>SJYO01027995.1:0-18719 GCA_006410555.1 Capra ibex
AGTGGTACGTCGTGTCGTGAATCTCCGAGTGTGTAGAAAGGAGGACCCTTTCATTTCTCCCCATCTGAGCACCCTCGAGGTCCTTCAGATCTTCCACTTCCTCGCCCACGGACCTTGACCCTCCAACATTCCTCGTAGACTGAGGTCCCCTGTAGATGACCCTCCTCGGAACCCGGGTGAGTGGGGTAAAGGAAGGACCTTAAACCGTGTACGTACTCACTTCCGAACTCAGAGGACGCACCTAAGAGACCCCTGTCCTTGGTCCAAAGGTCGTCCGTCAATGACTCGAAAAGGGTTTACGTGACCACGGTCTTGGAGAATGGGACTCTACGACCCCCCACCGGACTCCCTCCCCACCAGTGGAGGGACTTTTCTGGACACCCGACCCCCTCCCAACAGGGTCCCCTCAGCACAGGGTCCTACACAGGGGAAGTACCTCTGGGGAGTCGAGAAGGGGGGTGCCGGGCACAGACGAGGGTCACTGTCACATTGACGCGCATGAACGGGGTGAAGGAGAGGGGGCCGGAGAGGAGACGGTGGACTCGGTCCCAACGTGGGGCTGGCGTCGTCTACGAGTCAGTCATCTACGTCCTACCGAGACGTCTCGGGACATCGTCTCGTCCTGTCGTCCTCTCACTTCTGGGGCACAGTCCCGACACCTTCGGGTCAGGAAAGGTCTTCCGAGGGGACCTGGGGGTCGGGGTAGAGACCAGGAGTCCCGGGACGGCCCTGTAGAGACGAGGGTTGGGGTGGGACAGGAGAGTGAGTGTCGTGTCCCCTGCTCGTGACGGCCCCCTTGACCCCGGTGAACCTGGTCCACCGACGCGACGTGACCCAGGTCCTCTTGTAACGGTCGAAACCTCCCCTAGGTCCGAGACACTGGTAGAAACCTCTCAGTCGTCCTCCCCTTTCACACAGACAAGAACATTCAGAAGGACCGGGACTACACCGACGACTACCCTGGGGAACGTCTGGTCGGGTAGATCAGGACCCTGGAAATGAAGGTTCTGGACGTAAGTTCCGACTGGGCTGAGACACGTCGTAGTCTGTCACTTCTCAATTACCGGTCTGAGGGGAACCGGGGGTCCTTCGAGTCCCGAGTCGAGTCGGAGGCCCCGGCATCGACGTCGGTGTCGACGATGTCTGTGAGAGAAGGACAGGACACAGCCAACTCGAGTAGGAGAGGAAGAATTAGTAAAATTACAATCCTCAGCGGAGTGAAGAGAACTCTAATCCCCACCCACATTCACTAATTAGTCTCCTCGGCTGGTACTCCAACCAGACTCACAGGAACAGACTGAACTTCGGTCCGGATGTTAAGTCCTCGGTGCTCGTTATCCTTATCCAACCTCCGGGGGAGACTCACGGGACCACCGAACAGGTACGGGTCCTCCCTCCCGTCGTCAGAGACCCCGACTCCCTATCTCGACCCGACCCCTCTTCCTCTTCTTCTCCTCCCTACCCCCTACCCTGTCCTTGTTCCCTGTGTCTGTCCTGGACCCTCACACCACACCCCTTACCCTTACCCCCTCTGTCGCTCCCTTCGTTTCGGCCTTTCGGTCTGATCTCCTACGACCCTCGGCACCCTTTGTGAGGTCGAGGGAGTGCAAACTCGTCTCCCAATCACGATAATCACGGAGGAAAAAAAAAAAAAAAAAAAAACCGGTGAAACGTACACCCTAGAATCAAGAGGTTAGTCCATAGGTAACTCGGGGGACGTAACCCTCGAACCTCAGAATTAATGACCTGGTGGTCCCTTCAGGGACAATGACATAAACTACTTAGATACAACCAAAGTGACAAGTTGTAAGTCTCCTTTTACGAAAATACAAAGTACTTCACCTTCTTTCCTTTCCATGTCTTTTAGAGTTTCTTCTTTATAGTAAGTGTTAAGGTAATAGATACCTATGTGTACAACTCGACATAAAAAGATTAAGAAAAAGTCTTCAGTGGGAGAAATAGACTGATAGGTAGATAGTCGGATCGATCTTGAAAATATTAAGGAAAAGCTTTATGAACCGACACGACCCAGAAGTAGCGAAGTGTGAGAAACGCACGCCCCCGCAGAGTCACGGTACGGAACAACGTCTCGAGTCAAGATCCACGTTCCCGAAGTCATGGACAACGGATGTCCGAATCCACGAGGTGCCGTACACCCTAGAAGGGTCTGATCCCTAACTTTGGCACAGGGGACGTAATCTTCCACCTAAGAATTGGTAACCTGGTGTTCCCTTCGGGATCCATCTTTAAAAATTTGTGTTTGAAAGGGATCGCAATATTTTGTTGTATTTATAAAGAGACTCGTAATTTGTCAGAAAGTATAAAAAACATACATGTCAGTTCATTAAAGTAACATTCTTACTTTTTATGCAATAAATAGGTTAGAGTATTATAACTTTGGAACCCAATAAAGGTTAAAAATGATAATATTTGTTGCACTCGTAATAATGTTTAACAACACATGGAGGTACGAGTAAAAGGAATCCTATTTAAGACTCATTACCTTTACCCTTCAGTCTTGACACGGAAATAAAAGAAATAAAATATAAAGGGCTCGGTAAATTTGTAAAAATAAGCGGAATTAAAAAATTTAATTAAGAATGAACTCATATCAACGGTACTCTTGACACGACGATTTCACAACGATCCTCGACGACTCGACCGGAAGTCTATCACAACTAACAATGTCAGTCACCCGCGGTGCGTGGCGGACAAGACAGGGAGTGAGACGAGGACGGAGGGAGGTCGACTCCAAAAGGTTGTCTACGACCCGGGTACCAGAGGTGTCAGGTCCTGTCCCAACACCTACCCATATTGAGAACTTCTGGTGGGAGGGGTACTCGTATTTGAGGGAAGAGTTGTGCCAGGAGGTCCACAACAGGGGGGACCGGTCCTTAGAGAAGGTGGCCCGGTAGAGACTCTCGCCGCACCGGGAGTGAAGGCGGGACCAGTTCTCCCTGAGCCTCCGACGTCGACTCCATCCAGAGTGTGGCCTGACGGGCGGTGGTGCGTGACGAGAGGGGCTAACAGTCCCGGGAAGGAATCTCAAGTCAGACCGAGTGTAGGGGTCTTTTAGTATCTTCACTCTTTACCGACTTCCCCTTCCCGTTCCTGTGTGGAGTCGGGTGGACGATCAAGATGGTGACTCGTTTGACCCCGTCTCTCGACTTCAGGTTCTCGGAGCGGTTTCAGTCTCTCACTACTCCCGTCTCGGCCTGAGTCCGAGTACTGAGACCCGACGGTCGGGGCACGTGAAAGGTGACTTATGTACAGGGTTTCACACGGTCCACCCCACGACGGGAACTTACACACGGTAACACATAATAGAGCGAATTCCAGATTCTAGTTCACTTGAGTAAATGTGATACCACCGGACCTCACCAAAGAGGGACCCCTGAAACACTGCTCCACCCACGGACTCTTAAGAAGTACCGAAGTAACTAAGTACGTTGTCTATCAAACCCCTATTGGACTATGGATCTAAGATAAGAGTTCCTCCTCTCTCTAATACCTAATGTATTAAAATGGTCAATGTTTTACAGTTAACATGGATCTTGTTATTCCCTTCCATGGGCTCCAGTATTGTCTTAGGTTTTCCTCGTGAAGCAGGTGCCATGTCCCCTCCAATAGTCCTTTCCGAAGGACCTTTTTTTTCTTTTTATACTAGTTGCTCAACTCTACTCTTTCTAGTCGTCATTTAATGAACCGTTCGTTCCTTATAGGTCCTTTGTCCTTGTCAGACACGTTTACAGGACACCGTCCCCGTTTACAGGTTCTCTCACTCCTTCCGAGTACACCCGTCTCGTCTTTAAAGTCTCCTTTGGACCTCTCTCGACTCGTACCCTGGTACCGTCCCGGTATGATGTATCCTGGACCACTACTGACACCGAAATAAACTACTCGCAATCCTTCTGATCCTTCCCACTCGTTGTGTCTCCGAGACGACTCCTCACACGGAACCTTAGTCACGATGTCTCGCAAAACTAGTCCGACGTTCTCGACTAAACCTCTCGCGACCCCCATCGTGACTGACTTCCCTGACCATCTCTCTTTTCCCTCTCTTCCCCGAGGTACTTAAAAATCTTAAAAACTCTTACAAAAGTCTTAAACCCCTATAACTGTCGGTCACGGGTAATTAGTTCGAATTCAGGTTTTCCCCCTCGAGTAAATTTCCTTTCTTTCCAGAGTCTCTACCCTGACCTAAAACGATAGTTTGTCCTGTTCTTTAGTTTCTTACCTCTTAGACTCTGAGAATAAAACGTGAGAGCGACAAAGAGAGAGGAGATGAAGAAGGACGCGGAAAATTAAAAAAGGTGGTTTATGTATGACTCGTGACTACATACAGTCTGTGACCTGGTCCGAGACCCGTCGGGCACGTGTGAGAGGTCCCGGGGCGGTAGCACCGCGGACTGAAGAGAAGACGTAGAAGGGGAGACCGAAGTGAAACGTTGACTGACCGGACTCCGGTTTGCTGACAATTAACCTACTCAGTTCTAAACTTTAATCTTTCACCCTAAGACCTAAGGTCCGAGACTTCGCGGGGGAGACGCGACGGAGAGAAATCTACAAGTCGAAACTCTAGGAAGACAGGTGAAATTGTCTCTATTTCGCCGCTCCGACTCCTCGTACTGACCGTACGGACCCCGGGTGCTGGATGACCAGACCCCACAAATGACGATGGTGCCCGACGGATGTCGTTCCCTCCGACCCTGTCTTGTGGAGCCATGACTACCTCCCTCTCCGGACCGAGAACTTGAGACGACAGCGGACACTAGAGATGTCGCTTAACGACGGAAACGACCCACGTTCTGGTAGTGGAGCCGACAGGAACAAGTGACGGACGCGGTCTTCTGCCTCCTACTCGAGAACCTCCATTGTGTCTTCTACCATTCACGTAGGTTAGCCAACCTTTTTGTTCGGGGGGTGGGACCCTTGTCCCGGGGTCCGAAGTAGTAAAGTCGAAGTCAGGAGAACGGGACCTTTTTGATGGACCCTGTCAAAGAGTCGAGGGTCCTCATCACAGTCGGAGACTTAGAGTTACACTTACAAAGGAAGAAAGAAAAAAAAATACTTATAGAGTCTACAATGGTTTCTGTTATTTATTGTTTTACTTGTTGACTTGTTACTGGGGAGTATAAATAGTTTTGAGTGGAAAAGGTCAGAACAAAAGACTATATAAAAATTCTTTAATTTGTAATGCATACGAGTCTCTATCAATGGTGGAACTTAAAATCCTTACCCCAATACATCTTGTTTATCAAAGTCTTTTGGACGGTGTGGAACAGAGTTTTGGTGGAGTCAATACTGGGGCACCACCGGGTCAAAGGATCCAAAGGACGTACAGACGGAGCTAGTAGTAAGACAGTATCGACAAATAGACGGGTAAGTAGGTAGGTGGACAAGTGGGTAGGTAGCCGAGCAAGTGGTGGAATAACATGTAGACAGGTAGATAGCTACTTAATCTCAGGTAGTCATAGAAGAGTAGTCAGGTTATAGTTGAGTAGACATTGCAAGTAAGTAGACGATGGTCAGTAGATATATGGGTAAAATAGTGGGTGGGGACACTTTAGTCACTTGGTAGGTAGTCGATTAGGCGACCCATTAGGTAGACGGGTCATTAGGGGCGTCAAGTAGGTATGAGGTTTGTCACTAGTCAAAGTAGTCAGGTACGTAGGTAAATAGGTAGGTGGGTAGGTGGGTAGGTAGGTAGGGGAGACGATCCACATACCCACCTCCATTGTCTCACCCACTACGTCTGTATTAACCTATATCAGGGACGAATGTTCGTTGATAAGTTCCTCTTTCTGCGTGTATCTGAATACACCTAATTCACACCACCCTCATGTCTCTCCCCTTCGTCCCGAGGAAGTGTCTCTTCCACTGTAAACCCTACCTACCGATACCACCACCCAGTAGTGTCCTTCAATGTCGGACTGTCTATGGGTCTCTTGTGTAAATCTCGGTCACCCTTGACAACCTTATCGGACTCTTGGACCTGAGAGACAGACCTGGGATCTTAGGACTCCGATGAGGATCTGAGGGTCCCCGATATAAGGTCGTGACCTGAGACGAGATAAAGGTACCAAATTCAGGTTTCATCGGAACTTAGAACCAAAGAGTCTGAGTTTATTCCACTGGTGACACGAGTTTCTATTTGTGTTGACAAAAGACCAACATATTTAAAGAAAGATTTTGAGGTACACCGTGTTCTCTGGGTGGAATAAATCCCCCACTAACCCACTGAAACCCTTTTGGGTCTCTTGGATTCTCAGGTACAATAAGAAGATTCTAGAAGACTCTAGTACACCTTCACAAAGGTCCTAATAGAAGAGAGGGGTAATGTGTGTATGTGTGTGTGTGTGTGTGGACCTAACATCCGGATGTTGTGTATTACCTCCCTGGGAATTACCCTAAAGGGGAATGTTCTAGTCCGAACAATCGAAGTCGGAGTGTTATCTTGATCATGTCAGAACCGTCTGAGTGTTGTTTCTCTTCACACCCGACCCGACTTAAAGTCAGTCGAACATACTCAGTCCTAAAAGATTTCGTTCTATTCTTTTGAGTAGAGTTTCACGGAACTCTTTCCTTATACAACCCTGTCTTAGAAGTCCATTGAGTGACTGTTCAGAGCCTCACCTACCGAAGTCCGTGCCGACCCAGGTCTACGTGTACACTACACTAATTCTTTGACAGGAATAGGGAGTCGAAAATGGAAAGTCACAACCGTAGTGAGAGTCTGTCTAAACAGGGGACCCCTCCAATTTCTGTCGTTGTCATGAGATCAGAATGTATAATAGAGAATCCTTTGGGATAAAGGGTTGTTAACGTCGTTTTTAAACCCAATTGAGATAACTTGACTGTACCCGTGTACAGGAGACGACGTCATCAGGGACATAAGTCCCTAATCCACGTGGCCTCCAGTGTATGTCTACGGACGTTAGTACCTCACTCTCACCCCTTCTCCCCCAGGGGGTTTCCTTTTAGCCCCACAACAACGGAGCTCCTTCTTCTTCCCCTTTACCCACCTCCCGTCCCGTCCGTGGTCGTCGTCACGGGACGTCTCGGGGGAGCGGGTGGGGTGTGACGAGGGACATGACCATGAGTCCCCTCCCACAGGACGGGTGAAGGAGAGTCGGGTCGGTCCCACCGTGGTCCTCCCTCGGAAACCATGGAAAACCGTGTCGAGTGTCTCCAGTCGAAAGGAAGGTCCTTCAGAGGAGTGGTGTTGGAGACAGAAACAGAAGTGTCTTGAAAAAGTTTGAACTAAATATACCTCTGGGATCTCTCCATTCCTGAAACCAAAAACTAATGTGTAAAATTCAGGATTATGGTTTCGAAGTCAATTACTAATCTCTTCTTACTTTCTTAAGAAGTACACCTTAGAATCATTTAGGATCACAAATACACGACTGTGACTCTCCCCGATACTGCAGGACCCAGAGTGTCGATCCCGCTGGTATAGTACCCTGGTCTTGGACAAGGGGCTGGGGGTCCGGTGACGAGGGGTAGTAGTTGAGAGACAGGGACAGCGGTCGGTCGGGGATCAGAACATATGTAAGGATTTTTGCGGGACAACCCTCTTCCACCTACTCTTTGGAGGTGACACCCCTGACCTCTACTGACCCACTTCCCGAGAAGTCTTCGGAAGTCCTCCCCGGGCCTAGCAGAGGACCCCCGACGTCCCGACTGACCGACACGTTCAGCGTGACAGTGGTCTAGACACCCCTTTCCTCGGTGCTCGGAGTCAGGAGTCCTGTGGTGGGGGGTGGGTCAGAGTCCTTTGAGGTTGTCGTCGGAGAGGTCCGATTCTTTTGTAACTCGGGAACAACTGACCACAAAGTAATAGTTATTTATAATGTATATTGATTGATAGACATTCTTTACAAATAATGTATTTCATAGAAATTTGTCTTTGTAAATGTCTCGTTCCAACTTTATTACACTGGTTTCCGAGAGTCCTTGGGCTAAGGAATAAAACGGCCGCGTCGCCGAGTCGTAAGCGACATAGTCTCAGTACCACTGAAATATCTTGAATTTATAGTGCTTATTACTCTTACAATGGTTCAGTTCTCCCCAAGGACGACGACCGGTTAATGCTGGAAATTAGTCTTACGAGTGTTAGACCCCTCTACCACCCGAGTTACAGGAGGGTTTTTGGTGGTTCAAAGAGAAACCGGTACTTTGGAAAATTCCTTGTTGACTCTTCAGTGGAGTCAAGTAGGGACCTTGCTCCCCAGGTCTCACCAGCGGCAGGGACAAGTGGACGTCCGACCACACGTCCACCATCTGAGGAGGACCAGAAGGAGATCCACAATAGAACGAGAATATAAACCCTCTAAGGTCTACGCAGTCGATCCCTTCTCTAGGCTAGTAGACACTTAAAGAATAAGAAGTAAAGACGAAGAAACTGGATACCCCTCTTGCTTGTTCGACCCGTCCCGTAACCCACTAATTTTCTAAACTTTCCACACGAACCCGACTCCTACTCATCTCGTAGCCCCCCGGACCAAGTTTCGAATCAATAGAATATCGAAAAGTTTTCACTGGGTTTTTACCCCCCGAAGGAACACTCCGACCAAAGGACACTCTCCTCGAATGTTCTTGACTGACATCCACCTCTCAACGTATTCCTGTATAATTACATACGAAAAGTTTATTTTATGTGTAACATAATACATAAAAATATGGTTAAACTCACTTCTAAACGGGGTAGTGGACTGATAACGACAGAGGACCAGTGTCAAGACGGGAGACCCCAGGTGCTGAATCGGGACTCGCACACCGGTGGCCGGTCCTCGTGTACGTCCAACACTCGAGGCCGTCCACCTCTGCCCCTACGCCCACACTGGACCTTCCCCTCCGTGTCTGTTATGAGACGGGAGAAGGGGTCTAGATGGGAAAGGACGGGTGGCACCAACTGCCTCACCACGACGGTTTCTGCGGTCTCCTCTACGACCGACTTTTCTTGAAGTTGTGACAAGGGATGTAGTAGCCTCAGTTGTTCGTCCTCAAACCGACCGAAGACGGTAACCACTCTTTCGCGTCCGGAGCATCTCAACAGAGGGGACGGTAGTATAGTGGGGAGGGTAGACACCGGTATAGTGGGGAGTGTAGAGACAAGTGTCTTGTGAAAAAAGACGTCTGGGGAGAGACCCTGGTCCCGTCGACAGGGGAAGTATGCTTTCAACTGTAAAGGTGCCTTTGGTAGAGGTTACCAGGTGCGACAGTAGACCCTCTGCATCGGGACCCCTGGGCGTAGGGGTGTATGAGACACCAACAGGAGGGTAGGTACTTAGGACTTTACAGCCAAGGTCCTCCCGACCATCTCTAGTAGTGACCCGTCTACTGTTTGGGTTCCGGACCCGTCCCGTTCCCCGAGCCCTCAAGACCTCTCGTTCCGGACCCCGGACGTCGGCGAGGGGAGCCCGAACGACGATGGCACGAAAGAGGTGTTTAGGCGGGGTGAGGACGTGGGTACGAGACAGTAGAGTGCCTTTCTCAGTTTCCTCGGACGTAGAAGGACCCAGTTTTGACTGAAGTTTTCAATCCTTCATGAAAGGGAAGACTGTCTCTCTTTGTTTCGTCCGGTGATCCACTGATCATTGTCTAGACTAAGTCAATGTGGGGACGAGATCCCTTTTCTAGGTAGTACTTGACTTCGGTTAGGGACTTTACTTTCGGACCTCGAATAAATTCCTCACCCACCCTCACCCCACCCCACCTAGCAGGTACACTGATCTGGTGGACCTAAACAATCGACCGTAAATAGACCTCTTCTTTGTTTGACGACAGAAATGCTGTCCTCCGTCACCACATTCATCTTAGTTCCGGGGGTGACTTCAATCCGAAATAGTAGAGTGTCCCTGACCTCCTCTCTCGTTCTTAATAGGGGACCTACAAACAAAAGGTATCTCTACCGAGAGTCCAGGAACTCGTTTGGCAAACCCCACCTTCTCAATGTAGATTTCCCCGTTTCTATTCTAAATTTTAATGTTCCAAAGAATTCATTGACGAGTTCTACCCAAAGTACCTGGATGGACGGGTAGTGGTCCACAACCGACTTTGTTTGTCATTTTAGAGGACCGTCGGGTCTCGAGAAATTCCCCTGGACGCCAGTAGGACCCCTGTACCGGAATTCGAAGGACGTCGACAGGACTTCAAACCAGTCCTGTTTGAGAATTCTGTCTCAAAACTAGCTCAGCAATACACGTCTCAAGACACTAAGAAGTCGTGCTAAAGTCTCCAAAATACCTTCCTGGTTTTAGAATTACCGTCATAAACCCCGAAAGAATCAATAGACTGTGTCGCGCCATAATCACCCCGACACAGGAGACGGGGTCTCGGAAGGTGAAGTTGTGATCCGACCGACTTTGGAAGGGAAAGACGGAACTACTGGTGACACCCCCGAGATTCGGATTGACACACACACAGACACACACACACACACACACACCACACACACACACACACACACACACATATGTATACATACATACATATAGGAAGGGACCACCGAGTCATCATTTCTTAGACAGACGGTCTACTCTACACCCAAACTAGGGACCCAGTCTTTCTAAGGGGACCTTATCCTTTACCGTTGGGTGGGGTCATAAGACCTTTTAGTGTACCTGTGTCCTCTGACCTTCCAGGTGCCCCAGTGTTTCTCAGTCTGTGCCGAATCTCTGACTCGTACGTGTGCACATAGACGAACACACACACACTTGTGTGTGCCTCGGCCCTGTCGAAGACAATTGTTAGTGCCATAAGAGAGACGTGAGGAACTAGAGACCTATACTTTCAGGTAAACTACGTAACTGAAATGGGCCGAGTAGTTTCCGGGTCCGGGTGGTTCGGTCCTGCCACCGGGAGTCGGACGTACTCAAACGAGAGAACCAGTGAAACCAAAAAGGACGGTAACGGATACTAAAGTGTTAGCGAATTGGAGACAAAGTTGTCGAGCACTCTATAGGTGAGAGACTTCAGTTCGACATGGTCTTCTGCCGGTGTAGTGAGCACACCGTCATGATGGGGTAGGACCATTCTCCGGTCCTTAGTGTCCTTGAGTCCCTACACTTCAACATCGTACCGAAGATTTCACTTTTACTCCTTCAACAAGTGGAAACGTCACTAACGAATAACGTTATCGTGAAAAGTCCACCGTTTCCTGACTAATTTTCGTCAATAGAGTACGGGAAAATCCCTCTACTGAATTCAAATGAAACACTAACAGTCTCCCAAAATGTTTTTTATTGTTGTAACAAACGAGTACACATACTTTTCGATGTCAACCAAAGGTACCGAAGTCACCAAAACAGACGTGTCTATTAACTATTCAGACCGGAGGTAAAACATAAATTAAAATTGTCACCAGTGAAAGTGAGTTAGACAAAGTCTTGTAAGGACTCGTTGACCGAGGTCACCGGTGCCTGTTCATAAATCCTCCCTGTCTGCTGGGACAGTTTTTCTTTCCGGACAAGGACCTGAACTATCCTCTACACTACAAACCACAAGGCAGACACTTGCACCGGGCAGTGGTGTCTCCACTCAGGGTGTGTGACTCGTCCTCCTCCAGGGGTGGTGCGGTGGTAGCGACTGAGGACGGGCCTGGAGCCGCGTTCGTGTGCCCACCCTTGACGACTCCCAGTAGGTTTTGACTGACGTAGGTCCCGTGACAGGATACAACCAAAGGTGGTCTTCGTCTGAGACTCTTTCCTAGATTGACGTCCGTCACATAGACCCCCACTGGGGTCCATTGGGACCATCTCCTCACCTCTTCACTGTCCCTACCTCTTCCTTCAGTCAGATGGGACACGACGGTTCGCTCACAGGCGGGACCTGTGGACCTCGACCCATTGGTCGTCTTCTGCGCCGAGTCCCAAAAGGGGTCAGTCACCGTTCTCTCGACCCGAGAAATAGGAGGTCGAAACTACTCAGTAGCCAACTTCCGACAAGGGTTCCCGTCAATTAAGGGACCACGAAACGGGTAGACATGTGTACCCGTCTCACCAGAGACCGATGGTTTCTGGAGTCCGTTTCTCGACGTCTATACCCTCCGTCTGGACTCCAGTCACACGGCCCTACGTCTCTTGCACTCCTTCGTGGCTGTCGGAGACGGGTCCCCGGGGAGGGGACTTAATGTCATCAGACACCCCGGTGTCCCGTGTATGACCTCCAAAACAGAATCTGCGGAAGGTTCCAGTCTCGATCGACGGTTGATCAAACAATCGGTCACCTCGGCCCCTACCGCACTCCGGTTCGTATCCTAGTCCTCACAACAGACGCCCTGAAGTGACTACTAGACACCAATTCTGAGACACAAAGGCTTCGTCTCCCGTCCCCAGCTCGAAACTAGTGCCTTGAATATAGGGCGTACGATACCCGACGTCGGTATTTTTTCCTCACAACAGACCCTGGTTCTTTCAGTTTCCGGACTCGTGGCCTACTCATCCTCGTCCACCAGACCATTTACAGTCACAGACACCGGTTCAAGTCAAATACGGTCACACACGGTACAGACGGTGTCCTGGAAGGTTGTAACTGGGCTCAGACACACACCCCACACTCCAGTCCCTACCTACTCGGGTGGACCTCTTCTCCACTAGGAAAACCCATGGAAAACTCGAGGAGTGTCCTGGGAAAGAAAGGACCTCAGGAGTGAGTGGATCAGACGTTCGGTCCTCTACCGTGAAACCAGGTCTGAAGAGACGTATTGGCACGATCCTCCCAAATTTGGACCTCTGAAATATTCGTTTATTTTACATCGATGTCGACTGTATAAGGTAGGGGTTCGTAAGTCATTAAACCTCCACGATCGATGGTGACGGAGGAAGGATTCCAGGACTACTGGTCGGTCCCCGAAGGGTCTCAGTTTAGGAAGTACATGAACCGGAACGGAGAACGGCACACAGCCTAAACATCATAGCGCAGACGTAGGTACGGCGAGGGTCGGTACGATCCGAACTCGAAAGAAAATAGACTGAAGAGTACTGAAACAAAAAGAAAGAAAAAAAATGTGAAAAGTAAAATATAATATCACATGGGTCAATGGGTAGGACACTAACAAAGTCTACCTCTCGTCCCTCTGAGTCAGTATATACATGTACTGTACGGCACTGAAACTTAAGTCCCAGAATAACGGTCGTGAAGAACCTCAAATAGTCCTTCACTATTTGGTGGAAGATGAAGAGAACATCGAGGATTCACAATAATAACTTTAGAGACAGGATGTAAAGACACTTCTAATACAACACTAAGACCCTTAAAAAAAAAATTATTTAGAGTTATCAAATTCCACTTTGTCACTTTTTTTTTGTTTGGTGTTATTCTCCTTCCCTTTCTTCTAATAGTATTAACATCAAGAGAGTTAAGAGTAAAACTAATTTTTTGCACAATGAGATTTTCTTTTTTTTCGTAAAAGACTTATACTTAATTAGACTGGTAACATCTTTAAAAACTTTTATTCCCTTGTATACTTCTACGTTGATATGTAGCGAGTATTAAGGAAGTGGATTTCATAGTCGATATGTAAAACTGTATAAAAGAAAATACTTAGAAAGGTATAGAATACATATTAAAATTTTAATTAATAATACAACAAGTACCTTGTGACATAACATCAGTAAAGGAGTGACATTCATGACAAAGTACTTTTTAGAGTTAATAATGTACCGTACTTCCTAATGTAAAGGAAATCACAGGGACAGGATCACCTATAAATCGGTCCGACGAGTAAAATTACGATGTGTGTCGTAGTATGAGTCGGAGTACGCGTGTATAGAAATCGGTTCAGAGTTAGTAAAAGAACCCCAACATAAACCTTCATTTTGAATTAGACCCGACAACCTCGTAAAATTACAAGAACTATGTAAAACACTTTAACGAAAGGTCACACACCCTCACGTTTAAAGAATTAATGGAGTGAACCCTATCAGTCTACTTTTCTTATTTTTATTACGACGGTTAAAATATAGTCAGGAAGGAGTGGTTTTTATCCTCTCGGAGCGAAACAAAGTCAAGTGTATAAAAAATACTGATCGAAAGAGGGTGGAGGATGAAGAGGACATCGAGGATTCACAATAATAACTTTAGAGACAGGATGTAAAGACACTTCTAATACAACACTAAGACCCTTAAAAAATTTTTTATTTAGAGTTATCAAATTCCACTTTGTCACTTTTTTGTGTTTGTTATCCTCCTTCCCTTTCCTCCAACAGTATTAACTCAAGACAGTGAGTGTGATCCGGAAAGAACACACCGACCCGAGACTCAAAGAAAGAGAAAAAACGGGTGTTATACGTTATACCAAGGGACTCGTCCCTAACTTGGGCGCGGGGGACGTCCGCTGCACGTCTCATAATTGGTGACCTTGTCCAATTAGTCCCTACAGGGGACTAAGATTGTGAAGTCTCACCGTCTTCGTTCTCATTTGTGACAGCTATGTTGTTAAAGACGAACTGGGACTTCGTGGACAAATCGTGCACCTAATACCTTGGTACCCTCCTAACAAAGAAGGTTTGTTGTGGAGAACGATTTGATTCCCACTGTACTACCCCACCTTTTTCCTCCGTTGATTTCATAAGATGTAGGAGGACAGTCCCACCACATATAACAATGTGGTACCTCACCTGTTTATAAATTATTATATTTCTTCAATAATATCAGTAATGTTTTGATGTATAGGTTATTATGGGAATAAAAAATATGTAGTCACGATTTTACAATCGTCTCCAAAGAGTCTCGCCACGCTAGTATTCACCAGCAAAACAAGTAAGAGGAAAAAGACGTAAAAGGTTTACACTCTCACAGTTTTTCGTCCCTCTTCAATACTATAAGGCGTGGTCAGACGGAACCCCGGACTGGGAAGGGGTAATGTCAGTGACCGACACCGTATTGCTAGTCACGTTTCGTGTCTCGAGGGGTCCACCCCCGGGTGCTCAATCGGGACTTCCACGTTCTACCCGTAGAGACGACTTCGTAGTCGTCTTATTCATTGTGGAAGAACCCCGAAGCTCTCCCTCACCTCTCTCCCCTCTCCCCTCCGCTCCTCTCTCCGGTCCTCTCTCCCTGACAGGGGAAGGAGTCGGAAAAACGGTAAAGTCGTGTGAGGGACCCGGTACGTCCTTCGTTCTGAACACTCTCCTGCCTGTTTTTCCTTTACGACCTAACTCCAAAGGACCCTGTGTCCGTCATTTAACAGGAGAAGACGTATTCAAACACAAAGTCATAGACGTGAAAGTCCGATCGTTGAACTTAAAGGAACTTAAACGAGGTGAGAATCATCCACTCTTTTTGTGACCTTTGTGAGTTTTTGTCCGTCTTAGCTTCCGTGGACAACACGACGGGCATAAGAGGTGTCCTTACTTTTCATTGGGCGAGAGTTTCTTTACACCCGAAGGGTCCACCGTGATCCCCTTTTTTTAGTTCTCTGGATCTCTACGAACAAGCTAGGGACCCAACCCTTCTAGGGGACCTCTTCCCGTACCGTTGGGTGACGTCATAATAACGGATCTTTTAGGGTACCTGTCTCTTCGGACCGCCCGATATCAGGTATCTCACCGTTTCTGAGTCTGTTCGGACTTTGTGGAATCGTGTGTGTATAGCCACTTTACGTCACCACAAAGACACATGTATTTGACATACATAGATCTACAAGATCACACAGTTACGTACCCATCCGTTTCTGCAAATGTACATAACTGGGTTACGGAGATATTACTATCAATAAAACTTAGTTAAAGGAGTCTCAAAGTTGTAAATAAGTAAGTAAGTTATTTGTGGACCGAGGTAGATCAAGATGGAGGCGGCGATTATGTGGGAATTCAGTCTCTTAAAAAGGGTTCGAGAAAGAGATGACACGATTATTGGTCCTCGAAGGACGTCCCTGTGTGTCGCAGACCATGCGTCAACCAAGAGTGTCACCCGTCGACGATTATGATAGCAACGACAAGTGAGTCCTGGTCCACACGGGGGTTAAAGGACTAACGAGTACGGGAGAGCTCTGGAGCTATGGTACGTCCATACGTAGACGACTTTACTTGACACATACTTAGGTACAGAATGTCTACGACCTCGGGGTTGGATGTACATACTCAAAGTAATAGCGGGTTCGAAGAATCGTCTCGACTTTGGTTTCTGCCACTATCCTCTGGTGCCCCTACTCGAGAAGAGACAGAAGCCCCGAGGTAAAGACTTTCCACTACCGGGAAACTACTGATATTCGAACCTCAATCTTCTAACCCCAAGTTCAAAACTAAACCATTGGAACCTGTCAAGGAGGAAGAGAGATCCAGAATGAAAGTGGTTTTGTCGTAACTTCCTGTTTCTGAGGGTTGGAAAAAAAACGAGATTACATGGACTACCTCTTACGTATAGGAACCCAGAAGTGGGTACCAGCGAGATTCTTAGATCTGGACCCGTAGTCGTTCTACCCTCCACCCAGTGGACGTTCCGGGACGAGTCCCCATCTTCCGGTGGTGAGTGAGCTGTGAGTATTCTCGTATACTCTAACACTTACTATCGTTCCAATCCTGACGACAATTGGAACTTGTTCCTGATTACACAGACATATACATTGGTAGGTAAATTCCGAGTATAGAAAAATTTAATTTATATAAATTTCACATTATAAAATTTCTTATGGAGAGTGTTTACAGGACTTCCGGAAATTACAGAAGTGGTAGTCGTCAATATCTGTCGAACACACACTGTGTGGGGTCCCGACACGGAGGCCTACACTACCTACTGATAAACCCTAGAACGTCGAACCAATAAAAAGTTTAAGACACTTTTACACACACCCACTTCCTTTGATTCTTTTCTGGGATTCCTCTCGTAGGACCCTCCACCCCAATCAGATCGTAGTTGGGACCCCACACAGGGACTTTGTGACTTCACCCTTCCCGTCAGCCCATCCGTGTCTTCTGTTCCGTCAGTCGAATACCTAGCTGACGTCCGGAAGTGACTTGGACCACCGAGTCTACCATTTCTTAGGACCTTGCGCCTTCTGGTCCCAAGCTAGGGACCCAACCCTTCTAGGGGACCTCTTCCCTTGCCGTTGAGGGTGGTCATAAGAACGGACCTTTTAAGGTTCCTGTCTTCTCGGACCACCCCATGTCAGGTACCCCCAGTGTTTCTCAGGCTTGCTGACTCACTGAACGTGACTCAAACCACAGTCATCCACTGTTAGTTCGAATTTCACACGAACTTATTGAGCTCTAGAAGAATGTTACGTCCAAAACTAGATCATCCAGACCTCATTCCCGGGGTAAAGACTTTAAGATTGTTCAAGAGTTCCCGACGACAACGGGTGCTTGGTGTGAAACTCATCGTTACCGAAACAGAGGAGGAGTGTCTACCACGCAGTCTTCTCCTCTAGTTAGAGTCGTTCTACCACTACTTTATGACCCGATTGAAACGAGCCTTACCCACTCGACGATCGTCTCTACCTCGTCCCAAACCTTCCCTGTTCCCTGTCCCAACCCCCTCGAAGGTTTCACACTACCAGTTTGTGGGGTGGTACACTGGAGACTGTACTCTCGAGGGACACTACCTGGCCGACGGGTTCTGTACAGTCGGAGGACAGAGACCTCCGTATACTCGGAAACCGTTTTTACTTCGGTACCCTAGCGACTGGTAGAGTCTTACAACAACCCTGGTGAGACAACGAATCCACTTAAAGATAAACTAAGACAAAGTCCTTGGGGTTACCCCTCCCCGAAGGGGTAACCGGCCATATACTAGTATCTCTTCCCATGCAAGTCTAACCACAGTTGTGAGCCCCTCGGCTCTTCGACTTTTTGTTCCTTCACCGAAAGACCTTACTCGATGACAGGCCCCTCCGCCGTTTCTTCCGTGGTGTGAATTGTGTACAACTCGACACTTGCCCTCCGAGTTGACCCGGGGGTCTACCTCCGAAGAGATCTTCACAAATACACGGTTTCTTCGCAGAATAACACCTCCGACTCTTTATAGGTCACCCTCACCGTCTCCAGTCCCTCCCCCTCAAAGACAAAGACACCGGAGTCAAACCTTTATTTACAAGAAAACCTTTGGTTCAGTTACAGAAACAGAACGACGACGACGACGACGATTCAACGAAGTCAGCACAGGCTGAGACACGCTGGGGTATCTGCCGTCGGGTGGTCCGAGGCGACAGGGACCCTAAGAGACCCGTTCTTATGACCTCACCCAACGGTAAAGGAAGAGGTTACGTACTTTCTCTTTTCACTTTCACTTTCACTTTAGCACAGGTTGAGAATCACTGGGGTACCTGACGTCGGATACCCGAGGAGGTAGGTACCCTAAAAGGTCCGTTCTCATGAACCCGACCCCATATAGTAGGAGGAGTCACTTTCTTCCTACTTCTGTCACCCGTGGTAACCGTCCTTCCTCGAGACCTGTAAGACCGAACTGGAGACCCGTACGTCTCACCTCGCCCGACCCGGGACCCTCCACGACTCCCCGGTGACGTAACGAGGTACGGCGACCCGGTGGGTGTTGAGGTCACTCTCCTACACCCCCTGGTCTCACGGCACAGGGGGAGGAGGTACGCCTCGACGGACATCTCTACCTCCGCTGTGTCTGACTCCTACAGGATCTCACCCTTTCTCCCCCTGCCCCGTACCGCTGTACACCGTACCGACGGACCGGGAGTGACCGGGAGGACGTCCAGATGTGACGAAAGAGGTTGAATGCACAATAGGAAGGTCCGGGGAGGGACC
>SJYO01028054.1:0-10000 GCA_006410555.1 Capra ibex
AAAAAAAGAAAAAAAAATGAAAAAAAAAAAAAGAAATCACACACACAAAAAAATAAATAAATGGCTCAGTTGGAATTCGATCACCTTCACTAGCTTTGTTTATAGCAATACTCCCTAACGCCCACTTGAGTTCACCCTCCAGGATGTCTGGTTCTAGGTGAGTGACCACACTACAGTGGTTATCTGGGTCATTAAGACCTTTTTTGTATAGTTCTTCTGTGTATTCTTGCCACCTCTTCTTAATCTGCTCTGTTAGGTCCTTATCATTCCTGTCCTTTATTGTGCCCATCCTTGCATGAAATGTTCCCTTGTTATCTCCAATTTTCTTGAAGAGATCTCTAGTCTTTCCCATTCTATTGTTTTCCTCTGTTTCTTTGCATTGTTCATTGTTCTTATCTCTCCTTGCTAGTCTCTGGAACTCTGCTTTCAGTTGGGTACATCTTTCTCTTCCTCCCTTGCCTTTCGCTGTGATCCTTTAAGGGGAGAAAGTACATAGGAGACAGTATTTAGGAACTTGGGCTAGACAAAGACTTTGTAGACTTGAAACCAAAAGCATGATCCATAAAAGGAAAAATAGAAAAACAATTAAAAACTTGTTGTGTGAAAGTCTGTGTGAACAAGATGAAAGATAAGCTATAGTTTGGGAGAAAATATGTGTAGACAACATATCTGACAAAGGACTGGTATCAAGAATATATAAAGAGCTCTCAAGACTCAGCAGTTAAAAAATCCTGTTGTAAAATGACCAAGAAACATTTCAAAAAAGTGGATATACAAATAGCAGAGAAGCACATGAAAAGATGTCCCATGTCGTTAGCCATCAAGGAAATACAAATTAAAATCAAAATGAAACATCACAACACGTCTATCAGAATGGCTAAAATAAAAACCAGTGACAACACCAAATGATGGTGAAGACCACTCCTGTATTGCTGTGTAAATGCAAATAAATGGTAGCTACTTTGGAAACTAGTTTTTTCAAAACTAAAGATATGGGACTTCCCTGGAAGTCCAGTGGTTAAGACTCTGAGCTTCCATTGCAGGATGCATGGGTTCAATCTCTGGTCAGGGAACTAAGATTCAACATGTTATGTGGTGTGTCCCCTCTCCCCAAAAAAGACTATACATGCAGTTATCGTACAACCCACCAATGGCACCCTTGGTCATTTATCCCAGATAAATGGAAATTTATGTTCACACAAAAACCTGTACATATATGTTCATAAAACCTGTACACACATGTCCATAGCATCTTTATTCTTAATAGGCAAAAACTGGAAACAGTTCAGGTGTCCTTGAACAAGTGCTAGTTAAAGAAACTGTTGCATATCCATGCCACAGACTACTATTCAGCAGCAAAAAGGACTAAACTATTGAAACACACAACTTGAATGAACCCCTAGGAAATTATGCTGGGTGGGAAAGAAGAAGCCAATTCCAAAAAAGTTTAAAATGCATGATTCCATTTCTACAGCCTTTTTGAAATGACAAAATTTTAGAAATGAAGGACAGAGTAATGGTTGTCAGGAGTTAGGGACAGGAGAAGAGGCAGCAGGAGGAAAGTGGGTGTGATGATAAAATAGCAACAGGAGGGATCTTTCTGTCATTGGGATTATTCAGTATTTTAACTTTTGTGACAGACAAACTTACACAGGAGAAAAAAAAGGATAGCATTAAATACAACACACACACACACACACACACACACACACACACGGGAACCATTATAACCGGAGAAATCAGAATAAGCTTGGTGGAGTCTATTAATGTCAATATCCTGGTTTATAATTTTGTAAAATGTCATTTGTATAAACTGGGCCAAGTGAACAAGCAGTCTGTCTGTATTTCTTACAACTGCCTGGAATCTTCAGACATCTCAATAAGAATTTCAGTTAAACATACTACTGCAGAAGTCGAGAGAACAGAGGAGGAAATTGGACTTAGGTGATAATGGAGATCTTACCAGGGTGTTATTCAGTGAAAAGAAACAAGGTCCAGGGTAGATTATGTCGTATGTTCCCGCTTATGACTTAAAAGGATGCATCCGGGACTTCCCTGGTGCTTCAGTGGCTAAGACTCTGGGCAGGGGACCCGGGTTTGATCCCTGGTCAAGGAACTAGGATCCCACATGCCACAAGTAAGAATTCACATACTGCAACTGAAGAGCCTTCATACTGCAACTAAGACATAGTGCAGTCAAATAAATAAATAGTTTTGTTAAAAAGATGCATCTATACATTTGTATATGAACATTGAAAATTACTGTAAGAAAATATAGGAAATTATTGAAATAGTGGCCACTGGAAAGTCTAGCATGGGAGGAGAACTATTTTTCAAAATAGGCCCTTTTGTGGTACTTTATTTTTCTTTTAACTATGTGCCTGTATTGCTTGTGATAATTTATACTAAAAAAAACCCATAGAAACTAAAATATCTTACATAGAATGTAAACTTCAATGTTTTAGGATATGAATTTTTATAGTCAATGCTGTCATAATTATCACAGAGACTCTGTGGGGAAAAATCTCACAGGCGGCAAACAAATTTGCTAGTTTTGCTGGAGGAGGAGGAAGCTGTCATGAAGAAATGATTGCCATTGCTCTGATACTCCTGAAGCCCTAGACTCCAAGTCAGAGCCAGTTGCAGAGGGAGCTATCACAGGGGAGTGAGGTGAGTTGTGATATGAGGTTGATGGTAGTTTTTTTTTTTTTTTTAAGGTTCCTGAAGGCACTGTTAGTTTGGCGTCAAACTGTATGGAAGCATTGAATCCTTTGTGCTAGTGTTTTGCCATTTATCCTGATCACTCTGATCACTGATCACATTTTAAATCTGTTCATGAAAACTAGCATGTATAATTGAAAAGTTTATATCCTCCTAATACTTCCTTGTAAATATCAACGAAGTTGGCAGTAGTTGGTGTCTGAGATTTCCTACAGCCCACCAGCAGGGAAGAGAGAAACTGACAGGCAAAATATAATAAATCAGCTGGGCCTAATTCTGAGCTCATCAGAACTCCTGAAAAGGCTGATCTATTCTGACTAAATGAGGAACAACCAGGAAACAAGTCTGCCGTACAATTAATTGATGTGTAAAGTCTCTGACACCTTTTAAGCTAAATGTAATCCTCAGCCATAAACAGAGGCAAGACTGCACAAACTATGGAATCTGTGTAAATAGCAAAGGAGTTATTGGGGGGTGGTGGTGGTCACACTTAGGTTACCTTGGGCCAATGTGATTTTTAAAATGTTTGCTTTTTGACATTGATGAATAATCACTATTCCACAGCAACATTTTCATCATAAAACTGATCTGGTTTAGCCCCTTATTTTTACTTTTACGTCCTGCTCTATATCTTAGGAAGGTGTTGACAAGCAGCTGTTTCAAACAACTGGGACAACTTTTAAAACAAATATCCTGGGCCCTTGGCTCCCTTTTCACATACCTCAAGGGCTGGAAGGCATCACTTTGCACAGACAGTGAAGGATCTCAAGTAACTTTTGCATTTGAGCAATGAGTTGGATGATGAAGGTGGTGAATTTTCACTGGTGAATGCTTAAAAGAAGGAATTCACTAATTATACAAAAACCTGTTTAGGAAATGGAAGAAGAGGTATACTTCACACATTTTTTTCTATGAAGCAGCAAAACCTTGTTGCCAGAATCTTGCAAAATGATTGGTTTGAAGAGAACTACAAACCAATATATTTTGGGTACATAGTTGTAAACATCCTTAAAGAAATATTCAGCTAAAACCAACACTATATTAAAAGAATAAAGGAAAAGGGGTGTGGGTATGATCATATCACTAGAGTAAGGAGATTTTGACAAAATCCAATACCTGTTCATGATAAACAACAACAAAACCTCAGCAGACTGGGTACAGAAGGAAGCTTCCTCCACATGAAAAAGCTACAGTCTCATGGTATTTATTGATGAGATACAAACAGTTTCTCACAAATTTAGAATTAGGCAAAGATGCCCAGTCTCACTGCTTCCATTGAGCATTGTTCTGGACATCTTAACCAGTGCAATAAGGGAAAACAAATGTTAAAATGGAAAATTTTAAAGCATCTGTATTTGCATACAATGTGATTGTTTACCTAGAAAATTCTAAGGGATCTACAAAATCATGCTTCAGACTAACAAGTGACCAAATTGACATGACTCAATTTACAGCAAGGGTACTACATATTTACAGTGGCCCAAAACGTTTGGGGAAAATTTAAGAGAGTAATTTGTTTACAATAACATCAAAAACACAATATAATTTTTTTTATATTATGTGATTTCTACTTTGAAAAGTATAAAAATTGCTGGATAAAGACTAAATAATGGTATTTCCCTGATGGCCCAGTGATTAAGATTCCAAGTTTCTACCGCAGGGGTAGCAGGTTCAATCCTTAGTCTGGGAGCTAAAATCCCACATGCCACTCAAAATGACCAAAAAATAAGAAAAATAAAATTTTTAAAGGGTGATACTAGCCTACAGATAGAAAAATGAATCAGTGCAAGAGAATAGGAATTCTAGAATTTAAACCTAAATTTCTAAATTCAATTGAGTTTTGACAATGTGCCAAAGTAGTTCACTTGCAAAAATGAAGTCTTTTCAATGAGTGGTACTAAAACAACTGAATAACCATATAAAAAATACACTTTACCTCTCCCTCACACCATGCAGAAAATGTAATTCAAGAGGGCTCCTAGATATAAATATAATGCTTAAATTACAAAGCTTCTAAAAGGAAGCACAAATGAATATCTTTGCAATCTAGGGATACCCAATGTTTCTGATAAACATGACACAGAGAGAAATAAATATATAAGCACATACTTGGTCAACTAGACTTATTGAGAATAAAAAACTTCTGTTTAATAAAAGATACCATATAGAAAATGTATAGTCAAGTCAAATGCCTGGATGAAATATTCACAAACCATATTAAGCATAATAAAAAGATAGAAAAGACTATGTTTTTCCCCAAATCCATGATTCTTTATGACAGTTCCTCAGTTATTCTGTTTTGCCTATTATCATAATATGTAAACATCCATTTGCTTGTTTGGTGTCTTGTGCACAAAAATGTAATCCCTCTGAGAGAAGGATCTTCTACCAGTTTCTGTCTCAGTGTATACAGTAGGTGCTTAAGAACATTTGTTGAATAAATAAAGACTATTTATCCTTTGATCTCAGAGGGGCTGGGGCTGTCCATTCATTCACTAGATGGAGGTTGGCATCATTCAAAGTGACAACTTAGCTGTGTGGGGGACACTCTAGCTGTGTATCTTGCACACCTCAGGCTAGATCTGCTTTGATATTTCCAATTATTGTTAACTTGAGATATCACTCTTCCATACCTCTGCCTTAGAAAGTGAACTATGATGCTTGTTAGTCATCAGGAAATGGATGCAATCTTCTCAGTTCAGTTCAGTCGCTCAGTAGTGTCCGACTCTGCGACCCCATGAATTGCAGCATGCCAGGCCTCCCTGTCCATCACCAACTCCTGGAGTTCGCTCAAACCAATGTCCATTGAGTTGGTGATGCCAACCAGCCATCTCATCCTCTGTCGTTCCCTTTTCCACCTGCCCCGAGTCCCTGCCAGCATCAGAGTCTTTTCCAATGAGTCAACTCTTCGCATGAGGTGACCAAAGTACTGGAGTTTCGGCTTTAGCATCATTCCTTCCAAAGAAATCCCAGGGCTGATCTCCTTTAGAATGGACTGGTTGGATCTCCTTGCAGTCCAAGGGACTCTCAAGAGTCTTCTCCAACACCACAGTTCAAAAGCATCAATTCTTCAGCACTCAGCTTTCTTCTCAGTCCAACTCTCACATCCATACATGACCACTGGAAAAACCATAGCCTTGACTAGATGGACCTTAGTCAGCAAAGTAATGTCTCTGCTTTTCAATATGCTATCTAGGTTGGTCATAACTTTTCTTCCAAGGAGTAAGTGTCTTTTAATTTCATGGTTGCAGTCACCATCTGCAGTGATTTTGGAGCCCCCAAAAATAAAGTCTGACACTGTTTCCACTGTTTCCCAATCTATTTCCCATGAAGTGATGGGACCAGATGCCATGATCTTCATATTCTGAATGTTGAGCTTTAAGCCAACTTTTTCACTCTCCTCTTTCACTTTCATCAAGAGGCTTTTTAGTTCCTCTTCACTTTCTGCCATAAGGGTGGTGTCATCTGCCTATCTGAGGTTATTGATATTTCTCCTGGTAATCTTAATTCCGACTTGTGCCTCTTCCAGCCCAGCACTTCTCATGTTGTACTCTGCATATAAGTTAAATAAGCAGGGTGACAATATACAGCCTTGACGTACTCCTTTTCCTATTTGGAACCAGTCTGTTGTTCCATGTTCAGTTCTAACTGTTGCTTCCTGACCTGCATATAGGTTTCTCAAGAGGTAGGTCAGGTGGTCTGGTATTCCCATCTCTTTCAGAATTTTCCACAGTTCATTGTGATCCACACAGTCAAAGGCTTTGGCAAAGTCAATAAAGCAGAAATAGATGTTTTTCTGGAACTCTCTTGCTTTTTCGATGATCCAGCAGATGTTGGCAATTTGATCTCTGGTTCCTCTGCCTTTTCTAAAACCAGCTTGGACGTCAGGAAGTTCACAGTTCACGTATTGCTGAAGCCTGGCTAGGAGAATTTTGAGCATTTCTAGCATGTGAGATGAGTGCAATTGTGCAGTAGTTTGAGCATTCTTTGGCATTGCCTTTCTTAGGGATTGGAGTGAAAACTGACCTTTTCCAGTCCTGTGGCCACTGGTGAGTTTTCCAAATTTGCTGGCATATTGAGCGCTGTGCTTTCACAGCATCATCTTTCAGGATTTGAAATATCTCAACTGGAATTCCATCACCTCCACTAGCTTTGTTTGTAGTGATGCTTTCTAAGGCCCACTTGACTTCACATTCCAGGATGTCTGGCTCTAGATGAGTGATCACACCATCGTGATTATCTGGGTCTTGAAGATCTTTTTTGTACAGTTCTTCCATGTATTCTTTCCACCTCTTCTTAATATCTTCTGCTTCTGTTAGGTCCATACCATTTCTGTCCTTTATCGAGCCCATCTTTGCATGAAATGTTCCCTTGGTATCTCTAATTTCCTTGAAGAAATCTCTAGTCTTTCCCATTCTGTTGTTTTCCTCTATTTATTTGCATTGATCGCTGAGGAAGGCTGTCTTATCTCTCTTTGCTATTCTTTGGAACTCTGCATTCAGATGCTTGTATCTTTCCTTTTCTCCTTTGCTTTTCACTTCTCTTCTTTTCGCAGCTATTTGTAAGGCCTCCCCAGACAGCCATTTTGCTTTTTTGCATTTCTTTTCCATGGGGATAGTCTTGATCCCTGTCTCCTGTACAATGTCACAAACCTCATACCATAGTTCATCAGACACTCTATCTATCAGATCTAGTCCTTTAAATCTATTTCTCACTCCCACTGTATAATCATAAGGGATTTGATTTAGGTCATACCTGAATGGTCTAGTGGTTTTCCCTACTTTCTTCAATTTAAGTCTAAATTTGGCAATAAGGAGCTCATGATCTGAGCCACAGTCAGCTCCCAGTCTTGTTTTGCTGACTGTATAGAGCTTCTCCATCTTTGGCTGCAAAGAATATAATCAATCTGATTTCAGTATTGACCATCTGGTGATATCCATGTGTAGAGTCTTCTCTTGTGTTGTTGGAAGAGATTGTTTACTATGACCAGTACGTTCTCTTGGCAAAACTCTATTAGTCTTTGCCCTGCTTCATTCCGTATTCCAAGGCCAAATTTGCCTGTTACTCCAGGTGTTTCTTGACTTCCTACTTTTGTATTCCAGTCCCCTGTAATGAAAAGGACATCTTTGTGTTATTCTTTGAGTAATTCAACTATGTTTAGCTAGTTAGAATGGTCCCCATTGGAATGGTCCTAAATTTCTTGGTAAGTCTTTTGGATTGGAGTATGGCAGAGCCCAGCACTTTATCATGGGTTTAAAGTTGCTTTCACATGTTGATAAGGGTATCAAAGTATTTCAAGCTCCAGATGAAGCACTTAAGTGAACTGCACATCATTGTGGTGCAGAAAGAATTGACTTTGGTGCTCATCACAGGTAGGATTTATCAACCTCATTTTACATCCTAAAATGCTAGTGAAGATGGCTAACACTGAGAATACTTTGGCTATTAGTTGTTTATATGCCAGCCAGTGTTAAAATTTTGCTTTCAGATTGTCAAAGTCTATTTCCATTTATTTGCACACAAGTAAAGGGAACAGGATTTTGAAGTCAAATTGGCACCTAAATAAATGCCCCTGATAAATGCTTGCATTTGGCCAGGCTTTCTAACCACCATCTGGAAGGGGCAAAGTGGGTAATTTTCAAAGCTGTGTTTACTTTGAATAAATTTGAGAAATTCTATTTCAGTCTATTATATACTTAATAATAAAATACTGGATTAAACAAACTGAAGATTACCATTACAGAGGGTTGTTAGAGATTAGCCAACCTCAACTCTGGTTTCAAAAAGTTAGAAAGGATAATAAATAGCATACTGTGGGGTGTCAACAGAAAGCCACTGGCTGCCTTTGAAGAGAGGATTCATCTGGGCTCTTATTTGACTGTTCAACAGTCCAATTATCCAATCACTGGAGAGCTTCCTAACTCACATTTCATCACATCTATACATTTTTGGAATGCTTTCTATATGTCAGGTACTAGGTTACCTATTACATTTTTACATTTCCCAAACTATTTTAAGTACATTTCCTCATGCAGTGCCCATAGCTGCCCATCAAAGCAAACGTCATTAGCCCTTATTTAACAGATGAGGAATGGAGAAGGAAATGGCAACCCACTCCAGTATTCATGCCTGGAGAACCCATGGATGGAGGGGCCTGGCAGTGTGCAGTCCATGGGGTCACAAAGAGTTGGACACAACTGAAGCTAATTGGCAACAGATGAGGAAATGGAGGTCCAGAGAGGGGAGCCAATGATTCCACATTTTCAATGGGTGGAAGAATCAGAGTCTAATTCTTCTGTGTGTCAGTCCAGAAACTTGTCTTGTTTTTTCTTCCTGATATGGATACAATAACATTAACTGAAGATGTGACAGAATGAGGTGAATGGTTAGAGACAAAAGTAGCAAGGTACATTTCAGGAACCATTATTGAAGGTAGGTGATTCCCAGGTGGTGCTCATGGTAAAGAACCCGCCTGTCAATGCAGGAGAAACAAGAGATGCAGGTTCAATCCCTGGATCAGGAAGATCCCCTGGAGAAGGGAATGGCAACCCACTCTATTGCCTGGAGAATCCCATGGACAGAGGAGCTTAGTGGGCTACAGTCCATAGGGTTGCAAAGAGTCAGACATGACTGATGTGACTTAGCAGACAGACACACTGAAAATAAGGACTTTCTCTGAGAATTGCCCCAGCCTACTGATTTCTCAGGGAGCCATATAGGGTGATCCTTGAGTTCTCCTTACATGCACTCCAGCTTGCCCAAGAATTTCCAAGCCTCTGACTCCCAGCCTGGGAAGGAAAAGCTTCAGAAATGAAAGGATGGTCAGCCCGTGCTTCTCTGAGTGGACTCTGTCTGCTTCTGGCCTTCAGGGCATCGGGACTATCTATGACTCTGGCTTTTTGTGCTGCCGGAAGGAAGCCCAGTGAAAGCAGAACCCATCCTCAGGGGTCAGTTGAGGCTTCTCCTGAAGAGTCAGTGGAGAGGGTATTAGAGCACTGCCATGATCACCAGTAACCTTGCCTGTACCCTCCGTGTGTGTGAGCTCTGTGAGGACAAGAACTGAATCTAAGTTACCATGTGTCTTGTGCCCAGCATGTAATTAGCACCCATTGAATGCTTGAATACTTAAATTGAAATATCAATCAGTAGATGACCATGAGCCCCTAGGGCTACCTGACATTCCCATCACCAGTACCTACTTGCTGACACCTGCTCCTCCGTCTCAGACAGCCCTGGAAGTCCTAGTTAAGGATATAGGCTTCAGACAAGAGAATGTGAT
>SJYO01028067.1:0-10000 GCA_006410555.1 Capra ibex
ACTCGGGACAAGTCACGGACGACGTATTCTTCGGAGACTCCTTATACGGTTCACCCACCAGGGGTCGGTCTGTGTTGGATAGGAGACAACAGAGGGGTCAGAAAAAAGGTGACTGGAATCCGTATCCAGTGTAATGGGTCCCGTGACATCGACAACCATTCTAGACATAATGTGATCTACGAAGAGAAAGTTCATAAATAAGCAGTTTGTACTTCATTCCGGGGATGAGTGAAAGTCTCTACTTATTTCGAATCAAGGACGGGATATCTTCGGTGTCGGATAGTCCCTCAATTTATATATTCATAGATGACCTCTCTCACCATCCATGGTATTATCTCCCAAAGGACCTCAAGACCCCTCGGGGTCCCTTTAACCCCTATTTAAGACCCTGTTCTTCGAAAACCCCTTCGGGATTCGAGTAGACACCACATCTGTTTTTAGAGACCACATCTGTTTTAGTCGTAGAAGGAAGTCACGACGACCATCTCAGGAGGGACCTTCAGAGTCACAGACTGGGACACGACGGGACCTTGTCGCAGTAGACCGTACATGTGAACCTAAAGACGAAGTCGTCCAAATTTTGAGTGACTCTAGTCACGACAAATCCAAGGACAGACAAGGAAGTCTCGTCTAAAAAAGATGTTACACATGAATACCAAAACAAAAAAAGGGTTCTTCCGAAACAGAAAGAGAAAAATCCATTACTACAAGAACGTGATAGACACCCACCCCGGTGACGTCCGATAGCGTCACTGACGGGACGAGACCTACCTTTATCCTTATAGCACAGAACGACCCTACCGTCAAGAATAATAATAAGAAGAAAACGTTTCGACGTAGCCCTTCAACAAAAGTAGTGAGGCCATTCTCTTTGTGAAGAAAATTTCTGACTATTATACGTAGACACAGAGAAAACAACAGAGTGTATGTCTACGTATAATAGTCAAAAATAGGAGGTTAATTTTATTTATTTAAATATAATTTTTATTTTGTAATATCCTTTTTTTAACTATTATACATTAACCATTGTAGGTGTCAGACGAACTACGAAAATAACTTTTTGTTCTGTTTACGGAAGAGACCAGAGAAGAAACACACCCAACATCTGGAAGTGTGAATCGGTCACCTCCGAGGTCGGAATACCACTTCCGGATAGAACTTTATCCTTGTCACTTCCGTAAGTGACAGAGCAGAACCGTGACATAGACTTGCTCATCTCACAGAGGTCGTCTTAAATGGGTACAGGTTCAATAAATTTATAACAATTTATCATGATTAGAACATCCGGGTACGTCAGTGACGTACGTAAAAAACAATACGAACACAACCTCGTAAAACTCCATAAATACAAGTACAAAGGTAATTCAATATTCGTGGGGTTCCTGGTCCGACTAGAAGTAACACAGAAATACTTCGGGGTGTAAGTGTCGTCGTGTACACCATCTTGTCACCGACCACCACTTCTCGGAAGACCACTACTCAATCTGGACTTTGTCCAGGGTCTCCCAACCTTCACCCACCAACAGTCCACTACCGGTACAACACGATAAACTTCGAATAACTCGAAAACACACACAATACACCCACACCAAGACAGGAACTACAGAAAGAGATCAACCTTAAGGGAAAAGAGAGAAACGACCTCTGTATGAGGGATAGGAAGCTCCGGGACAAGGTCACGATGGTCCAGAGACTTCTAGAAGAACAAGAGGAAAGGTCAACCTTAATTGTTGGGGGAGAAAAGACGAGGAGTCTTGAAGTGAGGATAAAATAATATCGTATCGGTGACAGAAGGACCATCCAAGTCTACTGAAGGACGGAAAGGATGGACTGACACTGGAGGATCTTGTTTACCAAACATAGACTGAGTAAAATCCAGAAGGTATCGGTTACGACGTTCAAGAGGTTCGATGAAGAACTTAACACGACTTACCAACTGAAGAATTAATTGTGGAAAAAGAGTCAAACTTGAAACTCATCCTGGACGGACAAAAGATTCACGCTTTCCCGACATCTCTTATTAAACTAAGGATCGATGAGGGGGACACGGGTGATGACGACGACACCGACTCCTTTCAACCCGATTCCAGTGATTCCGAGTAGAGAGTGCAGACAGGGGAGTCCTCATTCTGGCGACGAGAGTGCCTACTGTCCTAGTCCTGGTACTCACTTCAGTATTGACCGTAGTCTTGTTATTTTTACTTACGAACCCTTTTCAGTAAATATCTGGAATAATGGTCTAACTCTTCCATTCAATTATATATATGTGTAGTGAGGTATACACGAAATAAAGGGTAAGATGACTTACGAGATCTACAGAATGGTTTATTCATAAATTCAAGTGAAAGTGTAATTACACTTGAATATATGAATGATAAGTGACGTAGGGGGTGTACAACACTCTCCCAATTCATCTTATCACCTCTACAGTAAATTAGATGAAAAGGTAAATGGTAGAAGAATTTCCTTTTTTCTCAAAGGGACTACCGAGTGGACCATTTCTTAAGAGGAAGTTACATCCTCTGGATCCAAGTTAGGGACCCAACCCTTCTAGGGTACCTCTTCCTTTGCCTATGGGAGAGGTCACAAGACTGGACCTCTTAGGTACCTGACATATCCGGTGCCCAAACATTTCTCAACCTGTACTGACTTGTTGAAAGTGTTTCCTTTTCGATATATACGAAGAATGAATATATCTTTACTTTAAGATTTATGAAGAATTATGGAGTTTAGGGTTATTCGTTACGAAAATTCTATCGTAAACTCTGATACTGTAAGTTTGGTTTTAACATTTACCTCGTGTTTACCCCTCTAATATCTCTGACCCACATGGACAAAACTCGATTTGATACACTTAGTGATAAGAAGTAGTAGTTGTACGAATCAGTGAGTCAGTACAGGGTGAGAAACGTTGGGGTACGTGACACCGGACGGTTCGAGGAGGACAGTTACCCTAAAGAGTCCGTTCTTATGACCTCACCCAACGGTCAAGGAGGAGGTTCCCTACAAGAATTGGGTCTCTAACTTTGGTACAGAGGACGTAACGTCCACTTAATAAATGGTGGTCCTTTCGAGTACTTAGTGATAATAAGTAAAGTTTACCTCGATGCTTTTATGACAAGGAAAACAAAACAAAGTACAAAGATCCTACAAAGAGGTAGAAAGTGAATTTATAGACTACTCGTAAAGAGACTGGGGTGTAACAGTTGAGTAGAACCGTGGAAACACCCCGGGGAGGGAGACGATCCTTATGTGAGGGCAGAAGGAAGATGAGACCGGAGGTGGTTCGGACTGACACACTGAACGTGACTGAGGTGACGAGACCCCGTGTACAGAGACAAGACCCGAGGACGTCCCCGACACGACTGACGGAGATAGATAACAGAACCACAGAGTGTTAAAACCCCATAGAATAAGAGAAGGGAGTGTTCAAGTACTCGGGGACCTCCCCTGTCCGACACAGAAATACACTCCTCGGGTCTTATCCTGAACACTAATACTTACAAACAACTTACTTACAAGTCTGGGTCAGACTAACTGGGTTTTACAAACTTTCACACTGTAATTCGGAGGAAAATGAACTTTCTTATTTCGCTACTACTTCATGCACCAGGAACACAACCCCGTCTGGGGGTCCACATGTGACACATCACAGAGGTACTACACTCCCTACCAAATAGAAATAGACACAGGTGAGGGATCTTTCCCCGGTGAATGTGTCCCGTGACTTAGGTACAGAACATACAGTTACGAAGAATATTTTGAATTCAGGATGAAAGAAAAGGTCCTTCCTTTAAAGGTTCTAAGACTCTTCAAGGATGGAGTCCCCGTACTTAAACCGTAGTAAAAAACGACACTCGTTTTAGTACTAAAAACAGTGGAAGTAGTCGTTACTCGAAGAACTGTTGGACTAGTGTCCGTCGGTTCACAAGTGCCACCAATACGACAAACTCCGAGACGCCACAAGCTCATGGGAAATGAAGGGGTACCGGCAGCTCTTCCACAGTCTCCGGTAGTAGTCGTAGGTTTCTTAGTTCCAAATCACTTTTTATTGAAAAATTTCAATATCCGACTAAAATGAATTTTACGGAGGAAAATACACCACAGTGACACTCGGTCAATCCACGCTAAATTGAGGAAGTCACGGTTCGACCGTCAGAAAGGTTTTATAGATATAAAGAATCCATTTCATACAATTTTTATAGTATTCTAGGTACGAACAAATCCCGTTCATCATATTTATCGTCGTTGTATACGAGAACTGGATATCACTACCGACGTCTTACTAACTTTACAGATTTTGGTCCTCCTCGTTTGTCTACGTAGACGACACGACTGACCTTACTGATCCGTCACCGACACGTCAGGACCCCACTGATCCTAAGGAGAGACACGGCCCTCCCCTCCTTGAACGACTCTTCATGACAAGGGACCCGTCTTTCTCACCGGAGTCTAAGTGAATCAAAAGACACAAATTTTTACCTAAGAAAGGAGGTGTCTACAAAAGAGTAACTAAAGACTAGAGACATAAAAAGAAGAATAAATGAATCACACATTCGGACAGAGATCGACGGGAAAAGGAAAGTTTACACACTAAGGGTGGTATGGATAATAGAGGGAAAAATTTTCATTGACAGGGATTTATCAGTCCTCATTTATTAAACATAGTGTTTCTGTTCCTGGACCGTGTGTCACCCACAAGTTCATAAAGATAAATTTTACTTCTAATTTAACCGAGACACTTTTACTTACTAAATAATACTGGAGTATTCGGGTTCTTCAGAGAGATAAAAAGAGATTCACTCATTCCCCCTGGGTACCAGAACCGTGACTTACTGAGGTCATCCTGACGTTTTCCAGAATTGAAGTTCCGTGATTTTCAGAAGTCACTGAAAATGTGGGTTAGTTTACACAGAGACTCCAATATAACAAGTGTTTCTTCGAAATCCAAAAGGTAATGGTCGGTGACCCTTTAGTCAGAGAAACCGACGGAAAGACCAGAACTATGAAAGAATATATTGGACAAGACCTAGACGTGAACGACCGATTACCAGTAAATTAAAGTCGAAAAATTAGTTTGACTTAGGACCCCTTTTTAGGTCAGTCGTAAAGACTACGGAAAGACTCGACTAGTACATAACTTACCCCAGAGTAAATTGAGAAGTTTCTGACACTGTAGACAGGAGGAGTGTCGATAATAAACACCTGTTTTTTTTTCATTTCAACGAATCAGTACAGGTTGAGAAACACTGTGGCTCCTGACATCGGATGGTCCAAGGAGGTACGTACCTTAAAAGGTCCGTTCTCATGACCTTACCCAACGGTAAAGGAAGAGGACCCCTATAAGGGCTGGGACCCTAGTTTGGGACCAGAGGGCGTAACGTCCGTCTGCGAAATGGATGGTAGACTCGGTGGTCCCTTCGGGTAAAAACCTACTCATGAGTTATTTAAATTAAGAAGTGAATCCCGTATTAAAAGGAAAAGAAAGAAAACACAAACTTTCACTCCTTAAAGATAAGATCATATGTGTCTGACTCATAACTACATGACCAATGTACGAATTCGACTTTGACATAAACTAAGACAGATCTGATCTATATACTGTATATGTAATGAGAGGTCCCGGGAACCAGAAAAATTAGTTATCTTCAACTATTATCCGGTCTACTATTTAAGTTCGTTCCAAAAAACTCCGAACACGACGTAGTGTTTCATATTTTCGTTCTTTGCCTACGGGGGACAACTGAGTTTTCCCGTCCGATCAAGAATTCACCACACTCCCACCCCCTCCAAACTACGAAACTCGGAGTCCCCACTGAATACACCAGAAAGGTGGCAGAACATCCACGGTATACGGTTCTAGGATGCGTCAAGGGAAGAAACGAAGGACTTCGAGTCTTTACCGTCAACCGAACACCACGAAAATATAGAATGACAAGTATTAACGGAAACGTACGTACGTCAATGTAAATCAGGGAATGCTAAAGAAACATAAAACAACGAGTTCCTCTGTAAACAGGTCCACGTTCGTGAGGGTGTGTCCCAGGGCCCAGGGTCGGACAGAGTAGTGGATAAAGAACAACAATATAATCACATCTGATACATTCTGACATCGGTACGTAAGTCACCAACCTACTAAACTTGGCGGTACGTTATACAAGGAAGGAAATCGACTACGGGAGTCACCCGACTGTCACACTCCGAGTCAGAATCGACCTCAACCCTGACATTTTCGTGTGTTTACTACATCACAGAGGGGAGACACACTGAATCATAATGAGGTCCCTAAGTCTCCATCCCTCCTGTCCCGGTCGATCCCTATAGGAATCGAACAAAGTCATACCAATCGTAAACTCTACCTGCGTCTTCCTACCCACCCAGTCATTAGTCCGACAAGTCCGTCTCCGGTGGACCCCTTACATCTGAATCCACGTCCACCCAGTGACGTCCACCCCCATCACAATTCTAACACCTGTGAGAGTCTCCCCGATATTCCTCTAGTCTTCCCTCAACAGAACCCCATCCCAGTCACTATAACCCCTCCTGACCCCTTCCTTGGTCTTTTTCTTTTCAACGTAATAACTTTATTGATTATCACTTATTCTAAGACTTTAATACAACAAAGTTCTCCTTTTCTCTTGATCCTCTTACACAGTCTTGTCCACTCTTGACTATGGACCGACTAGTACCCTTTCCACCGCGACTCTCTCTTGAGTCCGACGCCACCAACTTTCGGATGTTTGCACAGGAGTCTGGTGATAAGGAGGTAGGACGGAGGACCACCTGTACCCCAGGTCCTCCCATCCTCAGAGACACGGAGTACAATCCAAGAGTCACTCGGACCTACTCTTGTCCTTCCTTACTTACTTTCGTAGAAGGTGGTCGAATATAAACTGTCATTACGTTCCTAGGACAGAAAGAAAAAGACGTGTTACCAAAAGTGTAAGTCCAAAATGGGTAAGAAGAAAACTTCATCTTCAAACGTTAGTAAAAAGAAAAAAGTTAGTGTAAATACTGAGACTCCGTACTATCTACCCTACAGTTCTACAAATTCCGTCATCTAATGATAAATACACAACAAAAGAAAGATTTTATAGGAGTCTACGAACAAAGTCAAAGGGGCGAATAACCATTCCTAAGTCAAACGGACACCCAGGGTCTCCATGGGTACAATGTTGACGAATGTGTCCAGTAAACAAAAAGAGAGTACGCTCTTAGGAACACTCAGAGATATGCCCAAAGGACCACGACGACAATCTTTCATGACGTTTGGTACACCGAATTTTGGTGTCCTTACGTGATAAAGTGTCGGGACCTCCTATCTTCAGACTTTAGTTCCACAGTCGTCCCAGTCCTAGGGAGACTTAGACTATTCCCACGTATTAAAGAACGGAGACAATCGAAACTCACCAAAATCCGTTTGGAACCGTAAGGAAGTGAACATTGACGGTAGCGAGGTCGGAGACAGAGGTAGTAGTCCATCGACAAAAACATACAGACAGACAGAGACACAGAGAGTATTTCCGTGGTTAGTATAACTTAAGTATCGGGTGGGATGAGGTGACACTAGAGTAAAATTAACTAATGTAAATGTTCTTGGTTTATAGGTTTGTTTCAGTATAAAACTCCATTGACCCTAATCCTGACGTCCCCTAGGTTAAGTAGAGTATTATTCAAGGTACCAATCACACTAGGAGACACCACAATCCCCGGGTCTGAGAAAGAAAAATAAAAAAAATTAATTAATTAAATAAAATTAACTTCCGATTAATGAAATGTTATAACACCACCAAAAACGGTATATAGTTGTATTTAGTCCGTGTCCACATGTGTACAGGGGGTAATTTTAGGGGGAGGGTAGAGGGAGGGTTAGGGTAGGGAGACCCAATAGGGTCGCGTGGTCGAAAATCACGGGACAAAGTACGTAACTTGAACCTGACCAGTAGATAAAGTGTATACCGTTATATGTACAAAGTTACGACAAAACAGTTTAGTAGGGTGGGAACGGAAGAGGGTGTCTTAAATTTTCAGACAAGAACGTAACTTGGACCTGACCACGTGACCCTGCTGGGTCTCCCTACCATGCCCCTCTCTCCTCCCTCCTCACAAACTCTACCCCTTGTGCACATATGGACACCACCTAAGTACAACTACATACCGTTTTGGTTGTGTTATAACATTTCATTAATTGGAGGTTAATTTTATTTATTTAAATATAATTTTTATTTTTTATTAAACTTTTTCAGACAATAAATGTAGACACAGAGAACAACAGAGTGTAAATACCAATAACAATGGTAGAAAGATTTAAGGTGTATATATACACAGTTATATGACATAACCACAAAGAGAAAGACTGAATGAAGTGAGACATACACACACACAATCAGTGAGTCAACACAGACTGAGAAACGCTGGGGTACCTGACATTGGGTGGTCCGAGGAGACAGGTACCCTAAAAGGTCCGTCCTTATGACCTCACCCAATGGTAAAGGAAGAAGTCCCCTAGAAGGGTTGGTTCCTTATCTTAGATCCAAAGGGTGTAATGTCCTTCTAAGAAATGAGAGACTCGGTGGTCCTTTCGATGGTATGGGAGAGTTGACCCATAATCTTCTATAGTGTCTCAAGTACAACAACCCATAATTACTACAACCATCTTAAAATTGACTTGAACATTCTATCGTTCCCTTTAGGACTAATTTCGTCTTCTTGTTCCGTCCCGTGATTCCACCGACTAATGAAGGTGTCGCCGTTCTCACGTTTTCTCGTGGACACTAGACTCTGGGACTTATTTCGGTCTTTTTAAGTGTTCCAATACAGGAGTCCTTTTACTCAATAGTCTCCTTATGTAATGGGAGGTTCCGTCAGATAGTTCTTTGAAGGACTGAATTGAGAACATCTCCCTCGAATTCAAAGAATCTCTTAAGTATCGTACCTGTGTCGACTGGGAACACCCTTGACCTCGGACGTAAGTGTTACAGATAAACCTTATCGGACTTTTTGGACATACAGAAAGAGGTCCTTAGGGTAAAGTTTCTTAGAGAGACTTATCAATCTACATTGGTTTGTTTATATTTTACTATACATGTTCCAATCAGTTGTATCGGAACAAACATTATCATTTTTCCATCTTTTTTAAGTTCACAGGTCATCTCCCTTGAACACCTATTTGAAACCACGTAGGTATGTCACCCCAGGATCCGTTTACATTTTTATTACTCTACTAGAGACACACGACCACCCCTCAGTAGGACCCCGACAGACAAAAAAAAAGAAGGGGTAGGGGGTAAGAGGACCGGTAGTGACGGAGGAATTCTGACAGAACAATAAATTTTTTTTTTAATCCTGTTGTATATTATATACTCTCTCTCCCCTTCTCTATAGAATACATTCTTTCTCCCTTTAGGGTACATATAACGAACATAGACGTTCTTCTTTGTAACTCTCCTCTTCATTTTCCTACTTACTACTTTTACTGATGATCCTGTCCACCCCTCTTACTCCACCTACCCCGTCACCAATTTAGAGTGAACATATGTTGAAAGATGTATCAAAACTGGAAAATAGATGGACCAAAATTTTTGAATTAATTTTGGGGGGTTTTCAGTTATCAATTTACGGACCGTTTACATGTAGGAAAGACCTACTTGGACATGTGACGGGACTTCCTCTCGTCCCAGTTCCACCTCTTCGGATATTAGTCGTCCTTCGAACTACCCCTACGCCGACCAACACTGACGTGGAACCTCCGTTTCGTATCCCTCAACTCCCTGAGACTCTACAAGAGAAGATCCCTTCTTTACCAGTGTTTGTACTCGCAGAATTGTGATACATATTATCCGATATAAAGTAGATGGAGTAATCTTGACTAAGTGTACGTGAAAAAATTTATCGACTCATTATAAGGTAACACATATACATGGTTTCAAAAGAATAGGTAAGTAGACAGTTACCTGTAGATCCAACGAAGGTACAGGACCGATAATATTTATCACGACGT
>SJYO01028073.1:0-10000 GCA_006410555.1 Capra ibex
CACTCTCACTGTAGATACCTAAAACAGATTTTATTTACTGTGGAGACGATTACAGAGTACCTACACAAGACTAAGGTTGGAGTACAACGAAAGTTCCCTGTCTCACTACTCCAGAAGTCCTTTTCTTATCACAGAAATAAACCTTTCGGTCCTGTGATTTCTCTACCACTTGAACACGGGGTTTCTTAGTAGAATGAACTCAATCTACCCGAAAAACCCCTCACTCTCCATACCAGTCCGTCACAAATGACTTACATTTTATTGGGATCGGGTACCCCTTCTTTTAAGGTTCCTCTTCTCCCTTGTTATGTCTAATTTGTGGGTGCACACTTGAGTGTGAAAGTGTGAATGTGTGTGTGTGTGTGAATGTGTGAATGTGTGTTTGTGTGTTATTTTCTCCTCCTCCACGTCGACCAACAACGTCACAAAATTAGTTGATTAATTACAGACACGATCGAGAAGCAGCGACACGTGTCCGGAAGAGATCCTACACCCTTCCCCTCAACGAGAAACGACACCACGTCCCAGAGAGTAGCGACACCGAAGAGAACGACACCTCGTGGGCGAGATCCGTGTACCCGAACACCGGGTACCCGAATTGATGGGGCTCCGTACACCTTAGAAGGGCCGGGGCCCTAGCCTGGACAGAGTGGGTGTAACCGTCCGTAAAGGGTTGGTGACCTGGTGGTCCCTTCAGAACAACGTTCGAAAAAAAAAGGGGAATTAATTAAATAAAAGTCAAATTCCTGTTGATGTTATAACAATCGAAGACGGTATGTAGTTGTACCTAGTCGGTATCGATATGAATACAGGGGAGGTTACACCTTTAGAAAATTAGGACCTTAGGAAACAAGAACTTCGACAGGTACGTCCAGACCAGTATTACAGGGAAATTCCGAGACTGTTCTGTTTTTGCAAGACAGACAAGACGGTAAAAATTAGAGATATGCTTACCCTTTCACAATATAGAAAATTCAAGTCTCGGAACTCTTGTCAAATCAGGGAGTCAGCACAGACTGAGAAAGACTAGGGTACCCGACGTTGGGCAGTCCGAGTAGACAGGTACCCCCAAGAGGTCCGTTCGTACGACCCCACCCAACGGTAAAGGAAGAGGTCCTCTAGAAGGGTTGGTTCCCAAGCAGAGTCCAGAGGACGTAACGTCCGTCTAAGAAATAGTAGACACAGTGGTCCTTTCGGGCGGTCATTGTATTACGCTAAGTTATAAAGGAGGGTGTTAATTGTAACGGTAACAAAAGGTAAATGAAAAGAGTACCTGTACCACCCTAAAACCGTAGCACGAAAGTGAGAGTCACGTCGTATTGTGACTCCACTTTATATAGTATTTAAATTTTTATCTTCATACTTATGTTACGATCTAAAGATTATTTTTTATTTATTTCTATACGTTGTTCGTCGTTTCTAAATGACACATCGTGCCCTTGATATCAGTTATAGAACATTATTGGATTTTACCTTTTAGTAGACTTTTTATTACATACGTACAAACATATTGACTTTTAGTGGAAGGACACGTGCACTTTGTAACATTCAGTTGATGTAAGTTATTTTATACATCTACTACTGTAATTTTTACCTCGGTCACTTTATTTATTTAAAATTATACTTTACTTTCTTTTACTTCAGTGATCAGCACAGACTGAGAAACGTTGGTATACCTGACATCCGACCGTCCGAGGTTACAAGTACCCTAAAAGGTGCATTCTTATGACCTTACGTAGTGGTAAAGGAAGAGGTTTATCACGTCCGGTTGATGTCGTAGGAGGGACTACCAGACACATGAGTGAGAGTGTAAGGTTGGGACCTATACCACATAAGTGTACCCGTGAGACTCGACGGGGTTTCTCAGAGTTGGGTCTACCACTCGAACATTTTCCAGGGACCTTCCTTCAGTCTCCGACTCAGGGTCCTGGAGGTGTGGGGAGTTAGGGGTCGAGTCGAGTCCTCGTGAAGGTCCAAAGTAGTCGTAGAGAGATCTTAGAGTCCAGAGGGTGGAGAGGGGGATGGTTGAAGGACCCTGAGTTCACTCTATACCCAGGGTCCTCTGGACCCTCCTGGGTGGACGTACCAAGTCCCCGGAGACCGGGTCTGAGTCGGGACGTTCACTCTCTAAACGGTGACTTTCGAACCCGACTAAGAGAGGGTAAGTCCTAGGGACCGGGGAGTACGGTCTCAGGTCCGGACCACCTAGGTCCCATTAAACTTCCCCTCTACCTCATTCGTTCCTTTGTGAACGAATAAATCTTTATATTTTCTCTAATCCTTCTTTATCATATCATCCTTGTAATCACCTCTTTTCTCCGACTTATTGAACCAAATGTACCTTTTGGTTATTTCAAGGTTCTGTTCCTTGAACGTGGTAGATGAAATCCGGTGACCGCGGGCAAACTTATCATCTCCCACGGGCCGGAACCCGAGGGAGAGAGTACCTAGAATCTTCGACCCTGTTCATTCATCTGTACCGCTCGGAGGTGCGGGGTCTACCCTTAAGTCGGACTTTTCCTCTCCCTCCCTCTCCCTCCCTCCCTCCCTCCCTCTCTCTCTCTCTCTCTCTCTCTCTCTCTCTCTCTCTCTACTCCCCTCAGTCTAAAGGTTCTTTGATCAAGCTCTCTAATCAGGCTCTTTGACCAGGTAGGAAATAACAAGTCTTCCGAAAAATATGAAAACTAACATACATCTCTAGTTACCTATTATGTTTTAATACATCACAGTTGTCGGGACTGAGAATAGCTCTGGTCCGAAAGAGAGACGTATGGATCAACATATGTATTCAGAATCCACTAAATGTAGTAGAACGTCGGTCTTCCGGTTAATTGTAAAATACCGAGAAAAGACTATTCTCAAACAGTTGGTCTTCTGAATAACGGAGTTGTCACAACAAGAAGGGTTTCAGACCACAGTGAGAGTCTTTCGTGATTTATTTCAGTGTAAGAATGTATCGTTTCTATGTTGTAAAATATTGTTCTTTCACCTCATGTCACTAAATATTGTTTCTCTTTTAATTAATTGAGTTTTCAGATCATAACGATTGTAGTTTTGACGATATAAGGATAAAGACGTAGGACTAATGCAGCTAATTATAGAAGGGTCCACGGATTTTCTATTTCCTATACCTCCGGACCGTCGTTTGTAATTGAGTTGTTTGAGAAGTGGTTTGATTAAGGATTGAGATTTTCCGAGATATAGAAATTCTACAAAACTCGAAGTACGGAGAGTACCAACCCCCGACATTTGTTAGGTGTTCAGTATTCAGGCCCGTGTGGACAGTCTATTCAATCTTTCGGTAGTATCCCCAAATTCGGTTCTGTAAGGAAAATATAAGTCCTCTGACAATTGACCTCGGGATTCAATTAAGGAAAATCTCCGTCTTCTCACCTTTCGTGTCATGTTATTCCGTCCGTCCGAGACCAAACCCCCCATCTACAAGTCCTTTTGGGTCCCCCTTGGGGACTTCGGACTGTGCGGAACGGGTAGTCCGGAGAGGCGTACTGGAACAGTACCCACCCTAAAGGGCACGACCGAGGGTCGTGGGAGTTCGACAGACTCGGGACTCCAAGGGCACTCGACCCCCGTTCCACCCGCAGGGAACGGGAGGACGCCAGGGGAGGGACGGGACGTGTAGACCGACTCCTCCTCTTCGAGTCTCTCCTACCTTCCGTACAGACGTCGAGACTCGCGGGTCGGCGGGGGCGGGGGTGGGACATGTCTACTCCTCTGGTGCCCCGGGATTTCCTGTTTGTCCTACAGAAGGGACCCCCCGACGGTGGTAGGGAGCCCCAAGGGTGTCGACACCTGAGCGTCGTCCCCCACCGGGGAGGAACCTGGGCCGTGACTACAGAGGTCCGTCCCGAGTTCTCCGTAGAGTCGAGTCCGGACTCCAGAGTCGAGAAAGAGAAATTTACAGAGATAACTTTTATGATTACAGTACTAAATAAAAATTAAATACCTAAATGGATATAACATAAAAGAAAAGGGACATACATACGTGACGGTTCAAGGAACTTGTACATTGATAAAAATTTTTAAATACATATCAACCGAATGTTATAATATAATCAATGTCCACATAATGTATCACTAAGTCGTAAAAGTCTCTAATGTGTCTTATGTTTTAAATATTTTATAACTGATATAAGGGACAGGACCTGTAATATTGGGACACTGAATAAATAAAATATTTACCAACAAGCACAAAGAGTTAGGAGAGATGTATGAAACGACGGGGAGTGTGGGTGGGAGAGGGGTGAGGGGAGGTCATTGCTGATCAAAGAAGAAACTTAGACACTCAGACTAAGAAAAATCAATATAAACAAGTAAATAAAATAAAAGAATTATGAATAATAACAAAAGGACCTACGTAGTCTAGACTCTACACCTTGCACCATAGAAAAATCAACATCGAACACCCTAGATCAAGGGACTGGTCCCTAACTTGGACCTGGGGGACGTAATCCTTGGGTCTCAGAATTAGTGACCTGGTAGTCTCTTTAGGGATAAACTAAAAATCTAAGGTGTATATTCACTTTTGTATATCGTAAAGAGAAAGGGGCAGACTGAATAAAGTGTTTTATTTTACGGGAGGTTCAGTTAGGTACAAGAGTTTTCAGTCTTGAAACAAGATAAATCTTTCGACTCCCCCGAAGGGACCTCAGAGTCACAATGTCTTAGGCGGACGGTAGTGTTCTCTGTACTCTCTGGACCCAAGCTACCCGGTTCTTCTAGGGGACCTCTTCCCTTACCTTTGGTAAAGGTCCTAAGTACGGACCTCTTAGGGTACGTGTGTCCTCGGACACGTCGATTTCAGGTACCCAGTGTTCTCAGCCTGTACTGACTCTACTGAATCGTACGTACAGAAGTCGGAGTATACCAATCACCGTGGTATGACCGATAGAGTTTGTCTCATATAAAGTAGAAAAATAAAACGGTTGATCGTAATAATAAAAAGGTACCTTTCGTAAAATAAAATTTGTATCGTCACAAGTGTACAGTTAGGGTTTGAGGGGAGATAGACAGGGTGGTGAGAAGGGGAGACCATTGAGATTCAAACAAGAGATTCAGATGTTCAGACAAAGTCGGACGTTTATTCAAATGGGAACATTTTACAATGACTTCTCCCCAAAAGAAAATAACCAAAACAAAATAAAATTTAACTTATTAAACTTCTTAGTTGACCGTTCAAAAAAACACTAAATAATCTTAAAATCTTTTTATCCCACTAGTACTATTCGATGGATCATACTCACTAACTAAGATCGTAGAGGGGTTCGTCACTGTATCAATGTTATCTCAGGACCTTATCGGTCCTCTAATAATTCTCACCACCCTAAAAACTTCTACTATGACATTAAGAACCTGAGGTGAGGAGTGCAGTCTCGACGACCCGACGAAACCTCTTCTTCCTCACAGGTTCTCCTTGGGGAAATTGTTCTCTAGATCCAGGAGCTAAACATTGTGAGACTCACGAGTCTCCTACCCCGGTCCAGACCCGAGTCGTACCAGAACCAAATACAACTTAAGGAGTATCTATTACCCGAGCCGTCTCCCCACGTACCCGGAGTCCCCACGCCCTCACCTGGCCGAGAGCCTCTCCCAGGGCTCCAGGTTCACCCGCATATGGTGCANACGAGTCTCCTACCCCGGTCCAGACCCGAGTCGTACCAGAACCAAATACAACTTAAGGAGTATCTATTACCCGAGCCGTCTCCCCACGTACCCGGAGTCCCCACGCCCTCACCTGGCCGAGAGCCTCTCCCAGGGCTCCAGGTTCACCCGCATATGGTGCAGAAGACGACGTCTCAGGACTCTCCTCTCTCCCCTCTACTACCCGACTCTGCGCTAGAAGCTTCCGACCCGGGGACACGTAACCGCCCCAAATCTGATACCGTTTCCAAACCCGACCTCCTGAGTGGAGTGGCAAGTGACAAGACAGAAGGTACCCGAGAGGAACGTACAACCGTTGTAGACACTTACCTTCTCACAGTTCCGAGAAGTCCCACCTACGTCAATAAAGTCTGGAGGCATTGAAACTATCAATGTAGTTTCGGTCTTTCTCCGTCCCCACACGGGGTCCAACGACTCGGACAGATGAGGTGATTTACTTTGTTTTGTTTTATAAGGTATATGTTCGGGTCGGTAAGTACCTGACAGAGTCCTTGGACACGTTTGGGTGGTTGGGTAGGATGTAGAAGAGAACACCTGGTGCGAGAAGATGTATAGTCGTCTCAGGGTTCCAGTACATCCTGTCTTTTTACCTACCGACATCAACTTCCCTTCTTGTCCGAACCTTACAGGGACCACCGGGTCCCTAATTCTCAGTTGGAAGGTCAAGTCCCTCGTACCAAGATAGGGACCAACCTCTTGACTCTAGGGTGTACGGAACTTCGTTGATAGGAATACGACGTTGACAACTCGGATGCTCGAGACGTCGGAACTTGACGTGGGGTCGAGGTGTTACTCCTAAGGGGTACGGAGTCGGTTCTGAACTACGACGGTTCTTATTTAGTTATGTATAAAAGTATTTTTCTTATCCCAAGTAACCTAGAGACCTTATACAAGTTAATCCCTAATGTTGTTGCCTTTAGTCAAAAATTGGACGTCTTTCACTTTTACGGTAAGAGACGATACTCGGGTGGAGGGGCACCCAGTCTACTACGACTCCATTGGAGAAGTCTGAATGCTAAACCCCATCTTGTGGTCACTGTCTGTTCTCGTCGTTCCTTCTACGAACATCTCCACTTCCGATGCTGTTCGGGTTCCTGTTACATGGTACACGACCTCACAAGAACTCCCTCGACACAAAGACGGTTGTTCGTTTTCCTTCCAGACCCATAAGCAACGTGAACGACACGGGGATGTGTGACCTAAATAACATAAAAACGCAGTTTGACAGACATAGATAGTTGGACTAGTCAATACCAGAGGTGTTGGGTCCTCCATGGTTTCGTAGGTCCTCTCTACGATCGTCACTTATTGGATTTCTCAGGTACGTTTTGATCGTCTGTAGACTTGGTTCCAGGGGCCCCGTGATAACCTCAAAAAGAGACGACGGGGCATACTGTTTCGTACCACCAAACCCAACTTACACTGGAAATTTAGGTGTTGTGTAAAGGGGGAGGTAGGTGTATCTGGACCTTACCTTAGGAGTTCTTCTATACTGTGAATAAAGACTGGACACTTTACGAATCAAGTGTTTTATGATTGTCTCCTTATTGTGTATAAATTCCACGAGGGATTTTAGGAGGCGGACGGGGCGGTACGAAGGGGTTTCTAGGACCACCTCCCTCCCACTCGTAGAGGGAATTCGTACCCCAATCCAGTGAGACTGGGCGAAACAAGTTAAATCTTTAAGGGTCAGTGTCTCGTACTCTTCGAGTTACCGGGGAGACCAAGATCCTTCTGGCGCCAGAGTTTACGACTGTACTGTCCCTGCAACTCCTGGGGTTCCAGTGTCTCGACCCTCCACCGTCTCGGTTGTGAGTGTGTCCTCGGGAGACAGAAGATTCTTTAAACTACTCTATTCTCTTACAGAACGAGTGGAAGACACCACACACCTAGGTACCAACTACCCGTTCATGAACATCACCTAGGATCCCCTCTTTTCAGTCTTTCCCACTTGTTCTTGGAAGGAATATGGGTGACTTCCTCCTGAGAACAAAGTCCTCCCAACTGAAGGACGGAAGGAACTGAGACAGTAGGGAGTCTCGTGACTACCCCCTCCCCTCTCGAAGACCGGGGAGGGGTCCTTACGTGACTCATCTGGGAGGTAGGACCTCTTCCCTACCACCTTCCTCCCCCCTTGCTATACGGACCACCACTTTCTGTCGACATTCGATCTCTGTAGGAGAGACGAGGCCCTTCCTCACAGACGCGATAAATTGACCCTTAGTGGACATACAGTCTCGACGAAGACCCTCTTATGATTCTCGTTCCTCGGTTCCGTTAGAGACTAGAAGGGTTTAGTCGGGTCGGAGAGGAGGAGGACCCAGATGGGACTGGGAAAAGACATAAACGGACCCATCCGTCCTGGGACGACGCCTCGTAGGTATGTCCTCCACCTTCTCCCGACTCCACGGTAGATGGTAGAGAGAGGGAGAGACCAAGAGTAACGGAGGTAAAGAGGTCTTTGTGATACCAAGGGGACTGTGGTTTTGCCTCGGGAACTCTATCTCGAGTACTATGTCCTTCTACAATACGTTTTTGACTTTACCTGAAAAACGGGTCACGTTAGAGTAAATGATTTTACATTTCGTACCTTTAGAAGTACCCAAGAGTTACGTTCTTACGACCTCACCCGACGGTAAAAGAGGAGGTCCCCTGGTGGAAATCAGTCCTGAGAAGTGATACTGGGCAGTCGAACCCACAGGGACGTGATGACCGAGTATCGAAGGGACTCCATGCTTCCGGGGAAGTGGTGATGTTCCGACACTAGGTGCTCCTCCTCTAGCACTTCCTGTCTCCTCAGACAGCACGCCGTCAGGTACCCCAGCGTTTCGCAACCTGTGTCGTATCGTTGACTTGTCTTTGTTGTCTCCTACCCGGTCCTTCTCCACGGAGTGGACACTGTCTGTCCTTGTCACCCAGCGACCTCAGACTGGTGCTCATCCCTCTCGCTCACTTCCTCGGTATCGTGGACATCTGGGGCGACACCCGACCCCAGGGTCCTGGGTCTCCCTTGAGACGGACCTCACGAGGCGCCCCCGGGACGTGAAGTCGCTCGCCCGCGGGTTTCAAGAGCAGGAGGAACTCTTCTACCTTGACCAGTTTCCGCGAGAGTCTTGACGTCTGGTTCCAGTGCAAGAGGGGACTGCAGTGGTGTCCCGGGGGGACCCGACTCTCTCTCCCAAAGGACCTGGCTGGACGTTCCTTCTCTGGAACTAGAGTCTCGTGTTTCATTGAGCTCAGGAATTATCTCCTAATTTCGGCCTTCACACGTTGTTCTCTCCGTGACGTCACTCTTCCGGCGGGTGGCGGTCCTCTCTTTTGGGGTGTCCTTCCCTATGGACCGTGTCCCTTTTGAAGTCTTTATTGACATTTTTACCTCACAGTAAATTTCAGGAAAACTTGATTAATCATTAAAACTTTACCTAACAGTGAATACAAGAAAAAATTTCTTTCTCATATACACATATATATACTTATTGACTTGATGAGACTACATGTTGTCTTTAATTGTTGTAGAATTTAGTTGATCTGAAGTCGTTTGTAATTATTTTTTATTTCATTTTTTGAGTTTGTACACTCGAAGAGAACTTTATTTACCTTAAATGATCGATGACGACCTATAGTCTTTTGTACCGTAACTGTCTCTTCTTGTCTAATACCTCATCTTTAACAGTCTTAGAGTAAACTAGAAACTGGTAGAGTAAGAACCCGCCCACAAGTCCCGACGGTACGGGTGGGGTCCACGACCTTCCCTGAGGAGTCACCCTCCCAACCTCCCTGGTGAGGGGGGAGAAACACGTCTTCCTACGCATTTTAGTTCTCGGACTCGTTGAAGTCTCATAGCTGGAGGTAGAGCTAGTGGGTCCCCGACCTGACGTCCCGCAGACCATGGTGTACACGACGACTGTCTCCTTCCCTCGAGACTGTACTTTCACCCTTTGGTTGGGGAATTGGTTGGTAGCAACCGAAGGACTCGCCCCTTGACGGGCGCAGGGACGAGACCATGTAAAAAGAGGTAACCTGCTAGAAAGTGCAAGAACAAGGAAGAGAGACAGTGGTCGACACAGAAGGGGAATCGTGTGCCGTCCCTGACAAGAGAAGAGGGAAGACACAAGTGTGGAGGAGAGACACGAGACAAGGGAGAGGGCTCAAAGACTCACAGAGACGTACGGACACTAAGAGAGGACCATGACTACGACCTGACCTATGGTCTGGACACTGTGTCTCTCGTCTTCCCTGACCAGACCGGTGTGAGTGGACACTATTACTACAGGTGTCCCAGCGACCCCCGACTGGTGAGTATTCCCCTCACCGACTCTCT
>SJYO01028103.1:0-10000 GCA_006410555.1 Capra ibex
CAATTTCCGTGCTTGTGATGGGTCTGTTAAGATTTTCTATGTCTTCTTGGTTCAGTTTTGGAAAGTTGTACTTTTCTAAGAATTTGTCCATTTCTTCCACGTTGTCCATTTTGTTGGCATATAATTGCTGATAGTAGTCTCTTATGATCCTTTGTATTTCTGTGTTGTCTGTTGTGATCTCTCCTAAAAGCAGCAAGGGAAAAACAACAAATAACACACAAGGGGATTCCCATAAGGATAACTGCAGATCTTTCAATAGAAACTCTTCAGGCCAGGAGGGAAAGGCAAGACATACTTAAAGTGATGAAAGAAAATAACCTACAGTCCAGATTACTATACCCAGCAAGGATCTCATTCAAATATGAAGGAGAAATCAAAAACTTTACAGACAAGCAAAAGCTGAGAGAATTCAGCACCACCAAGCCAGCTGTCCAACAAATGCTAAAGGATATTCTCTAGACAGGAAACACAAAAAGGGTGTATAAACCTGAACCCAAAACAGTAAAGTAAATGGCAACAGGATCATACTTATCAATAATTACCTTAAATATAAATGGGTTGAATGCCCCAACCAACAGGCAAAGAATGGCTGAATGAATACAAAAACAATACCCCTATATATGCTCCCTCAAGAGACCCACTTCAAAACAAGGGACACATACAGACTGAAAGCGAAGGGCTGGAAAAAGATATTCCACACAAATAGAGACCAAAAGAAAGCAGGAGTAGCAATACTCATATCCGATAAAAATAGCCTTTAAAATAAAGGCTGTGAAAAGAGACAATGAAGGATACTACATAATGATCAAAGGATCAATCCAAGAAGAAGATATACCAATTATAAATATATATGCACCCAACATAGGAGCACCGCAATATGTAAGACAAATGCTAACAAGTATGAAAGGGGAAATTAACAGTAACACAATAATAGTGGGAGACTTTAAAAAATAATAATAATAGTGGGAGGCTTTAATACCTCACTCACACCTATGGACAGATCAATTAAACAGAAAATTAACAAAAAAAAATGCAAACTTTAAATGATACAATAGACCAGTTAGACCTAATTGATATCTATAGGACATTTCACCCCAAAACAATGAATTCCACCTTTTTCTCAAGTGCACACGGAACATTCTCCAGGTTAGATCACGTCCTGGGCCATAAATCTAACCTTGATAAATTCAAAAAAAATCAAAATCATTCCAAGCGTCTTTTCTGACCATAATGCATTAAGATTAGATCTCAATTACAGGAGAAAAACTATTAAAAATTCCAACATATGGAGGCTGAACAACATGCTTCTGAATAAGCAACAAATCACAGAAGAAATCAAAAAAGAAATCAAAATATGCATAGAAACAAATGAAAATGAAAATACAACAACCCAAAACCTATGGGACACTATAAAAGCAGTGCTAAGAGGAAAGTTCATAGCAATACAGGCATACCTCAAGAAACAAGAAAAAAGTCAAATAAATCTGCATCTATTTTAAAGCAACACTTAGTAATAATACTAATAGTAACAATAATAATTAATTAAAAATGAAAAATCTTTAAATTTTGACATTTGAGACAAGGCAGGACTGGCACTCTCATTAACACCTAGAGAAATATCGACATCTTTTAATAAATAATGCTGTATTTCTGCCTATTGCAAAAGGATTCTTTGCCATAAAATCCAATAATTTTAAGAGTTTATTTCTTTGTGTATGTCATTCTAAATTGATTTTCACTGAAAAGCACTTGCCCTTCAAATGTTTCTAAAGTTTGTTTTAATTTTTTTAAAAAATTCTAGTATAACATATAAGTATAACATAAGTATTTGTTCTCTTTCATTTAATATTTTCTTCTTTGGGAAACAACTGTATGGATGTTGGATCAACTTTTCAGGTACATACACTTGTTTTTCAATATTTCTTCTTGCTTTGCTTTTTATTACTCTTCCATTTCAATGTTTTTTTTTAATATTTCTTTTATTATGCTTTCATTAGTACCTATCTTTCCATATATCCATCCTTTCAAATGTTTTCTTTACTTTTACAATATTTTAATTATTCCGTCCACATCTTTTCTGCACTCTGCTAATACATGTCATCCATATGCCTTTTTCTTTTATCTTATATCTCTTAAGTTTTAAATATAAAAAAATAGATACCAGTTACTTCCATTGGCTCATTTGGCAAGACGTTAGGGTAGTTCTTTAGTATTTGTATTTTCAGCTGTGTTAATTTTTTCTTTATATATATATATATATATATATATATATATATATATATATTTCATGATTTTCTTTAGTTTCTTCTAAGAAATGTTTATTTTGTTTCCTGGAAGAATGATATAGAGTAACTTTATTTTATAGGGAAGACACAGAATAGTGTTCAAAGCTATGTAAATATTCTCCAAAGCTCACTTTTTTTTTTTTCCAACTGAACTTGTCTAACTGTACTGTCTCACTATTACATGGAAAAAGAAACCATGAGTTTTTCACAGCAAAAATTTCTTTCCTGCACAATAGCCACTGAGAAACATTAATTCATTCAAATGTGCCTTGATACATGTGTAATTCCATCTAGATCGAGGGAAGAACCAATATTGATCTCAACTTTCCTTTCTTGCTCTTACAAATAAGTAATTTAGATTTTGCATCTATAGGTATAATATTTAGCCTTAATTTGTACGTGTTTTGCTATTTTATGCTCTGAATTTGTGGAATTTTCTTTCTCTTCACACTTTTGGCACCTTTAGCTTTCACTGCTCTCAGAAACTTTTTTGTGTTTCTATTTTATGTTCATTGTTTTTGTTTACTTCTAGTTTCATGAAATAAAATTTGTGCTTTTTTTCTCATTATCACAATGTTTTATATTCATAAGTGGAATGGAAAATTCTGACATTACTCCACAAACTTCTAATTTGTATACATTTTTCTTGTTTCTTTGTGCATATGTTTGCTTACCAAAATTATTATTGTTGTATAATTTTTCAAAATATATGTTAAATAGGATATTAACTTGTGATCAGTTAATAAATTTATGATTAAACTACTTTTTACATACAAAATTCAAAGGGTAATTATCAAATATACATCAAATGTGGAAAATATTTAAGCTTAAAATGAAGTAAAATTACTATATCATTATGTGCAGCAAGCTTAAAAATGAATTTTCAAAAACCATTTCTTACATCTTTTATCCTGACAGGCAGTCATATTATAGGATGATTTACAGTTTTACTAATTTTAACACATAGTACAAACACTGGATTTGCACCTGAATAGAGAGATGAACTAAAAAATTATCAATGAAATATTCATAGATTTTCCACTCCACACTTCAGTTAAAAATTTTCTACACATGAAAAAGAATGACAGGCAAAATGTTATTTAATCAGAGCCTATGTTATACCCAATAAATATTCTACTATAACATCAAAAAGTATGGTATTCTATTCTTAAAAATACTGACTAACACACGAATCATTTCTCATTGGAAATTAACAAAGAAATAAACATTCACAGTTACATTTGACCATCCCTATCTCCCCCGACCACCTGGTAGAACAGAATTATTTCTTAAAATGTCCCTTAGCCCTACATAGCAAAGATTGCTGGGAGAAATATCAATAACCTCAGATATGCAGATGACACCACACTTATGGCAGAAAGTGAAGAAGACCTTAAAAGCCTCTTGATGAAAGTGAAAGAGGAAAATGAAAATGTTGGCTTAAAACTCAACATTCAGAAAACTAAGATCACCGTATCTGGTCCCAACATTGTATGGCAAATAGATGGCAACACATTGGAAACCGTGACAGACTTTGTTTTCTTGGGCTCCAAAATCACTGCAGATGGTGACTGCAGCCATGAAATTAAAAGACACTTGCTCCTTGGAAAAGAAGCTTATGACCAACCTACACAACATATTAAAAAGCAAAAACTGTACCTTGCCAACAAAGGTCCATCTAGTCAAAGCTATGATTTTTCCAGTACTCATGTAGGGATGTGAGAGTTGGACTTTAAAGAAAGCTGAGCACTGAAGAATTGGTGCTTTTGAACTGTGATGTTGGAGAAGACTCTTGAGAGTCCCTTGGACTGCAAGGAGATCCAACCAGTCCATCCCAAAGGAAATCAATCCTGACTATTTATCTGAAGGACTGATGCCGCAGCTGAAACTCCAATACTTTGGCCACCAAATGCAAAGAACTGACTCATTTGAAAACATCCTGATGATGGGAAAAATTGAAGGCCAGAGGAGAAAGGGACGACAGAGGATGAGATGGCTGGATGGCATCACTGACTCGATAGACATGTTTGAGTGAACTCCGGGAGTTGGTGATGGACAGGGAGGCCTGGCGTGCTGCGGTCCATGGGGTTGCAAAGAGTCAGACACGACTGAGTGACTGAACTGAATTGAACTGAACTAAAATGTAAGACAGTTAATCTAATTCTCAGTTAAACTTACATAGTTAAAGTGAAAATTCTGGCACAAAATTCTGCATATTGAAATCTTTAATAGGTGAGTTTTCTAATGCTGAATTGGTACTAAAATTGTAGAAATAGTGATGATGAGTTTTGTTATAAAATCTTACCCAACAATTGTATATGCAGTATTGGTTGTTAATTGATACATAATTGATATTTAAATTAATTCTTTAAAATCCAACCAGTACTCAAAAAGTTTAGAATCATCCTTTCCTGAAGTTATCCACTGGCAAAACTCCTTATAGCTTTGATTTTTGTTTGGCTATTAACTCATGAATAGTTAGCTATGCTACACACAAAAAGTAAACAATGCAGCTTGAGAAGTCTCACAATTGATAATTGAGACATGTCTCATATTGATTCAGCAAGTACTCTGGCTTATAATTTAACATTTTCAGCTTGATGTAACAAAATAAGCATTCAATAAACTGTTCACCTACACAGAGAACCATACTACTTCAATTACACTCAAGTTGATTGAGGCCAATTTAATGGTAATTAGTAATTTACAAGGTCAAGAAGCTCACACTTCTATAACTCCATGCGATTAAATGGTCACAGCTCACACGTGGATAAGAATACCAAGTGAAGTAAACATATGAAAACCATGTTTTAAAAGAGTTAGTATTTTATGTATCTAAGTAAATAATCCCCAAATTGAAATCAACTATTTTTCATAACATTCAAGGATTTGGTTTTGCTATTAACACATTTTATAATAATTTCTAAACATAAATACAAAATACATGTAATTTATTTCCATATGTTCTGTTCACTTTCAGTCCTTACATAGCTCTGCTCTTAGACTTGAAACCAAGTTTCTCTTTTAAGAGCAATGATGTCATGTGACTTTTTCTTATATAGATGTTTCCTAATTATAAAAATCTCATCTTGTTTTTAACTTCATCACTAAATTACAAAAAGGCCAAATGTATTTACACACAAACACATTTCAAAGTATTACTCATAACTTAGATATCTTAAAAATGAATGAATGTCATAAAATAAAATAAATATCTAGGAAAATTAAGTTGTCCAAGGTCACACAAGAAGCAACAAAACTACAAACAGAATTTAACTTTATTTTTTATAATAAATATTAAATATGTAGTGTATTATTATAAAACCAAATATATTCTATCTCTGTTATTCTCTCATGTATAGTGTACATAGATACTATACACACATATATAGGTCAACTCTCATATTAGAAGTCATTCAATATGTCATTAAAATTATATATATATATATATATATATATCATCCAGCATATTTTTTAATGACAAAATGGGCACTCATTTCAATTTTGTTGACAAAATATTTTGGATTACATTAGCAAAATATTGATGGTGAGGTAAAAATATTTTTCATTTGGACGAATGGAACAAAATGCTTGAACATAAAACTTTCCTTTGGATGGTATACACATTTTAAGTGCCTTCTAAGTAATTTCTGAAGGATTAAGTAGTTTGAATTTTTCCATAGCTTTGGACAATATTTGAGGCTGATTTGGCTAATTAGACATTTACATGTCTTTACATGTCTCATAAAAATTTCTTAATATAAAGACTGACTCTGATATGAATGATTTTTATAAATGCAAAACATTTAGATATTTTCTTGGTCAATGCTAAATTTATAAGCCATTTTTAAATTCATAATACCTTAAGATCAAAATGAGCATAGCCTTGTTAATGCTTAGAAAAAGCAGTTTAAGTTGTTTAATTCATTTCAATCAAAAGATTAAAATTTAATCAGAATTTCAATGAGCATGAGATAGTTATTTGAATTCTGATCTGCTGTCTTTTTCTTCACAAACTTGAAGAAATCCTGGGAAGGAGATTCAGATGTGAATAGAAAATACAATTGTAAAAAGGCAAATATTCAAGCTTTATATAGGAAATACTGAAATATTTCAAGCTGTTGCCACAAGCATTTTATTTGAATATTCTTTTCCAGGAGAAACAAAGGTATTCTAATCAGTCAAGTAAGAAATAAAGAGAAGGTTTGAAAAAAATGTGTATTTTCTACCTTAGCATATTCTTATAAAAGAAAAACCAAACAAATACAAACTTCACAAAAGAGTAAATATTCCACACCTGCTTTTCTGATTTCTTTATTCCGTAGAAAACAAATGTCTATAATAGTACTTTAGTTCTTAGAAATAAAGACTCTATTCCAAAAGAACAAACTGTTCTTTAATATTTTCCTATGATTCAACATGAACAGAGAAAAAAGAAGTTAGAAAATATCTCAAAATAGTAAGACAGAACAAAAGCATTCTTCTAAATTGACTTTTACTCATTTTTCCTTTGCATTTTTTATGATTAAGCATTGAGAGACCGCTTTAATTTTTTTTTTGTTTTAACAGCTCTAGCAGATAAAAGTGTGCATTGAACTGTTTTCTTCTATTTTCTCCCTAAACCCAAAGACTTTAGTAGTTCAGATTTTCAATGGCTGTTACTTCAATTTAATTTGAAGAATTTTTCATACCAGCATGTATAATAAAGTATATAGAAACTAATTTAAATGAGTATTTGATGAAATAATGAGCTTTAAAAGAGCAATAATCACTACACACCATCTTTAGAAATTGTCTTTAGGTAACGAATCATTCTTAAAGAGGAGAATATGTTACCCAATGGCTGGCTGTTAGTTTGAATATACTGTAAGTTACAACATGTAGTGTATTATGAATGATGAACTGAAAGCAGTAAAATCTAATTACATCCATTAGCTTAATTTGTGTGTGTTGTAAGAATTCTCAATCACATGATACAATGTGACAATTGAAACAGGAATGCTGTGAGTTTGAACGCATCATATCATAAAAGTGTATCACTAACAAAGGGAACGACACTGCCCAGAGAATGAAAGGACAAACTACAGACTGGGAGTAAATATTTGCAAATCACGACCTATTGAAAGACCTGTGTGGAGAACATATAAGAACTTTTTAACTCTATTAAGAAGAAATGAAATAAATAAACTTGGAAAATATTTGAATACATATTTCACAAAAAAATTAATTCTTATTATATACATAACTCAACGTGGATGTGTTACAAAGAATCATGGTTCATAAAAAATGGCAAACAAAATCTTACTTATTAAATGATTTCATTAATATTCAACTCTTTAAGATGAAAATTAATTTTTATTGCCAGAAATTTAACCAGTGGTTGTTCAGAGAAGAAGCTATTACAAAGAGGCATGAAGAATCTTTTGGAGGAACAAGAGTCATGTACATTATCTTGATTATGATGTTGGTTTTACAGGTATAAACTTATTTCTAGATTTTTGGAACAAATCATTTAATTATTTGCAATTTTATTTTATGTAATTGTATGTTAGTAAACATGAAATAATTTTTTGAAAATAAAATTTAAAATTTAACAAGATTTTCCTTTGTGGGAAGTTTCAGAATTTATGTTTTGGAAATGCTATATATTTTTAGATTTTATATGTATCAATATAAAGCAGATGACTATTATATAGATTTTCAAAACAATATTGAAATTAATTTTTTATTCATGAAATATTTCACAGGACAGTATTCTCAAAACCTCAGAAAACACTATAGAACAATGGTACTAAGTAATACTAGTTGGTCTTCTAGTGCCATATAATGGTTAAAATGGACACCAAGAGATAATCAACTTTGCACCAGAACCCATGCAACAATACAGTGGAAAGGGAACAATTGACTGGATTGAGATTACATTTATAGTTCCTTTGGCATCTAGTTTGCATCTGGTTGGTGTCACGGTACAAATTATTGAAATTGCTGTCTAAGCAGAAGTGATATATATCTTACCCATGAAAAAGTGGTTAATATATATCCTTTCTCCATATTTTCTTTCTCTTTCAATTGACTGAAAGAGATGCCCTCTGAAATTCTAGAATATGACAATAACTTGATGTCTGAAATTTAAGTATTATCTTGAGTGAGAAATAAATTCTCTAAAACTCTGGAGTCAGTTACAGCCATCACTATTACCATAAACAATACAAATATTTAGTCAATGAAATTATGTAGTGCTCATTGTTCATCTCTCATTGATTTCCTTATTTTCTTGAGAATTTTATAAAGGTTTTATTATCAAATACTTCTGGAAAGATATTTTTCACTCTACATACTTTGTGTACATTATTTTCCTCAGCATGCAACATCACAGTTTAAAAATTAACAACAACAACAACAACAAAAAAAAGAATATGATGTGCATCCTCTGATAGGCTTTACTAGCTTAAACCCAAATCAAATAATTCCTTTCAATATAGCCATGATGAAAAGATAAATTGAACTCAATCCAGCTTGATATGTTATTATTATATTTGACTGATTTTATAACATTCATCTAATGCCTTTCAAAACTGTCTAGACTAAGATGTATCTTTAAACAGTTATATATTGTGCAAGGCACACATTACAGTAATATTTCAATTCAGTTCAGTTCAGTGGCTCAGTCGTGTCTGACTCTTTGCAACCCCATGAATCGCAGCATGCCAGGCCTCCCTGTCCATCACCATCTCTCGGAGTTCACTCAGACTCATGTCCATCAAGTGCGTGATGCCATACAGCAATACCATCCTCGGTCGTCCCCTTCTCCTACTGTCCCCAATCCCTCCCAGCATCAGAGACTTTTCCAATGAGTCAACCCTTCGCGTGAGGTGGCCCAAGTACTGGAGTTTCAGCTTTAGCATCAGTCCTTCCAATGAACACCCAGGACTGATTTCTTTCAGAATGGACTGGTTGGATCTCCTTGCAGTCCAAGGGACTCTCAAGACTCTTCTCCAACACCACAGTTCAAAAGCATCAATTCTTCGGCGCTAAGCCTTCTTCACAGTCCAACTCCCACATCCATACATGACCACAGGAAAAAACATAGCCTTGACTAGATGGATCTTAGTCGGGAAAGTAATGTCCCTGCTTTTGAATATACTATCTAGGTTGGTCATAACTTTTCTTCCAAGGAGTAAACGTCTTTTAATTTCATGTCTGCAGTCACCATCTGCAGTGCTTTTGGAGCCCGAAAAAATAAAATCTGACACTGTTTCCGCTGTTTCCCATCTATTTCCCATGAAGTGATGGGACCAGATGCCATGATTTTCGTTTTCTGAATGTTGTGTTTTAAGTCAACTTTTTCACTCTCCTCTTTCACTTTCATCAAGAGGCTTTTAGCTACTCTTCACTTTCTGCCATAGGGGTGGTGTCATCTGCATCTCTGAGGTTATTGATATTTCTCCTGGCAATCTTGATTCCAACTTGTGTTTCTTCCAGTCCATCATTTCTCATGATGTATTCTGCATAGAAGTTAAATAAGCAGGGTGACAATATACAGCCTTGACGTACTCCTTTTCTTATTTGGAACCAGTCTGTTGTTCCATGTCCAGTTCTAACTGCTGCATCCTGACCTGCATACAGATTTCTCAAGAGGCAGGTTAGGTGGTCTGGTATTCCCATCTCTTTCAGAATTTTCCACAGTTTATTGTGATCCACACAGTCAAAGGCTT
>SJYO01028107.1:0-10000 GCA_006410555.1 Capra ibex
CCGACCACACCCTCGCCCACCGACACACTCACACACACACTCACACTCTGGCCTGGGGGCGGGGTCTGAGTCTTGCCTAAGGTAGCCAAGCCGAAGGGGACCTTGGAGACCTCGCCTGCTAAGAAGTCTTGGGGACCCCACAGGTGACTGCCAGCCCCAGGGCACCACATCCTGCCGGGGCCTGGCCCAAGGCTGATGCCCCCTGCCTTGGGGAAGCTGCTACTTCCACATGGCCTCTCTCTGAGTTGTGTCACCGTCTGTGTCAGTGTGTCTGTCTCGGATCGGATGCCATCCTCTCTCCCGTGTCTGTCTCCCGTATTCTGTCTCTCTGTCACTCGCTCTGTGTCTCCCTGTCTCTGTCTCTACCTCCGAATGTGTGTGTGTGCACGTGCATGTCTGTCTACCTGTGAAAGGTTGTTGCTGAAGGAAAAGACGCTGGAATTCTTGGCCTCAGGAGGAGAATAATTCAATTTGGGGCTAGAGACAAGGCTTGATCGCTCAGGGCATTTGTGTAATAAAGCTTTAATAAATATAAAAGAGGTAGAGAAAGCTTCTGACAGGCATCAGAAGGGGATAGAAAGAGTACCCCCCCCACCCCCCACCGCTAGTCTTCAGCTGGGTGTTATACAGTCACTAGCAGACTTTTAATGAAAGAAAGCAATGTCTTAAAACTCAAAATGGCACCAGGCCCCTCATCCATAAAATGCATTTTGGGATAATCTCAGCACCAGATGGTTCACCCTGGGCCATAAAACGATTGACTTGAAACTTGTAGAAGGGCAGATTACTATGCAAATAGTTTCTTTTACATAGACTAGGGGAACAATGTCAGAGTATAACATACTGGTTTGTCAAGTTTGCCATTAGGCAGAGCCGACTTGAAGACAGTCTGGGGTAAATGCATAGTACATTAACATAGCTTTAAGACAAACATTTCCATAAGAAAAATGCATTGGTTAACTCAAGGTTTTGAGACTAGTTAACTTCAGGTGAAACCAGATGTCATTATGGCAACAGTATTTTAAGAGAAACCTCCTTTTAAATTGGAATAGAGAAGGAAAAAAATCTCGCTAGTTTGTTTCCTTCTGCCGCACTTGCAGGCTGTTTCCTCCCTTTGGAGACCCCTGGCCTTCCTGCCTGTTACTCTCTCACCTGCATCTCCCTCTCGGCGCCTTCGAGTCTGTCTCTGAACCTTCTCTCTTTCTACCTCTGTGTCTCCTCACACCCGGCCTCCCATCCCTTCCTCTGGCCTGGGCTCTCACAGGTGCTATGGATCTGGCTCTGGCTGAGGAGCTTGCGGCAGCCGGCTGTCTCACTTCGCGTGGGTGTGTGCGAGTGTCTGTGTGTCTGTCCAACTGCCTGCCTGTCGCTCCTCTGCTCTCTCACGAAAGTCCTATGCTTGGAGGGCGGCGTAGGGGCAAGTAGGTCCTCAGTAGGGTGAAGGGGCGGGGCTGACGCACTCTGTTCGACCTAACTTGCGGCTCCCGGTGGGTTAGAGCACTGGGTAGGTGCCCGGGCAGGAGGGGCGCTCAGGGCCCCGGCTAGGCTGTGCATAGGCCCGCAGGAGGCTCGAGGGACCATGGGTGGCGGGCAGCGGTGGGCCCCGAAGCCACAAAACTCCGAGGCCAACTGGCCCTGAGCAGCGAAACGGATGGGGGTTGGGTGCAGCCCAACGGGGGCCTGGCTCCAGAAGCCCAGGGTTGGAGAGCGCCTAGACCTCTGCAGCCCTCAACCCAACCAACAGCCCCCGCACGCACACACGCCCGGCAGGCCGCTCAGTGGTCCCGGAAGCCCTCCGGGCCGAGGCCGGGTCAGGCGGGTGCTGGCCACGGATGGTGGTGTGCGGGGGCGGGGCGGCTTCCATTGGCCGCTGCGCTGCCGGCCCTGCCTGGCCCGAGTGCAGTCGCTGCGCATGTACAGAGCTTGGTCTGGGGAGAAGTGCGCTCGGCTCTCCCAAGGGGCAGGCCAGAACCAAAAGGAGGGCTCTTAGGCGCCTGGCAGCAGCCCAAGCTAAGCAGGGTCGGGACTGGTTAGTAATTGGATGAGAGACCCCTTGGGAATTACGGGTGCTGTCATCTTTTTGCCTCCCCTCTCCTTTAGCNGGGCGGCTTCCATTGGCCGCTGCGCTGCCGGCCCTGCCTGGCCCGAGTGCAGTCGCTGCGCATGTACAGAGCTTGGTCTGCGGAGAAGTGCGCTCGGCTCTCCCAAGGGGCAGGCCAGAACCAAAAGGAGGGCTCTTAGGCGCCTGGCAGCAGCCCAAGCTAAGCAGGGTCGGGACTGGTTAGTAATTGGATGAGAGACCCCTTGGGAATTACGGGTGCTGTCATCTTTTTGCCTCCCCTCTCCTTTAGCCCCCGGCCCCCAGGCGTGGTTGGCGACGCCAACCCCACCTGCCCCTGACCATGGCACCCCACCACACTCAAAGTCGTCGCCTGCCTTTAGGTTGGCCAGCCAGCCAGCCGGCGGGCCTCTCAGGCACCGGCGTCAAAACTGTTGGGTCCCTGCAGCCCCTGCCCCTCCCTGGGTGGGTGGCAGGGGCCCTGGCTCCAGACAAAGACCTGGGTTGCCTCCAGGCAGCACGCGAGCCCCTTCACATTCAGCTTCCAGGAACCCAGATGACCATCCAGTCTCTGTCTGAGGCTCCATTGGCAAGCCCCAGGCAATCCCGGAGGCTGCCCCACCCCCAGCCCCACCCCCAACCCCAGCACCATCCTCGCAGGCACACACACCCCGCCTCTGAGATAGGTCAAGAGCCCGAAACCCCAGGTAACGGAGGCGGAGAAAGAGGGAGAGGCAGACAGCAAGAGGACCACACAGGCTTCCCATCCCCCGACCTCCACACATTCCCCCCTCCATTCTGGGTATCCACCAGGCCCCTAGTCGACCCGACCACACCCTCGCCCACCGACACACTCACACACACACTCACACTCACACTCTGGCCTGGGGGCGGGGTCTGAGTCTTGCCTAAGGTAGCCAAGCCGAAGGGGACCTTGGAGACCTCGCCTGCTAAGAAGTCTTGGGGACCCCACAGGTGACTGCCAGCCCCAGGGCACCACATCCTGCCGGGGCCTGGCCCAAGGCTGATGCCCCCTACCTTGGGGAAGCTGCTACTTCCACATGGCCTCTCTCTGAGGTGTGTCACGGTCTGTGCCAGTGGGTCTGTCTTTGATCGGATGCCATCCTCTCTCCCGTGTCTGCCTCCTGTTTTCCATCTGTCAGTCGGTCTGTGTCTCCCTCTGTCTGTCTATGCCTGCCTGTGTGTGTGTGTCTGTGTGTGTGTGTGCGCACGTGTGTGTGCACGCGTGTCTGTCTCCCTCTGCCATCTTCGAGTCTGTCTCTGAACCTTCGTTTCTTTCTGGCTTTTTGTCTCCTGACACCGGGCCTCCCGTCCCTTCCTCTTGCCCCAGCCTCTCACAGGTGCTATGACTCTGGCTCTGGCTGACAAACGTGCTCTGGCTGGCTGTCTCACTTGGTGTGAGTGCGTGCGAGTGTCTGTGTGTCTGTCCGTGTGCCTGCCTGTCGCTCAACTGCACTCTCAGGAAGGTCCTGTGCTTGGCAGGTGGCATGGGGCAAGGGGGCCTCCTTAGGGCGAAGGGGCGGGGCTGACGCTCTCCAGTGGACCACGATGGTGGCTCCCCGTGCATTTGGGCACCGGGCAGGTGCCCGACAGGAAGGGCACTCTGGGACGCGGCTGGGCTGCGCCTAGGCCAGCAGAGGCTCACAAGACCTTGAGCCGCGGTCAGCTGCAGGCTGCCAAACCAGACACCTCGCGGCCTCGTGGCCCTGAGCAGCGAATGGGAGGTGGGGGGCTGGCCTGCAGAGGCCCAGGGTGGGAGAGCGCCCAGATTTCCGTGCCCCTCACCCCATTCCCCAGCCCACGCAGGCGCACATGCCCAGCCACCTGCTTGGGGTCCAGGAAGCCCTCCGGCCCTCGGACCAGGCTAGACGGATGCTGACCGGGGGTGGTGGTGTTGCAGGGCGGGCGGCATCGGCTGGCCACCGGGCTGCCGACCATGGCAGGCCGGATTCCAGTCGCGGGTCGTGCAGCTCAAGTACAGCGTGCGGCCCGTGGAGAGGTGCGGTCAGCTGGCCCGATCGGCAGGCAGGTCTGAGCAAAAGGGAGACGCAGCACAGGGCTCTTTAGGGCTGCAGCCACCTCCGTCTACGGCCATACCACACTTAACGCGACCGATCTCGTCTGATCTTGAAAACGAAGCAGGGTCAGGACTGGTTATTACGTGGATGGGACACCGCCTGGAAATACCGGGTGCTGGAGGCTTTTTGCCTCCCCTCTCCTTTAGCCCCCGGCCCCTGGCGAGGCTACCTCCGTAAGCCCCACCTACCCCTGGCTCCTCGCACCCCACCGCACTCAGAGCCTTCGCCTGCCTTCCAGCCAGTGGCCCTCGCAGGCAGCGGCGTCCCAAGTTTTGGGTCCCCGCAGCCACAGCCCCTCCCCGGGTGGGTGGCTGGGGCTCCAACTCCTGACGCGCGGCCCGCGAGCCACTCTGTAAGCCTTTCGGCTTACAGGGAACCAGATGACCTTCTGGTCTCCCTCCGAGGGTCTCGTGGCATGCCTCAGGCAATCCAGGGGGCTGCCCCACCCCTAGCCGCAACCCCAGCCCCAGCCCCAGCCCCATCCTCACATAGGACCGCATACTCTGGCGTGCACGCACTCACAGCCAGAGAAACACACACACACACCCAGAGAAACACACACACACCAATCGGCGCCAAGACAGGTCAAGAGCCGGAAACCCCAGGTAAGGGAGATGGAGAAAGTGGGAGAGAGAGACATCAAGGGGACCACACAGGCTTCCCACCCCCGGCCTCGACACCCTTCCCCCTCCAGTCTCTGTATCCACCCGGCCCTCAGTCGACCGACCACACCCTCGACCTCGGACACACTCACACACACGCACACTCTCACACACTCACCCTCTGGACTGGGGGCGGGAGCTGGGTCTTGCCTTAGGCAGCCAAGCCGAAGGGGACCTTTGAGACCTCGTCTGCGAAGAAATCTTGGGGACCCCACAGGTAACTGCCAGCCGCAGGGCACCACATCCAGCCGGGCCCGGCCCAAGGCTGACGCCCCCTCGCTTGGGGAAGCTGCTTCATCCCCATGGCCTCTCTCTGAGGTGTGTCACAGTCTTTGCCAGTGTGTCTGTCTCGGATCAGATGCCATCCTCTCTGCCGTGTCTGTCTCCCGTTTTCCGTCTGTCAGCACTCTGTGTCTCCCTCTCTCTGTCTATGCCTCCCTGTGTGTGTGCTCACGCGTGTCTGTCTCCCTCTCGCCATCTTCGAGCTTGTCTCTGAACCTTCGTCTCTTTCTGGCTCTGTGTCTCCTGGCAGCAGGGCCCCATCCCTTCCTCTGGCCCCGGCCTCTCACAGGTGCTATGATTCTGCCTCTTGCTGGCTAACTTGCTCCGGCCAGCTGTGCTTCTTGGCGTGAGGGCGTGCGCAGGTCTGTGTGTCTGTCCGTGTCCCTGCCGGTCGATAGTCTGCTCTCCCAGGAAGGTCCTGTGCTTGCGGGCGGCGTGGGGCAAGGGGGACCTCGGTAAGGCGATGGGGCGGGGCTGACGCTCTCCAGTCGAACGCGCTGGTGGCTCCTCGTGCGTTTGGGCACCGGGCAGATGCCGGGCAGGATGGGCGCTCCAGGACCCGGCTGGGCTGCGCCTAGGCCCGCAGGAGGATCAGGACCGAGGGCAGCTGCGGGCCCCCAAGCCAGACACCTCCAGGGCCAAGTGGCCCTGAACACAGAATGGGGTGGTGGGGGGCGGAGCCGCCTAGCGGGGGCGGGCCTGGAGAGGCCCAGGGTGGGAGAGCACCGAGACCTCCGCGCCCCTCACCCAAGCCCCTAGCCCCCACAAGCACGCCCAGCCTCCCGCTCTGTGTCCCAGAAGCCCCCCGGGCCCGGGTGCTGGCCAGGGTAGAAGTGTACAGGGGCGGGGCGGCTTCGGCCGACCGCCGGGCTGCCGGCCCTGTCTGGATGGAGTCCATTCGCGGGCTGGGCGGCGCATGTGCAGCGCGCGGTCCGGGGAGAAGTGCGCCCGGCTCTCCCGACTGGCAGGCAGGTCAGAGCGAAAGGGAGGCGCAGCGCTGGGGTCTTAGGGCGCCTGGCGGCAGCCGTCTCTATCTGCAACCATACCACCCTGAACACGCCCGATCTCCTCTGATCTCCCAAGCGAAGCAGGGTCGGGCCTGTTTAATACTTGGATGGGAGACCGCTTGGGATTACCGCGTGCTGTCGTCTTTTTTGCCCCCTCTCTCCTTTAACCCCGGCCACCAGGCACTGTTGGCGCCGCACACCCCACCTGCCCCTGTCCTCTGGCACCCCACCACACTCAGAGCCATCGCCTGTCGAGTCATATAGGTATTCCTGAAGCATTTGGTTGGAGTCACTAACAATTTGTTGAGGGGCTCACTGCAAAATGGAGGAAAATAAAGAAAATGCATTCAAATGATACTCAGTTGGCGGTATTTACTGTAAATTAAAGACAACTTGTCTGAAATATGAACATGACTGAGCACAATTAAGTATCAGAACCCAAGCACCCACCTCACACAACTTCTGTAACAGTTCCAGTTTGCACCGAATTGAGCAAATGCTTTCTGAAAATGTGGACTGAAAAAGGATGCCAAAACACTCGCTCTGAAAAGTTGGGGATTAGTGACAGCTCATAAAGGAACCTAAGGAAATAATGCCAAGTTAAGAGGAAAAAGCTGGAAACAAGATTTCCAGGAGAAATATCAATAATCTCAGATATGCAGATGATACCACCCTTATGGAAGAAAGTGAAGAGGAGCTAAAGAGCCTCTTGATGAAAGTGAAAGAGGAGAGTGAAAAAGCTGGCTTAAAGCTTAACATTCAGAAACTAAGATCATGGCATCCAGTCCCATCACTTCATGGCAAATAGATGGGGAAACAGTGGAGACAGGGGCTGACTATTTTTCTTGGCTCCAAAATCACTGCAGATGGTGATTGCAGCTATGAAATTAAAAGATGCTTACTCCTTGGAAGGAAAGTTATGACCCACCTAGACAGCATATTAAAAAGCAGAGACATGACATTGTCAACAGAGGTCCTTCTAGTCAAGGCTATGGCTTTTTTCCAGTGGTTATGTATGGATGTGAGAGTTGGACTGTGAAGAACGCCGAAGAATTGATCCTTTTGAACTGTGGTGTTGGAGAAGACTCTTGAGAGTCCCTTGGACTGCAAGGAGATCCAACCAGTCCATCCTAAAGGAGCTCAGTCTTGGGTGTTCATTGGAAGGACTGATGTTGAAACTGAAACTCCAATACTTTGGCCACCTGATGCAGTGCTGACTCATTTGAAAAGACCCTGATGGTGGGAAAGATTGAGGGAAGGCGGAGAAGGGGACGACGGAGGATGAGATGGTTGGACAGCATCACCGACACAATGGACATGGGTTTGGGTAGACTCTGGGAGTTGGTGATGGACAGGGAGGCCTGGCATACTGAGGTTCATGGGGTCGCAAAGAGTTGGACACAACTGAGCAACTGAACTGAACTGAACTAAGAGGAAAAAGATGATGCACATAAGCATGTTCATCCTCACACCATTCATGACACTGATGCACAGAAGATACTTCATTTTCCCAATGGAAAGGGCCCCCTATGGCCTGCATGCTGCCCATGGGGCCAACAGTGTGCTTACTTCTCAGCTTTGTCCAGAGACTTGGCGCTTTCCTTGTCTTTGGAGGACTGAATATGATTTTCACTTTTTTCCAGTTCAACTGACTGTGCTCTCTGGAAAAACAAAAACCAAGCAGTTTTTAGATAATGATCTTAAATACAGCAAAACTCTACATATTTTCATATTTCTTAGCATCTGTTTGAGGTAAAGCTTGACTTTATTCATGAGGTATTTTAAAGTGCATATGTGTAATACAAACCACATCATCTCCAAATCTTCCAAATATTATTGGCTATCAAAAGTGAAAGTGAAACTCTGTCGTGTCTGACTCTTTGTGACCCCATGGCCTATACAGTCCATGGAATTCTCCAGGCCAGAATACTGCAGTGGGTAGCCTTTCCCTTCTCCAGGCGATCTTCCTGACCCAGGAATCAAACCGGGGTCTCCTGCATTGTAGGCAGATTCTTTACGAACTGAGCTATCAGGGAAACCATTATTGGGTATTGGTGATGTGTAAAATATTTATTCTAGCATGGTTTAAATCAATATGATTTCCCCTTCTTGTTTTTTAGCTGTTTATAATACTTCTCTGGCAATCCAGTAGCTAGGATTCTGAGCTTCCACTGTAGCAGGGCACAGGTTCAATTCTTGCTCAGAGAACTCGGATCCCACATGACAATTAAACTATAATACTCTCTGGAATGCAATAATTTTACTTAAAAATGATATTTCTTATTCAGAACTTAATCACATTAAATTTGGAAGGAATTTGATCCTAAAGATGGTATAAGATTTTTAATATAAATTTATTTATTTTAATTGGAGGTTAATTACTTTACAATATTGTATTGGTATAAGATTTTTAAAAGAAAAAGTACCTATTTACCCTATTGCAATCATTGTCTATGCCTATCTGCTTTGGAAGAAATAAAACTACAGTTGAATTATTAAGTCATGGAACAAAAATAAAAGATTTTGATTCTCCTATATTTTCTTTCTGATACAAAAATAGCTCCAGGCTTATTTTCTTCCCAAGTGTCTTCTTTTACCGTTGAAAATCTCAAGCTAAACATTTGTAATTCTAAATTTCTGTCTTTATGGGAGAGGATTTTCTACATTTTAACATAACATAGAGAATTTTACGGGCTAACCAAAACACAAACTTATGCTTTATGGAGAATCTGGATGATTTTTATTTTTTATTTTAATGTCTCTATCATTCACAAAGATGTTTCAAAACAGCCTAAATACTTCATTTTCTAAGTGTNCCAACCGTGTGCTTACTTCTCAGCTTTGTCCAGAGACTTGGCGCTTTCCTTGTCTTTGGAGGACTGAATATGATTTTCACTTTTTTCCAGTTCAACTGACTGTGCTCTCTAGAAAAACAAAAACCAAGCAGTTTTTAGATAATGATCTTAAATACAGCAAAACTCTACATATTTTCATATTTCTTAGCATCTGTTTGAGGTAAAGCTTGACTTTATTCATGAGGTATTTTAAAGTGCATATGTGTAATACAAACCACATCATCTCCAAATCTTCCAAATATTATTGGCTATCAAAAGTGAAAGTGAAACTATCTGTCGTGTCTGACTCTTTGTGACCCCATGGTCTATACAGTCCATGGAATTCTCCAGGCCAGAATACTGCAGTGGGTAGCCTTTCCCTTCTCCAGGCGATCTTCCTGACCCAGGAATTGAACCAGGGTCTCCTGCGTTGTAGGCAGATTCTTTACCAACTGAGCTATCAGGGAAACCATTATTGGGTATAGGTGATGTGCAAAATATTTATTCTAGCATGGTTTAAATCAATATGATTTCCCCTTCTTGTTTTTGAGCTGTTTATAATACTTCTTTGGCAATCCAGTAGCTAGGATTCTGAGCTTCCACTGTAGCAGGGCACAGGTTCAATTCTTGCTCAGAGAACTCAGATCCCACATGACAATTAAACTATAATACTCTCTGGAATGCAATAATTTTACTTAAAAATGGTATTTCTTATTCAGAAGTTAATCACATTAAATTTGGAAGGAATTTGATCCTAAAGATGGTATAAGATTTTTAATATAAATTTATTTATTTTAATTGGAGGTTAATTACTTTACAATATTGTATTGGTATAAGATTTTTAAAAGAAAAAGTACCTATTTACCCTATTGCAATCATTGTCTATGCCTATCTGCTTTGGAAGAAATAAAAATACAGTTGAATTATTAAGTCATGGAACAAAAATAAAAGATTTTGATTCTCCTATATTTTCTTTCTGATACAAAAATAGCTCCAGGCTTATTTTCTTCCCAAGTGTCTTCTTTTACCGTTGAAAATCTCAAGCTAAACATTTGTA
>SJYO01028124.1:0-340000 GCA_006410555.1 Capra ibex
GGGGAATAACTTTTTCCTTGTTCTAACGGTCATATGGTGTGTTCCTTCATCTGACTTTACGATAAGACAAAGAGACCCTATATTCTATATCGTTAGTAAACAGAACATAAAACGGAAGATGTAGAAAGTCTTATTTTACTTTTATGTGTGAATAAGTATTCGCTCTATGAACCTTTATCTACTTTTTTTGTCATATTTCGACGGGTAGACAGGTGCTGAAATAGACACCGTTATCAGTGTATTTCTAATGTATGTACTATTTAGTCATATAAGAACTCAACTTAAGAGAAACTTAATTTTCAAGGTAACTTTTTGAGTAATTTTCTCTAGTAAGTCGGAAGATTCTTCACATAAACACATATTCTTTATACAAGAATTTTTTGAATGTTATTCTCGACGGGTACGTAATGTGTACTTTTTAACTCTTAATTGTCTATGTGATACTAACTTGTGAGGAACACGATATCTTGAGGAGAAATGTATAGATTATCTTTAGCATCAAACACAATTACTATTTACACTGTGACTTTTATGGGTTTAATGTTTTGTTACAAAACCAATTTTTTTTAAGACTCTTATGAGTACCCCTTATAAAAATGTAGACCCTAAGAAACCTGTTATTTAAGACAGTGTCTCTTATTCGGAATTAAAGAGTAATAGACCACCTAACATTGTATTTAAAGTATTCCAAACTTTCTTGTTTCCTACCTGTTTAGAGTGAGTCATACACTCTAGTGAAGAGTAGGGAAAATCAAACCCGTTCAAAGTAACCGTGTCTTTACTCGGGAATTTGAACTCTATACACGGTCTCAAGGGTAGAACGTTACACAAGACCTTTTTATACGTCTTACCTTTGTCACACGGAAAGTTGACTTACGAGAAGTAGAGTTGTAGTAGAAAAATTTTTAAAAAATTTAGTTATATTTAAATAAATAAAATTAACCTCCGATTAATGAAATGTTATAAAATAACCAAAACGGTACGTGACTGTACTTAGGTGGTGCCCACATGTGCACAAGGGGTAGGATTTGGGGGTAGGGAGGCGGGAGGGGTAGGGTAGGGAGACCCAGTAGGGTCACGCGGTCGGGACTCGTAGGACATAGTACGTAACTTGGACCTGACCACTAAGCAAAGTGTATACTTACTTTGGTATTGTCCAGTACCTTTCTGTCTTTTATTATTACTAATACCCTTTTTAATATACCTCGTCTTTTCACTCTTGACTTTTTCTAATGATCTCTTTGATTCCTTTCTCTTGTATTAGACTTCTAGACGTCGAATTTTTAATCCCTCCCTTTCCATCTCTGTATCCTTTTCTTGTTTTGTTCCTTTCTACATATCTAATTCTTATACCCTTAGAGTTCCCGAGTTCTTTAGCTAGTACACTTTCGTGAAATACTCATCGTTCAAAACTCTCTAAAATGGTAAAAAAAGGACTCCTAGAAGACTTTTTATTTTCCCCTCTAGTTATTTTTGTATTATATTTATATTTAGTTTACATGTTAATTAAGTTTTAAATACAAAGTTTAATTATCATAGTGTTCAGTCTATTTGTGTAAGAATGTGTGTGTATATTCATACGTATGTAACGTACATCCATGTGTCTTTGAGTACGTATGTCTACGTCGTCCAAATTCCAGAGTTAAAAAAGGTATCGTACGTACACACGATTCGGTGAAGTCAGCACAAGTTGTGATGCATTAGGTGATTATAGGTAAATACATAGGTGTCCATATGTAAATATCCTTAATGGAAACTGAAGAAGTGTAAGTACTTATTTTATTAACTCTTTCTTCGTTTAGTTATGCTCCTGTGTTATAGTTCTTCCCTCCTCCTTTTCTAAAATATGTGAGGATATCAAAACAGACCTCGAGATTAACTATGTGTAAAACCTTGGTACTTCAAGTTTCTGGTAGAATGGTTTCTCTCATTTATAACAAAATGATCTTATGTGGTAAACGACAGTTTTGTTGATTTGACCTTTTACTATGGTATAATCCTCTTTCTCATCGTGAAGGAGACCCTATTTCTACATAAATATTGTTCGCGACTAAAAAGTAACTCCGAAGATGTAAAAAGTCTTATTTTATTTCTGGATGTGAATGTATTCTTTCTACGAATATTTCTCTATCTTTTTGTCGTCTCATTTCCATGGGGAGGCGGGTTTTGATAAAATCGTCATCAGTCTATTTCGGGTCATATACACAATTAAATTATATAAGGAATTAACTTAGGAGAACTTTAATTCTTTATTCAACTTCTTTATCGTAATCTTTGTCCTATGATATCAAGATTATTAATATAATAACATTCTTTTTTTTACCGTTGTAAGATCTTATTGACGAAGTGTATAGTACATTCACTTTTCATCCAGTGTCCGGTGTCTTATGTGATCCGAGGACGAAGAAAACTGTGTGTCGACCATTCTCCTCTCTAGGTAATCTTAGTTGTAGGGTCTGTTTCATATAATAGACAGAGGTGACGATGAAATAAACTAATATAGTACTCAAGAACGGTTACTTTATCGTTTTAAATATAACAAAGAACGGACCCTGGCCAAAGGTGACACTGAAAGAGTACTGGAGAAAGACGTACTTTTCCTTTTTTATAATTTTAATAAATGAAATATTAAAAACGATTTAAGTAAGTTAAAGGGTCAAAAGAATGAGACTACTTTATGTGTATTGTTTTAAATCATAGAATTGGTAAAAGGTCACATCTTAAACCAACACAATTCATATAAGTATAACACGTTGGTAGTACTTGTAGGTAGAACGTTGTCACTTTGAGACATGGATAATTTTTTATTATGGATACCAAGGGAGAAAAGTTAGGGACCCTTGTTAGTAAGATGAAAGTAAAAGAAAGGAAAAAATTTTTTAAAGAGGGAAAAGAAATACGAGGTCAAGGACCATCTCGTTGTAAGATGAGACAAAGACACAAACCTAAAAAAAAAAAAAAACTCCAGTGTATATTTAGTCCAGTACGTTATAAATAGAAATATACAGACGGAATAATGTGAATCGTTTTACAGAAGGTACGAGTAAGTAGAACAGTTTTTTCCATTATAAAAGAACAAAGAATTCCGACTTATTATATAGTAACATAGGATATGTATAAGAAGAATATATGAACAGACAACTACATGTTAATCCAAAAAGTTACAGAAACAATAACGTATTACGTCGTTACTTGTATTCTCATTTCTATAACGAAACTCTAGGACAAAGGACGATCACCAAAATACTAAAGTCTAGAATACAAATTCATTAAGTGTTCCCTTTATTAATGTCTTCTTTTTAGTCTCGTAGTCTTTTTCTTTGTAGTCTTCACCATTTATAGATACACATATACACATCAATTTACAACCAGTGAGTCAGCACAGGTTGAGACACTGGGGTACCTGATATCGAACGGTCCGAGGAGACGAATGTACCTTAAGAGATCCGTTCTTATGACTTACCCATCGGTAAGGGAAGAGGTCCCCTAGAGGGCTAGGTCCCTGACTTGGACCCAGAGTACGTAACACACGTCTAAGAAGTAACAGACTCGGTGGTTTTATTTATAGATCCATATATTTTATCAATTGAAAGGAGAATAAAAGAAAATTTCTGTATTTATAGACAAAATATTTTTTAGTTTATAACTACACATCAAAAGTATTTAATACCTTCCATCCCCTCAATTTTCCCTGGATACAACAACGACAAAGATATAAAACAAAAAACAAACAAACAAACAAAGATATAAAACTTATTTATATTTTGTGTTCTTACTACATCACAATCTCGATTTTTCAGTTTTCTATTTCGTTATAGGATAGGACTTTAATAAACTTATTAGGTTTCTTTTGACTTTTCCCTTCTGTTTCACGTTTTTAGTCTCCTCCATTCATTTTTATATATGTTTTACCATCTGTACGTAGGTTGGTATAATTCTTAATGTGGTTACGTGACGCCTTATATGAGATCTTCGTTTAACTTACGTCTTATATTGATCTTCTTTCTGTTATGAATGTGATGAAACTTACGAACAAATCGTTGAACAGTTGAAGGTGTCTTGTTGTTTTTAGATGTTTTATTTTCTTTGTTTATTAACCCTTTTTTAAAATTTTCAGTTTTAAACCCAGAAACGTCCCTCGATATTTTAACTATTTTATAAGTAGATAGTCTAGTTCTTATTATGTCTAATTCTCTATAATGTTTAGTGGTTGTAATCCTTATTTCCACCTCGACAGTGGTATTTAAGACATATATCATTTTCCTATTACTCTCTTCTAAAATAGTTGAATATCCCATTTAACCTGTTGAAAATAATTTAAAAATTTTTAAGGAACTTTTATGTTGGACGATCTCCACTACGTTCTCTTTGTATCTTATAGTAATAGGGATTCAGATAATTTCTTTATCTTAAATAGTTTTCGAAAGGACTTTTTTTCAAGTCTTGTCACTAAAGTGACCACTTAAGAAGATAAATTTCTTCTTTATTGTGCAGAAAATGTTTGAGAACGTCTTTTATCACTTACTCCTTTGTAAATAGTTAAACAAAGTACTCTAGTCATATATAGACTTTTGTTTTGGTCCGTTTCTATAATGTCTTTTTTATTCAAAGTGTGGTTGTCGTGACGACGACGACGACGATTCAGCGAAGTCAGCACAGGCTGCGACACGCTGGGGTATCTGCCGTCGGGTGGTCCGAGGGGGCAGGGACCCTAAGAGGTCCGTTCTTGTGACCTCACCCAACAGTAAAGGAAGAGGTTACGTACTTTCACTTTTCACTTTCGCTTCAGCGAGTCAGCACAGGCTGAGAAGATTATTCGTTTTTATTTTCTTTAGGAAATGTTTCTTTGACGTTGAGGTTTAGGTTTTATATACTCTTCTGACTCCAGTCGTCTTAAATAGGGGTGACGTTCTGACAAGTTATGGGAATTTCGTTAGTCACGTTGAGAAGTATAATTGTTTTATTTCCTCTTTTTTGGTATTAATAAAGTTCCTGAAAATTTTTTCGTAAACTGTTTTATCCGGTAGACAACCACCAAAATTTTTTTAATTTTACGGTAACATTATCATTACCCCCCTTAGAGGAGTTGAACTAGTTACTGTAAGTACTTTTTTAGGATTTCGAATATAACATGAATTACAACTTTATAACTTACAAAAGGAAGTTCTAACTTTTTATCCTTTTCCTTGGGTAAGAGTGGTCAAAAGTAGTTATTAAATGAACTCCATGATCGGTAGTGTCATTCTTCCTTTTCTTGTAGAATTTTAGTCTTTCAATTTTTGATTGTGATAGAGATAAACGTCTATTACACATCTTATATGTACATTTGAAAGATGCCTTAGATGTTGTAGACGTTGATTATTCTCATAAATCGTTCCAATGTCTTATGACAATTATATATTTATGGTTAATTTGAAATACCTAATCGTTATCTGTCTACTGTTTAATTTATATCTTTTACGTAAACATAATTGTTTTCACACTTTATGAATTCTGATATGCATTGTTTTCTGTACGTCCTATAGAAGACACTTTTGACGTCTAATAATCCTTTTTAATTTCGTACTTTCCTCTCTTTAAGGAATATAAAAAAAAATGATAAATATTCTGAGTATTAACAATTGACAGACGACGACGACGATTCAGCGCAGTCAACACAGGGTAAGACACGCTGGGGTATCTGCCGTCGGGTGGTCCGAGGAGGCAGGGACCCTAAGAGGTCCGTTCTTGTGACCTCACCCAACGGTAAAGGAAGAGGTTATGTACTTTCCCTTTTCACTTTCATCTCAGCGAGTCAGCACAGGTTGGGGTACTGGGGTACTTGACGTCGGATGGTCCGAGGAGACAGGTACCCTAAAAGGTCCGTTCTCATGACCTCATCCAGTGGTCACGGAAGAGGTCAATTAACAGATAAGAGGGATTTTAGTAGCTATCGTGGTTGGAGTAGGGGTACTTGTTAAATCGACGGAAAAGGAAACACCTTTAAGTGTTTGGCTATGGCTTCCCGTATCTAATCAGTTTTGTTATAATTTTACTTCTTTTTTCACTCTCAAATATATATATCAAAATTAAAGTTATTTCCATGTAATTGAGTCTCCATACAGTAATCGTAATCCTCTCTATATATCTGATTACTTGGGCTCTTTATGTCTTTAGGTGGGAATAAATATACGAATTTATTAATCGTTATTTTCACGGTTTGAGTAAGTTGTCCTCTTTCTTATTAAAAAGTTACTTACCGTAACCTTGTTGACTCATAGGTGAAGTTTTTTTTATTCGTCGTTGAGATTGAAGTATTATAAATTTTTTAGTTTATAATTATCTCAACGTATATTTTGTTTAACATCTACAAGATCTGTTCGTGTGTCCCCTTTAAAAGTTCTGAAATCCGTTCATAAAGAACCTTGTATATTTTGTACTTAGTTTTTATTAAATATTTAACCTAGAATTTTAAAAAGAAGTTTTCTATATTAGTTCCTTTCTTTCCTTTTATAAATGTTTTATCGACAGTTAAAAAACACTATGTCGTTACGGTCAAGATGTCCATTAGATAAGGGAATACCCTACTGTCTCGTATCATGAGAGTTTAGCCGTCGTTTTCAGATTAACCATGGTAAGAAAACATAAGAATTTTTGATTTCGAAACTAAACTCGTAGACACACTTCCTTTCACCTCTCTTAATACAAAAATTTAGAATGTCCAGAGAAAAGTGCACGTAACATAGTAGTACCAAAAGTATAGGACAAAACAACAACGACAACAAATCCCCGATTCAGTACAGTCTGAGAGTGTTGGGGTATCTGACATCGGACGGTCCAAGGAGACAGGAACGCTAAAGGGTCCATTCTTAAGACCTCACCCAACGGTAAAGGGAGAGGTCCCCTAGATGGACTGGGTCTCAGTCTTGGACACAGAAAACGTTCAGAGGACGTAACGTCCACCTAAGAAATGACGACTCGGTGGTCCCTTCGTGTAGGACAAAATCTGTAATTATAATTTGTGCATTTTCTCATACTTCTTCAGAATACTCCTTAAAGTCAAATATTTCCTAACTGAAATTCGTCTCTTCATGTTCCGTCTTTGTCCTGAGTCTTACAAGAGTGGACTGTCTTTATTTACAGGCACCTGTCTACCACCACCTTCCTTTTAAGTCTTTACTTTCTTCCTGCGTCTCTGGTACCTTCCCTAGGTACTGGTTATCCCTTTCTCGGTCTGATCAACACTCCTGGTCTCTCTCGTCCCACTTTCGGGTCATAGGTTACGACCTCTCACGAGCCGAGAAGATCTCCTCGAGAATTCCAAAAGATTGATCCTTTTCTTTTTTTTATATTCTACCTGTTTAGTACTCCTAGTCTCGGTGATAGATCTGGTAAAACAGATTTAAGTGGTACAGAGATAACACGAAAGAGTCCGGGAAGTACGTGTGTGTGTGTGTGTGTGTGTGTGTGTGTGTGTGTGTGCGTGAGGTGAAGATTTAAGAGTCCTTTGTTTTATGGAAATTGAGTGGACCGAATTAACAGTTGTTTCGTCACAGTCAGAGGAGGAAAGGGAACTCGGGGGAGACTTTATGACTTCGAAGTCAGTCTGGTGGGTCGACAGAGGGAGGGACAAGACATTGGTTGTCCCTATACTCCCACCGTGTTCCCGTCCTTCGTCGTCTCTTCCCTTGAGACCTGACATCAAAGGAGGAGAAGCAGGTATACCACCATTATTTATGCCAGAGTGTACTTGAATTTCGACTATATATACGAGTACACTTGTGTGTGTGTGTGTAAATTTTTGGGACACTTCTTACCGACAGGAAGAAGGAAGAAAATAATATAATAAAAGTTCTCTTATCGTGTCTCCATCTATAAATTCATTTTATAATAGTATGGTTGAAAGATCTTAAGACAATGAGGGAAAAGTCTCATTCCTTAACATATATATATATATATATATATATATATATATATATGTGTACGGAAGTGATATCCAAAAAAATAAAAACGTTAGATTTGAATAATTAGAATGTCAAACACCTTTTAGATGGACCCTGTTGCTCCCACCGACTAAGAATTAAAATGTGAGGGTATTAACAAATATTGGACAGACACGTTTTTCAAGACTATCTATAAATGTTAACAGTTCTCAAACGAAAGAGGTCCTATGGGGGTACGGAATTTGTTATAGTTAGGTATTTTGATTTACTCTCTAAGATTATCAACGATGTCCGTTCTTAAGTCTTTGTTGGGTCGAAAGTAAACAACCAGTAAATGTGATTGAAAAATCCTATATTTGATTTAAGATCCACCATAATGGACTCATATAATCTATGTAGAACTAAGGAGAGTAAAACTAGGGACGAACTCTCGTGGTGACTGGGAGTACCCCACCAGTCGGGGGTGCGATTGTAGTCGTAGTACGTAAAGAAACCGGAACCTCAGTCAGTAAGGGACAGACTCTTACTAGGGACGAGAGTCCACCCGTTAGACCTACTGACTTGTGTTCTACAAGGGTGTGGATGAGGGAGGAGGATAGTCTGTCTCATCACTTTTATACATAGGGCTTGTACATCACCTATTCTTTACGTCTTGAGACGATAAACCTCCTACATGAAACTTTTATTGTCTTCTAATTTTCGTCTAAAATTACCAGAATATACGTGTCTCCTGTAGTCTACTCGTTCGAGGAAATCTAGGAAGAAAGGAGGTACGAAACATCTTAAAGTTCTTGAACTTCTTTTAACAACGATATCAAAACACTTACATATCTATAGTACTATAGTTCCACTACCAAAAGTATATAAAGAATTAGATACTCGGATAATGAACGATAAGTGACGGAATGAGAACCACTTTAACAATAAGGTATAGCCATATTTTTTTAGTTTATCCTTATTTAATTCGGGGTTTATTGTAGGTTCAGGATGGTATTTTTAGGATAACTTTCATAGTCCTTAAAGACGGTTCATTCACATGAATTGAAAGATTCGATGAGGGACTGTCTGGAAACCGGATAACGACTGATCTGATCACACCCACACCAAAGAGATCAATTGAGTGATGCCTCTTGTCTTTTTTTCAATTACAATTATGACTATTTACGTAAGACCCCTTAGAAGTCTTTAGGAAGGGAAATTTAGGATTAGAATGACCATTTTTGTTGACCGAGTCGAAGGGATCTAACTCTGATCGAACACAGAGCGAGTCCATACAGTTAGGAGACACATTGTAGGGAAGGTAAAGTCAAAAACCGTGAAGATTCAAAATATATATATAAAAAATGAAAACCTAACACGACATTTAAACACAGACATGAAAACACGACACAATGAAATTCACACTTGAAGTACCGGGTTGGAAAACCACAGTCTTACCCTTAACTCGGACCGTGTTGAGAATGTCCCCGTCTACTCCTTTACGGTACTACATGTAAGGAGGTTCACGTATCAAAAGAGAGTTTTATATAAAAGTTGTTATCTTAATTCAGTCTGTAGTTTATTTTCCTATTAGTAAATGAACGGGGTGGATTACGAGTCTAAGGAACGATAGGTCGAAAAATGTAAAAATAATCAAGTATGAACGAACACGTTATACTTTTTCTCACATTGATTCACGAAAATCTTGTTTACTTGTCAACTTAATTACCTAAAGTATACGGAAATATAATAAAAATACTGAGATAACATTGGATGTACAAATTCATCCAGTATACCGTATTAAGTACGTAGAAGAAAAAGTTCTCGAACGACTAAAAGGGTAGAGGTAGAGAGAGGTACTTAAGAGATGACTCACATTGGTCCTCGGACAGAGGCACAGTAAGAGAAAGAGAAGTGAGTGAAGAACCATACAACAACTAGAAACTTGTGTCCTGAAGTCTTTTATACTCTTTCCGTATGTGTACAAAAATAACGGGTCTATTCTTACTAACTTCTTTATTTAGTCGGCTTTGATTATGAATCGTTTCTATAGAGAGTCTCGATATTTAAACAAGTGGAAAACAGGATTCTAACCCCTCCCCACCATAACAAGAATGACGACCTTATTCTTGAATTACATCTTTGAAAAAAACACAAAGTCGTAACTTTAAAACCTCTTATAAGATCCAAAGTATTTTTCCTTGATTTTATAACCATGAAAAGTCTCCGTTTTCAGTACTATTTTAATCACGTACTCTCTATAATCTCCTTTCTAAAATTTTCCGGTTCTGAATCGATAAAGTCTTTTAAAGATTATACTAATAATACCGAATTTTAAGAAACTTTCTTTGGTTATATAGGAAGTAGTCCTCTTGCCTATTTGTTTGACTTTGTGTGACTACTACCTTACACTTTCACTATCAGTGAGTCAACACAGACTGAGAAACACTGGGTACCTGATATCGGACAATCCAAGGAGACAGTTCCCTTAAGAAGTCCGTTCTTATCACTTCACCCATCAGTAAACAAAGAGGTCCCAAGAAGGGTTGGGTCCCTAACTTGAGTCCAGAGGACGTCCGTCTAAGAAATGGTAGACTTAGTGCTCGCTACAATAAGTAGTTAATCTTCGTTACGTGATAGTTCGGTGTTTTTCCGAACCTCCATTGAGTTTACGTAAAGAGAGTCACTTTCTTCAGTCAGACTTTTTCGATGTTATGATATACTAAAGATGATATACTGTACATCTTTTTCCGTTTTGATATCTCTACCATTTTTCTAGTCACCAACGATCCCTAAATCTTCCTCCCCTCATTCTTACCTGTCCACCTCCCACCTCCGGTCGACTACAACCAAGGAGTTAATATTACCTGTATGGTGTGGTTGTGTTCGACAATGATCCACCTTCTCACAAGTCCCTTATTCCCTATATCCATTTAAAAGACATAAAAGACGTTTTGAAGACATTTGGATTCCAACGAAAATTTTATTTCAGATAATATTACGTACATTTTATCTAATTTCTACGGGTCTTCCGTGTGTTTCTCATTTATTCGTGTCCTAATAATAATAATCTACCTAAGTTTACAATTGTGTTACTTTATGGTAGGGTATGAATAATATTACCTATCTTAATTTATAGTTATTATTTATCACTTTGTTCTTTAATTTTGATTGTTATGGTCCACGACCATTCCTATACTCCGTTAACCTTGAGAGTCAGCAAAGATCATCCTCATGTCTTACCATGCCGGTGAGATCCTTCAATTTCAACATTGACGAGATTAGTGTACTGGGTCAGTAAAGTAAAAATATATAAATGGTATCTTTTCACCTTTGACTATAAGTGTATGTTTACAAATGTAATTACAAATGTCGTAGAATTACCAACACCATCAGAGTTGGAACCCAAACGTTTCTTAAAGGTCTGTACCTCATAACGTCTTTCCTCCCTCAAATGATTTTTGTTTCTCGTCTCTATTCCACCCGTGACGATCACAGAGTCCACGTGAGAGTCACGTTTAAGTTGTGAAAAAACACCCAATCATCGGTTAAAAATATCGAAGTTCTGTTTCTTTTAAAGACGACGTTTCAACCGTAAGCCCACTATATCCCACCCATATAAAAACGGATTATACACCAGTCCTTCGGATGACCACTACAAGTACCCCCGAAAACTGTTAATAATATTACCCCGAAGCAGTCGAAGGCTCTAATGGAACCACGACCCGAGAAGACACCGGAACCCCGTCCTGAAGTCTAATTAAATATCAGTAGGGTTAACCTTTTTTGTATTTACACGAAATCTCTAATTTACCAGTTTAATGACATGTAATTAAGTGACCTTATGATGAGTCGTTTATCCTTAGTTCATAATTATGGAGATTATGGAACCAATTTATAGTTTTCGAAATAAGGTTCCCTTTCCTCAGTTGGAGTTTTGTGTTTTATATGACTAAGATAAATATACTTAAAGACCATTTTATGTTTTGTATGTCTTCGTGATTAGACTAGTTAACAAAGGTCCAATCCATAATTACTTTACAAACTGATGTGTTTAGATAGTGTTTTATCAAAAAACCTAATTACCTTGATAGAAAATAGGACTTAGATCATCACCGATCTACTCAGATATATTCACGATTTTGGGTGTTCTAACAAGATTTTACATTAAGTATGAGGTACATGTAATTCTTTGACAGAAGGGTTCGATATGTATCATCGTTCCGTCCTTACTTGGTTATGGAGTCTCACTTACCCTCCCATTTTTCACATTCCTACCTTATATCTACGAGTGTGTCTCCTTCGACTTCTTATACGAACTTATGTAGACAAAGGGAGACTTACGGTGATTCAACCTGTTGACTCTTGTTGAGTTAATAAAAAATAAACTTACGAAATGAAATAACCAGACGTAAAGTGAAATATGTACATCATGTTTTGGGTTTCTACGATTTCTTATGTTTTGTTTTTCAATAAGAGGGGACTAAAAGTGGGAACTATAAAATTTAAACATTAGAATTTCTGTAACGTTGTGAGATACCTGTTAGTGTATGTGATCACGAAACATATGTAAGTATTACTACTTTACTAATATAAAATACTAGAGAAAAAAAGTAATGTGTCTGGTGTTCGTTGTGTATCAAAAGATGGGACGTGGTACTAAACCCCTTCGACATATACTTCTTTTATTTTCCTATCCCTTTTGGTATTTTTACCTATTCCTTTTTATTAAACGAAGACCAGATTCTTTTCAGTACAGTACTAGTTTACGAAGTTCGGTGTGACTGGACGTCAAATATACTACGAGGATCATGTCCCCTAAGACCCGACGAGGTCCGGGGCCCGTCTACCAGTTTACGAGACTGAGTGACCCGGTTTCGGACTTTTTTCCGAAATTCCCGGGTGGTTTCCGTGGAACTCTGTTCCACACTTACACTCTAAACAGATGGTATAATATTTTACTTTACGAAGGGAGGAGTATAAGATCCTTTTATGTGTGACACCGGCCCACGCGGAAATGTCACTCAAAACAAAGACCTCTCCACTCACGGGTCATGAGGAGGAATATCTTGGACTCCCGGGTCTTTGGCAGGAGCCCAAACTATGTGTGGGACGGGAAAGAGTAATGTACTCCGGATGTTTAGGGGTCCAGGGTACGCGGTACCGAGGGCTGAAAATGAAGGGTCATGGTGGAGGGACTCCACTACTGGACTACTGGGTCGTGTGTCCCTTCTCTTATTTTAGAGACACCCAGGAGTCCATCTAGAACTCTGAAGAGACGGGTCCAATGTGCAGACAAGGGAAGACTGTTCTTCTCCCTTCCTACCCGCCACCGACCTAGGTCTCATTATAGGTGACGTTTCTGTTATTGGTAAAATTATAGACTTTTTCTCCCTAGTCCTTCGTCTGTATGACGGTAATAATCGGACTCCATAAAAACTCGAATACCCTGTGAGTATATAAGGGTGTACCTGAGAAAGTAGACGGGAAAAAGTTATTTAGGAGTCTGACTAGGACTCTCTCATTCCTCATCAGAGCGAAGACGGTAGTCCCTTATTGAGTGGTCGGACCTTTTTAAGAAAGGAGGTCAGATGTTTCTTTTATTTATCGGTAATAGTCTATATCATGGACTTAAAGGAACATGTTCTCTATTAAAGAAGAAAGATTACGAAGAAAACGATTCCTAGGTTTTCATAAGATATTGAAAACGAACTTGATTTCGAAAGTGACGAAAGGAATAATTTATAAGAATATTCTTACCTAAGGAGATTTAATAAGAAATATATCACGTCTGATATCCGCAAGGGTCGTTTGTCAATAGGAGAAGAATTTGTTTATCGATTTAATGTACGAACGGAAAGTAGTGGAAGTAACTTAAATCAACTCTGATGCGCTGACTTAATATCCGTTCTTTTAGACGAATCGTGCCCTGGTATAGTAAAGATCTAAACTGTTATTTTATCAAGTACACTAAAAAGAAGTAAAAGTAAGAGTGACATGTGAAAGGATGGGTTAGATTCTTGACATTCCGGGATTTTTACCTTTTTTGACCTTTCTTTGGATCTGACAAAAATTCTCTCAACGAGACCTCTTGGTGACTGGTTCTACTATATTGAATATACTCACACCAATTTGACACCTCTATTATCCTTAACGAAAAAGTTTTTTTAGGTTCGATTAATGTGACGAACAACGTCTTTCACGATAACATTTCACTTTCGTTTTATGACATTGGTTGTGAATTCTTTACACACCAGAACCAAATTACGAATCCATTATTCTCACTGTTTTTTTCCACTTTGGCTAACGTATATCTCTGTAGGTACTATACACACACACAATTCAACGAAGTCAGTACAGGTCGAGAGACGTTGAGATACCTGATATCGGATGGTCTGAGGAGACAAGTACGCTAAGTGGTTCGTTCTCGTGACCTCACCCAAAGGTACGGGAGGAGGTCCTCTAGAAGGGTTGGGTCTCTAACTTGGGCACAAAGAATACAGAGGACGTAACCGTTCACCCAGGAAATGGTGATCGCGGTGGACCCTTCGGGTTCTATAGGTACTATTCTCCTCTGTTTTGTCAACGATTCTGTCAAAGGATACTAATAAATCCTTTGTATGTAATACGTGAGTCAAGTCAAGTCAACGAGTCAGCACAGATTGAGAAACGCTGGGGTACTTAGGGTCGTGAGGTCCGGAGGGACAGGTAGTGATTGAAGGTCTTAAGTGAGTCTGAGTGCAGGTAGCTCAGTCACTACGGTAGGTCGGTAGAGTAGGAGACAACGGGGGAAGAGAAGGACGGGGATTAGGGAGGGTCGTCGTCTCAGAAAAGGTTATCAGTTGAGAAACGTACTCCACCGGTTTCATAACCTCAAAGTCGAAATCGTAGTAAGGAAGGTTTCTTTAGGGTCCCGACTAGAGGAAGTCTTACCTCACCAACCTAGAGGAACGTCCGGTTCCCTGAGAGTTCTCAGAAGAGGTTGTGGTGTCAAGTTTTCGTAGTTAAGAAACCGCGAGTCGGAAGAAGTGTCAGGTTGAGAGTGTAGGTATGTACTGGTATCCTTTTTGGTATCGGAACTGATCTACCTGGAAGTACGTGATGTGTCTTGATTTCCTCGATTAAACTTCTCCCATAAGTGACCCAGACAATAACTGTAGGATAATTTTTTTTTTTTGAAGTAAATTTTTATTAATAAGTGGAAAAAAAGTGAGTATTTAGTTTTATATACTTTTCGAAGGTATTACCCATTTAAAAGTTTCAATTTTCTACTGAAAGATCGGTTCTCACTTATTTGATACATACCGGACCCTCGGTTTAGACCGGGTGGGGTACAAACAAATTTATGTCAAAATAACATTGTATCGACACACACACGTACACACACAAATCAAAGACTCAACCCAGGCTGACAAACACTAGGGTACCTGATGTCGGGTAGTCCGAGGAAACAGGTACCCTAAGAGGTCCGTTCTGATGACATGATCCAACGGTAAAGGAAGAGTTGTGTCGGTATGATTATTACATAACAGACACCGACGAAAACACGATTTTCCCGTGTCAACTCATTGACACTGTCTCTGGTACATTGGGTGTTTGGAATGTTATAAATGTCAAAACCGGAAATGTCTTGTTCATACCGGTAGTGACAACATCCGGTGGATTTTATTCTCTACTTTAATTCTCACGTGAGTCGTGTTCCCTTACCACGTTAAATAAATGCCTTATCTCACAAAATCCTTTTAATTCTCACTCGTCTTTAGTTCTACTACCTGAAAAATGTCGAAATGGTCCCTCGAAGTTCACTCGTTGGTATTTCCCCCTTGAATACTCCAACCTTTTATTTAGATATCAACATAAAAAGTATGTTACTAACTGTGTACTTTGATTGACTTTCTTTTATGTACTTTGATTGACTTTCTTTTACATACTCTTTGGATGAATTAATCCTCTTTTTACAACAACTTTAGTTGTACTTCTTATAAATACCTTCCCGACTCATTTATTGAATCCGTTTAGAAGGGGTTCTGTTGTTGACTCTGACCTCTTTAACACTTTTTACTAGTGAAATATGACTCTGCGTCAGTAAGTACTTTTTTATAAATTTTAACAATTAACTTCTTACTGTTATTTTCCTACTAGAGAAAAATTTTATTTTAATTTAATCATTAATTTTTTTCTTTTAAAATCTATATGTCTTGTAGACACATAATTAGTTATATAAATATTTATTAGACACTTAGTTTTTCTTTTAAAACTTTTATGAACCTTAACTTATTTTTGCATTAACGATGGATGGTTTGATAACTTACGTCGATTTTCATAACGGATCTCCCTTTAAATCCCGAAATTTACAAACTTCGTCTTTTTCATAATAAAATTCGGTCATTGGATTCGAAGAGGGGTTTACCTGATTTTCCTCTTATTTGATTTAATCCCGTTGTCTTGTATTAAAACTCAGATCTTCAGTTAAATACTAGTTCACTACAGAAAAGTTTTCAATGTTTCCGTTGAGTTACTCCTTTTCATATGACAAAAGTTCTCAACCACGATCGTGGTAACCTATAGATGTATGGTTTTCTTTTATACAATTCTAGAAAGAGAGATGGATGTGTTTTATTGATTGAGTTTTACACAATATCTGGATTACCATTATCGATTTTGATATTTTAAAAGTCATCTTTTTTTTATCTCTTGTTTAACTTATTAGAAAAATATGTTCCGATTGACTTCTACATTATATCATTCTTATTATTTTTGGTGTTTTCTCTTTTAATATAAAATGAAAGTGAAAAATTAAAGACGAAATTAGTTGAACAGTCTGTGTACACTCCTTTTCTACTTTTCTTTTTTATGAAATTTTTAATAACAAGAACGATACAAACGATTCCTGTTCTTCAACACAAGACATAAAAAAAAGACAATCATCATGTTATAAACGTATCTGAAATCCTCGAATTAAGATATAAAATCTTAGTAGAAGAAGTCCCGGTACATGAATGGTCCCATGTTACTACAGAAGACGGTCGGACTTTCACTCGTTTTACTCTATTATAATAAGGGGAAAGGACCAGGAAGAGTATCGAAAAGGAGAGAGTAGTGACCGTAAGAGATTCATAAGTCACTGAATAAATGGAGAGGTAGGGAAGTGAAGGAGTGTTATGACACTGGTACGGAAATTGAAGTTTTACCACCCCAGACACATACACTCACCCTTTTTATATATTTCAATCTTCCTTTTAGTTCGATCTTCGTTCCCTTCCTTCTTTTCTCTTTTTCTTGTACCTTTTTTTTTCTTCACTACCTTTCTTTCCATCTATCAAATCCTTTACTTGTACCTTTCTTTCTTATTATCTACTTGACCTTCCTAACTCCCCTCCTTCTTCCTTCCTTGTCCTTCTTCTCTCCACTTTCCTATTTCTTGACTTTTCTCACTCTGTTTCTGCCTTTGTCATTTCTTTCTCATCGTTCCCCTATTCTCTTTCCTTCCTTTCGAACTCTTTATAGGTAGTTTTTAATGTAAAAAAAAGTGGAGTTCCTTTTCTATAGTAGTTAATTCTTTCTTTTACTCAATTAAGTAAAAATGTCTGAGAGAAGGTAAGTACGAAGATACCACTCGTGTATGTTCCCATATAATACGGACTGAGAAAACCCTTCCTCCAAATCTCTTTCCAATCCATAAAATAATAGACACCTTAAGATAAGTCACTTGATTGAAGACTCAATGAATGGTAAGAATTTAACTCGAAAAGAGAGTAGACTTTCCTATACATGTGCATTCTGTCCCTGAGAGTTTCTCTACTTCTGTTTCTTTTTTCTATACGAAAAATGACTCCCCAAATAGAATTAATAATGATAATAATCAGTTCGGTAACGAGAGAAGACTTTAACAAAAAATACTTATTTTGCAACTTAGTGTACTAAAATTCACAATTTAGTTCCGTTCGTCTATTTAATAAGGTTCGTACTATTGACGTTATACATCTCCGTCATCCCCTTACGTCTTCTATGTACTTTATTCCTCAATTCCCCTTTCTTATTTCCTTTCGTTCCCCAATGGTCGTCTCCTGTTAGAACGTTTATAAACTGATTCTTATGTTAATGGTTAGAGTAAAACGTTAAAAGGACTTTTTATTCTCACTTTTTTCGTAAAATTACAATGTCACTTTGTGTGTGGATTTGAACGAAGCTTCCTACTGTATGCTACTGAATTTAATCGAGTAATTTCAAAATTTTTTGGGAGTCAAAAGAGGTTGTGAACAAAGTTTTTTCTTTCTTTTATTCTTTTATATAATGTACAATTATATCTATTTATTCAAATGTCAATTTTAAGTTCTCCCTTTAATAGGTTAAGGAGGTACTCATAAGAAAATCAGTACCATTAGTAGTGTACGTTACGACAACACGATATTTAGTAGACACGTTACCTTTGATGTTAAATAAGTTACAAAGGTTACTGTTTATAAACAATTCACGAAATACATTAATTAATTATGATCTTTTGATTAACACTTTATCACGAGGAGACAAGTGTTCTCTTTTTAGACTCTTAGTTTCCCCAGTCATCGTACTTTTTTAAAGACAACCAATTACCTGTCTAGTTATTAAACTTAAGTCGAGACAAATTTACGCTTCACTTCAGAGACATAGGGATACAGAGGGATAGGGATAGGGAAAAAATAGGGATATTTGACGGTGAGCACCAGGTCGGAAGACTCAGAAGTTAGTGTTCTATCTCTTGTCACCGTGAGAGACGTTCCTTCAATAACATGAAAAAGATGTCCCAGGACGTATCTTCTCCAAAACTTAAAAAGAATCTTAGTCTAGTTCCCGTATCATTCGTGGTTCTCTCGAAAAAGTTTATATAAGAGTAATCTTAAAGCAAGTAAAGTCTCAGTACCCTTCCTCAATGACAATCGTAGTACCCCTGTTAGTTTTATATTTTTATGTAGTCTATTTTTCTTCTCACTCGTCCTTTTCACTCAATCGACTACTTTCGTCTTGTTTCTCTTTGTCCATTATCTTCAAAGATTATATCATTCTTACTTATTTTAAGTGTTTTCTCTTTTAATATGTATCCTTCATCCTCCTAACTTTTTTCTCTTCTACACTCTTTTTAGTGATATCTTTCTAGTATAGAATGTTTAACAGTGATTTCAAATGGTAAAAGAGAGGACTCAACTAGACTTTTTTTATTTTTCATTATATATTTAGTGGTGTTATAACATTTCATTAATCGGAGGTCAATTTTATTTAATTAATTAATTTTTTCTTAAGAATACTTTCTCGATTATCCTTCTAGTATAAGACATTTCTCAGTAACTTCAAATGGTAAAAGAAAGGATTCAACTAGACTTTTTTTTTATTTTTATTAATATATTCTTAAAAATTCTTTGTCGATTATTCTAATATAAAACATTTCTCAGTAATTTCAAATGGTATAAGAAAGGATCCAACTAGACTTTTGTTTTTGTTTTTGTTTTTTTATTGTATTCTTAAGAATACTTTGTAAATTGTCTTTTTAGTACAAAACATTTATTAGTAATTTCAAATGGTACAAGAAAGGATTCAACTAGACTTTTTATTCTTCATTGTATTTTTAGTGATTCTTTACCTTTTTTTTTTGTGTTTTTGGAAGGTTTTAGAGAAGTGGACAAAATATATATTATGTAATGGGTGAAATCTCACTTCTTTGAATATAAATAAAAGATCCATAACAAGACATTTTATATGTCCCCAGTGTAACGAGAAATGGTTTACTACTTCATCTTTTTCTTTAAAATTAAATAGTACTGACTTGAATTTTAGGGTGTTTTACTAAAGGGTTTCAGGAAAATTACTATACCATTGTAATGACAATAGTAGTGGCAGTAGTAGTGGTAATACTGTCAACTGAAAGTGACTTCAAGAAAGGGGCATGATCTGAGATACTATGAACAAAATCTTCATCGTAATGTAAACCAGTAGTCTTCACGAGGTCTATTCATTAATGTGTATACGTCTCCTCGTTTCACTTCAATCTCGTTTCCATGTAATGAACGACTTAAGGGGTGTCAACGAATAAAGTCTTAGTCTTGAAATAGGTTGTAAACAGACTGTAGTATTTATTGATAAAATGGGTTATGTTCAATAGCCAAAACAAAGACATAATAGGGACCCGTAAAGTCGTAGTAAAAATTTTCATCAGAAAGTAGAAGAACAACTTGTTATACAGTTTACTACCTACTCCACATCATTACTTAAGTAAAAATTTTCATTACGGTAAATTTTCGTTTGATCTGTACGAGACAGGGACTTTTATCGAAAAATTTTCCACTTTAAGAAGAATCCTAATATTCTCCACACATACACACTTCAGCGAGTCAGCACAGACTGAGAAACGCTGGGGTACCTGACATCGGATGGTCCGAGGAGGGAGGTACCCTAAGAGGTCCGTTCTCATGACCTCACCCAACGGTAAAGGAAGAGGTCCCCTAGAAGGGTTGGGTCCCTAGCTTGGGCCTAGAGGGCGTAAGGTCCGTCTATGAAATTGGAGACTCGGTGGTCCCTTCAGATTCTCCATCTCGATCGGTAATGAAACTTTTGGTAGATTCATTGTCAATTCTTTAAAAAAAGAAATCTCGTTAACGGAAAAATATTTTCACTTCATAATCAACAGAAAACAATGAAACTACTGGTTCAAGAATCTAATAATTTTGATATACCGTCATTTTAAGTATGACCTTTTTTAGTATTTAGAACCAAGGTATATGTGGGATAAAAGTTGAGGTGTTACGTGTAATTAAGAAGCAATGGAAACTGTAACGATACAGTTCTTTAACAATTTTCAAAAATACCCTCAACCTGAAGGAGAAGACAAATACTAGGATAATTGATACATGTTTATTATAGGTAAAAGATATTTTAAATTGTGGCGAAACAGACGTATAAAGATATTTTAAATTGTGAGAAACCCAGGGAGAGATAAACAATAGCAAACGAAACTGAAAGTAACATTATATTCACTCACCTTTAGACAGTCAGCGCAGGCTGAGAAACGCTGGGGTACCAGATATGTCAGGTACCTTAAGAGGTTTGATCTTATGACCTCAGCCATCGGAAAGGGAAGAGGTCTCCTAGAAGGGTTAGGTCCCTGACTTGGGTCCAGAGGTCGTCACGTCCGCCTAAGAAATGGTCGACTTGGTGTTCTCTTCGGGTTCTTATGACCTCACCCATTGGATAGGGAAGAGGTTCCCTAGAAGGGGTGGGTCCTTAGCTTGACTCCAGAGGACGTAACGTCCGTTTAAGAAGTGGTTGACTCGATAGTCCCTTCGGGGAGTGACATTATATTAAGAAGGTTATTGTCCAGAGAGACCATTTTTCTATCTCGTATATTAACAATCAATAAAAATTGGTTGGATGAGGTTACTAGGTATTATCTTGGATTATACACAGTTTTGCCTTTTTTATCCTACACGTGAACGGACACATAAAATAATAATCTGTTTCTCTGAACGTCATTTTCTTACTTCGCAATCTATTTCATCGTGGGAGTTTGTGATACGACATGATACATTATAACACACTATGTATCGTTTTGATACATTTCTCAAACAGTCTGTGAGTTTTTCAATTTGTGACACGAAGTATAAAAAAGGATAAAGTTGGTTTAATCACTTTTAGTTTAATCAGTAAATTGTATTAGTTTTTGGAGGTTAATAATCAAGTATGTATATCTGGAGAAAATAAATGATATAATACAAAATGATGTAAGTATAATACATGAGGTTTACTTTGTTTGGATTTACGGTTCACGAATTTTCATAATTTTTTTCTTTTGTATTCAGTGTAACAGTATTGGAACCCAAACTCTTACCTAAGAATCTTTACTGTGGTTACGTGTTCGTTGTTTTCTTTCTTGTTGTCTATTTAACCTCAACTAAAAATTTTTTAAACTTTTGAAGACAAGTAGTTTTCTAGTCTGTCACTTCTCTGTTCCATATCTTACCTTCTTTCATAAACGTTTAATGTATAAAATTCCCGGATCCTAGTTTATATATATTTCTTTTATTTCAAGACTGACGAGTCACTACCCCCTTTTTTTTCCTAGGTCAAAATTTTACTCGTTTCCAGAAAAAAATTTTTACTCGTTTCCAGAACTTGTCTGTAAAGAGGTTCTTTCTACATGTTAACGGACTGATCGTATACTTTTCTATGAGTTAAAGAAAACAGGTAACCCTCTACGTTTAGTTTTGGGATTACTCTATGGCGAAATGTCCGTGATGATACTGATATTAAAAGTTTTTATTTTTCATTGTTCACAATAACTCTATCTTCTCTGTGACCTTGAAATTATGTAGTGTCTAACATTACATTTTACCACAGTAGAAATATCCTTTGTCAAACCGTATAAAAGTTATTTGATTTGTTGCATATGGTATACTGGGTCATTAACGATTCATATGTGGGGATGTTGACTTTTGTCCGTAAATTTCTTTTTGTATCGTTAGCTTTCGTTATGGTAAGTGTTATTAGTTTTTTCGTATTTTTCAGGTTTACGGATAGTTGTTAACTACCTATTTGTTTTACACCATATGGATCTACTACTTGAGCCGGAATTTTTCCTTACTTCATGACTATGTACGATGTTGTATTTACTTGGAGTTTTTGAGATACGTTCACTTGTTTCCGTCTGTGTTTTTTACACCGTATCTCACATTAAGGTGCGTATGACCTAGTCTCTGTCCTTCGTCTGGTCACCGACGGTCTCTGATTCCTCACCCCTTACTCTTCACTGAAGAATTACTCACACTTCAAGTGAAAATCCCACTATTTTAATAAAACCTTGATCTATCTTCACTATCAATGAGTCATAATACTTACATAGTTTACGGTGACTAAACGTGTGAAGTTACCAATTGAATTACAACGTACTGAAAATGGAGTTACCTTCATTTTTTATTTGTTATCTTCGTTAGGTTTCTATTTTATTGTCTTCCAGTTTAGTTAAGTAAATGAGTGCCTGTTTCGGGAACCAAGATTGTCACGTTTTTATGAGTATCTGTCAAAGAGAGTATCTCAGTTCTCGACTGTAACAAGATCAATACATTACATATAAACAGACTTCTATTTTCCGGGTGGAACAAGACTGACGAAAAGAAGGAAGCAACAGAGACTTTTGTATAATCTGTTTTAAACTTGTTATACCTTTTTGTTTGTCCTTGTTTAAATGATGTCTAATTTAACTTCGTTTAACGTTTGTCCTGCTTATCTCAAAGTTTATCCAACCATACACACCGTTTTTGAAAATAAAACACATTATAGTTTTATGACCTTTGGAAAGGAACAAAAATAGATTTTGATACTACAAACGAAGTTACTATAGAAAATTCGCCTGGTTTTGAACTTTGAGTGATAAAAAAAAATAAAAGAGACGTTTTGTTCATTCTATTTATAACTATAATTTTTAACTCCATTAATTGTTTAAATTTTTAAGTGTTTATTTTAATGTCTCTTTGTTTATCATTAAGAAAATACCTGTTTTAAGATAAAATGTATTACGGTTACATGGTTCTTGTATCGAAAATATATTTAGTCCAGACTAAAAAGAAGTTAATATATAAAAAGTAAACCCTCCTCTATTTAACAGGAAAATGAAGGAAAGGGTATTATTTTCTAATCTATTCGAGTAAACAAAGGTTATTTAACTATGTTGAATGTTTACTTAATTCTGAATCTTCGTTTATCCAATAATCAGTTTAGAAACATATACCTACTTCTATTGTATGGAAAAAGAAAGAAGTACAAAAGATTTTTTTTTCTCTTTAAATTTTAAAAGTCTTATTTTTGACTATTTGAGAAGTGGAATAAAGATAGGTGGTATAGGAAGGGAAGGAGAAATAATTAGGGAGACCCCAGTAAAGGAAATTCGAACGTCTTTAAGGAAATCTCAAAGAGTAATTTGTTTGTAAGACTATTTAAGGAACGAAAGGAAAGAAGGTATGTACTAACGGGAATAAAACATAAAAAGTGACTTCTGATAACAGTGACTCATATATCTGATGATACAACTGTCAAAAGAGCAAGTTGTAAAATTTCGACAACGATGGGACGTAAGAAAGAGGACACTAAAGACTACACTTTGGTAGACTAGAATTTATTAAAGAACAGATAACAAAAGGAAATCTTTGAAAACCCTCAGTACAGAAATAGAAACCAAAAGTTCTTAATGCTAACACTACATAGACGTGTACGTGCACGAGTCAACGAGTCAGCACAGTCTGAGAAACGTTGGGGTGCCTGACATCGGACGCTTCCGAGGAGACAGACACCTTAAAAGGTCCGTTCTTATGACTTCACCTAACGACAAAGGAAGAGGTCCTCGAGAAAGGTTGGATCCGTACTTTGGACACAGAGAACACAGAGGACGTGACTAACCGTCCACCTAAGAAATGGGGACAATATATAGATCCGTATACCAATAAGTGTCTCAAATAAGACGAACATACAACGGATCGTAAGATTTTTAAATTTAGAAGTAGATCAAACTTTTGAAAACTTCAAAACGAAGTTTATACAAAAAAGAAATTAAATTTAAATAAATAAAATTAACCTCCGATTAATGAAATGTTATAACATAACCAAAACGGTATGTAGTTGTACTTAGACGGTGCCCACATGTACACAAGGGTTAGGACTTGGGGGGACGGTGGAGGGAGGGGTATGGTAGGGAGACCCAGTAGGGTCACGTGGTCGGGGTACGTAGGACATAGGACGTAGCTTGGATCTGACCGTTAAGCAAAGAATATACTATGATATGTACAAAGTTACGGTAAGAGGGTTTAGTAGGGTGGGAGAGGGAGAGGGTGTCTCAGGTTTTCTTTACAAAATATGGAGTCAGAAGGAGAGAGGAGACCCTTAAAGTACCGAAAATACAATCTTAAAAACTATAATAGAATATAAAAGAGGTATCGAGAGAAGTTAACAAATTTATATAAAAGAAAAAATCAGAAGTTTAATTTTTTATATATCTAAACAGAAGGTCAAAGACCAGAAAAATGAAACATTAGATACAAGACGATAACATAGTTAAACTATTATTAATTTAATATGTATAATATAAAAGGTCACGATTTTAAAACTTAACCAATAGAAAAGGTCACAAAAAAGAGACGATTCTTAGATATAAAAAAAGTGAAGATCAAAGAAGACGATATGGACTCCATCGCACCGTTACCAAATAAATTGATAAGTAACTTTCCATAAACGTAACACAATTTAAATTACGATTATATTTATTTGTTTCAACGATACTTATAAACAAAGAGAAGGTGGCGAGTCTCGTCTCAGTCGTAAACACGTTTACAGTGTCCTTATCCAGGACCCCGGGCTGACCGTTCGTCCGGAGGTGACGTCCGGGAGAGTGCCGTGCGTGTTCTTGAAGGAGAAAGAACGCCGATGTCGGTGACTCCGGTGAACGACGACAACAGTGGAGACCACAGTGTTTAGACCTGGGTCCAGTTTTCATGATACCTCCCAAAGGGACCACTAGGTCACCAATTGTTAGTCGGACGGTTACATCCCCTGTGACCAAGGTAGGGACGGGGTCCTTCTGTGGTGTACGGTGTCTCGTTGATTCGAGCACGTGGTGTTGATAACTCGAACACGAAATCTCGGGTACTCGGTGTCGATGACTCGGGTACGTGACATTGATGACTTCAGGGGCGTGTATCTCTGACCCGTGTGTCGTTCTCTTCGGTGGTGTCACTCTTCGGACACGTGCAGTCGACGTCTCATCGGGGTGGACGACGTTGATCTCTTTCGACTGTGTGTCGTCGTTTCTGGGTGGGGTCGGTTTTGTATTTTGTTTATTTATTAATTAATTTTTTCTTTTTTGTCACCTTCTAAATTCAACAAGGAATAGGTCCCCTGTACATTCCTGACTGTATGCTTGTGTGTCTAGACTGACCGACTCACAGTTTGGACCCGAAAGGACCAACCAGTCCGTCATTTCTGTCCTGAGACGGACGTTACACCCTTTGGGTTTAAACTAGGGAGGTAACCCTTCTAGGGGACCTCTTTCCTTACCGATGGGTGAGGTCATAAGAACGGACCTCTTAAGGTACCTGTCTCCTCGGACCGACCGATGTCAGGTACCCAAGAACGTTTCTCACCCTGTACTGACTCGCTGAAAGTGAAAGACCCGGACTGTTACGTCTTAAATACCCTAATACATCAAGTCTTATAAGACGGTTATTTCAATATTATTAAATATATACGTTCTCCGTGTATTTCTTTTAGTTTAGGTAGAGAAAATGATCGGATTTTCTCATCTTGTCATCGAGAGGAAGAAGAACAAGATATTATAAAAAGTCACTTTATAAACACTAATCAGTAAGTATCGATTCTACGAACTTAAGGAATGTAACCTAACACACCGAGATAGGAAACTTCACTCGAGGACTAAATCCTTAGATGAGAGATTATATTCTTTTTATTTAGTATATATACTGGTACTTCTAAAGTTGTTCCTGAAGGGACCACAAGGTCTCCAATTCTTAGGTAGACGGTTACGACCTCTGTAACTAAACTAGGGACTAGGACCTTCTAGGGAGTACGGTGTCTTGTTGATTTAGATACGTGTTGATGATTTAGTCACGAATCTCGAGTACACGACATTGCTAAAATCTCGGGTGCACGATATCAGGTACACGGATCTCGGACATGAGATACTACTCTTTTCGGTGTCGTTACTCTTCGAACATGAGGTGTTGTTTCTCATCGGGGATGAGTGGTGTTGATCTCTTTCGACCACATGTCGGTGCTTCTGGATCGTGTCGTTTTTTATATTTATTTATTTCTTAATTTATTTATAAAGTTGTTTTAATATAGTCACCATCAGTTAAGTATTGTAAAAACGTCTATATAGGTTATTACTTTTTTCATAGTAGTAATTTTCTAAAGGACTATCTATCTTGAGTTTGTACTGAGAGATGTCGAAGTTCGTCAATAAGGATTACGATTGTCAACCTCGTTGAGACCTCTCTTTTTCTCTTGGACTCTCTGACTTTCTCTCTTAGATGAGAGTTACTTTTCAATAGTTTTATCAACTGTTTTCAGTTGATAAATAAATAAGACATTTAAATTTTCTTTACAAAAACCTTTGAGACGTCAAATCTATTTACCATGTGAACTATTTAACGTTAAACAGTTTTAGAGAGAATGTATCGCAAAAGGTCTTGATTTAATTAATCAAGGGTAGTTTTTATGCGTCACCTCACTCGGATAAGGACGAGAACGGAGGTCAAGTCGAAAATATTTCCCTTCAAGTCTAGAACGAGTAGAGATAATAGTAGTGGTAAGTCTTTGGTAGAGTTTCAGACAGTCTATCGTCTGTCAAGGGAATTCTATAGTACTGAAATAATGAATTCATAAATCATTGAATGGTGAAAACACTATAAGGGAGGTCTTCTGAGGTTATTAATTCTTGTAGTGGTTCTCCATCTCATCCACTAAACGTCCCTTCCACAGATACAGTAAATGAGACCCCCCTTTAAGACTTTTTCCATGTGGTCTCTTAAAAAAAAATTATAGGTCTGGTTAGGATAACAAATTAAGGTGTGAAGTTAAGGTGTGAAGTTCATTGGACATTCAGATACTGGTTCAAAGTTGGAAGTATCAATCTGAACCCTCAAGAGTAATAAAGATTCATAGTAACTCACCTATCGTCGTTGGTGAGTCTTTTGTTACACCTTAACTTATAGAGTCCCATCCGGTTCCCAACCGTTCTACGAAGAGGGTACCCAACATTTCCCAACGACTCACACCGGGGGGTGGGGACGGTTATTTACTCCTGAGACAGTTTAAGACCTATACGAGAGTAGTAAAACGATATAGGATACTTCAAATTGTACTAGATCCAGTTCATAACGGACTATTACCGGGTGTCCGGTTTAGTTTAGACTGTATATAAAAACCTTCTAAACATTAAAGTCTGACTTAAAGTGTAACGATGTAGTTACCCTTTTATTTGTCATAAACACTGTGTTTTAATTTTTAAGTTTAAGACAACAGTAAGGTAACTTGAGTCGATACGAATAATATATGTATACCAAATATTGACAAAAAAGTACTCTTATTGTCTACTTATCAAAGTAGTTCTGACTTTACGTCACTGTCAATATTGAGGGATAGTAAATTTCACCGACCTGACAGTGTCGTAACGTTTTGAAAAGAAATATAGAAACGAAATAACGGTCCATTGTGATTTGTACAGTTTTGTTCATTTTCCACCCCCCCCCCTCCGCCCCTCATCTTAAACTTATTTTGTAAAACTCTATGTAATCCCATATGTAACAGAATAATAACTTAATGTACATAAATAATCCGTTGTTATGACATTGAAACAATTTTCTATCGTTATACGTAACCGTAACGGTCTGATCGTGAGTAATGTTATAAAAGTTTAATACGATTTCGTTGGTATTCTTTTTAGTATTTTAATTTTTAATTTATAGAGTGAAATCTTTTCTAAAGAAGTACTTTTATATTTTCCTTTCATTCCGACGTGGTTGAATCAGTTCATTCTCTACGGTAATTGGTTACCATTCACTCTAATCAAAACAAACTAACTTCTTCGATTTCTTTACACAGGTCTGACTCTTTTATTTGAGTTTAAATAATCACGAAACCACTCGTGTAAACAAGTTCATCAACTTCTATAATCTTTTTACAGTAGTCAGTTAATTCTTTGGTCCCCTAATAGATCAAGACCCTTTATTACCTTATCTGTGAAAAGGGATACGGAGATTATTGACTTCGGGGTTCGTCATGTATATATATTGTTTATGTTTTCTGAGATTTTCTACAGTCGTTACTGTATATCACTCGAGAGAGAAAGAAAGAAAGAAAAAAAAAAAAAAAAGAAGAGGATTACAGAGGGACTCATCCACGACCTCTTTGGTTTTTAGGTCTTTACGGTTACCCATTTCTGTTTCGAAGGGTCTACGACCACCACACCACTTTCAACAAGTCAGTCCAGACTGAGAAACGTTGGGGTTCTTGATGTGTCAGATGTTTTAAGAAGTCCGGTCTTATGACCTCACTCATCGGAAAGGGAAGAAGTGCCCTAGAAGGGTTGGATCCCTAACTTGGGTCCAGAGGGTGTAAGGTCCACTTAAGAAAAGGTCGACTTGGTGGTCCCTTCGGGTTTACTGACGAACCATTTCTTAGACGACGGTTTCGTCCTCTGTGTCCTTTGTACTCAACCTAAGGACCCAGTCCTTCTAGGGGACCTCCTCCTTTACTTCGGGTGAGGTCATAAGACCGGACCTTTTAGGGTACCTGACGGTCTCTGGTCGAGGTCGCCGGTCCCTTAGTCTGACTTCCCTACCCGCCACAGTCGCTCTTTGCTACGTCGGAGAGTCAAAAGAACCTGACGTATAAATAAAGTTCGAATTCTAAGAGAAAATATAAAAATGTTTTCGTAATAGTCTCCAAACTGTAAAAGTCAAGGGGGACTAGGTCTAAACAACAGAGGTATTTAGTAACGACGGGGAGTTTTCCTCAAGAACGGAGTCGGTAAGAGAATAGAGGAAGAAGAGTACACAGGAACACTTATGTAACATTGAGTACGATTACAGACCCGACGTATGGTGTAAGGAGTCAAATAAAGAATAGAAATATTTAGGACAAATAGGGATCATAGGACTCGAGTGAAAGAGATTTTTCCGAAGATTGGTGATTATAGAGGTTTTAAGAATTAGAGATATTCGATATCATTTTATACGATTGTAATGTTGTAAGGAATTTAGAAACCGAAGATTGATAAAATTAATAAGAATTCGGGATTTAAGTCGTTTGAGGAAACGGTATTTGTAAAGGGAGTGTTTATCCAAAGTCTATCGTTAGGGAGGGTACCGGAGTTCGACACCGGATGCACGAGTAGGACCTTGTGAAAAAAACATTTCCAGGAACTTGCTTACAGTTACTAATTGAAATACTTAATAAGAGACTCGTGTCGACGTCTTCCGAAACACGGAAAAATATAAGGAGAGTTTTTGTTATTCGTGGAATTATAAGAAAAACCAGTTGAATCGGTTCCTCTCCTTTTTTGTTCAGTCTTAGTGTTCCGAATTGAGGAAGTAGGTCCCAGGCACGGACACCCTGTTCCTCTCGCTCAACCCCGGTACGGAGGCAAAACAGTCATTACGGATTACGCCGAGGACTGTTACCTGTGTTCTCGTACCACCCGATGTCAGGTACCCCACCGTTTCTCAACCTGTGCTGACTCATATGTGTAAGTACGATTCTGTTTAAAGTCAAGTCAAGTCAAGTCAGTGAGTCAGCACAGACTGAGAAACGCTTAGGTACTTAGCGTCGTACGGTCCGGAGTGACAGGTAGTGGTTGAGGACCTCGAGTGAGTTTGAGTACGGGTAGTTTAGCCACTACGGTAGGTCGGTAGAGTAGGAGACAGCAGGGGAAGGGGAGGACGGGGTTAGGGAGGGTCGTAGTCTTAGAAAAGGTTACTCAGTTGAGAAGCGTACTCCACCTGTTTCATGACCTCAAAGTCGAAATCGTAGTAAGGAAGGTTTCTTGTGGGTCCCGACTAGAGGAAATCTTACCTGACCAATCTAAAGGAACGTCAGGTTCCCTGAGAGTTCTGTTTCATTGGGGGTTCTTTTCGAACGAGAAAAACCAGTGTCCTGGTCCTTACCTGTTGGATTACTCTACTTTTGAAAATTCACTATTGAAGGACTGAGGTCGGTTTGTGGTGTCTCTTTTGGTATTAGGGTGAGGACGATAAGTCGTTTCTGACTCATCGGATCACCAAGTGGAAGTGAGTCAATTGTTACACGGGGTAGGACAGGACCAACCACAGTCACTCCCGTTTCACGTCTCGACCTTGAAAGTAAGGGTGAGTCGTCGTCACTCCAGTCACGGGGACGGGACGGTGTCTCAACCACCTCTATGTGTCTTTTATCATTTCTCCACCGGGAGTGAGATGGTCCACTCTATGACAGTCGTCTCCTGGTTTCCCCTTGGACTCAAAGTTGGGATAGGTCGTCATTGTTTCCCGGAGAGAGGAAGCTGTTACAATTTATTACGATTCACCCTTTGGAGATGAAGGTGGAAGTGACTCGTTTTATTCTACTATCGATACAAAAGGGTATGTACACCACGGTAAACTCCGAACTATGTTATCTACTACATTGTATTCTGGGTTCTACAGGTCCTATGTTATCTTTTAGTGTAAAGTATGGACCCTGTTGGTTCTTTTATAGTAGAGTTTACTTTTTTTCCGTTATGTATGGTCGTAGTTTTACTGTTTCTATAAACAGTTCCTAAAATACACCATTAGTATTTTTATTCGTTAATGTTTGAGTGAAAATTGTTTACTTTTTTATATCAGAATCATTTATTTATTCTTCTATATTTCCTATTTTCTCTTTAAATACTTTATCTTTTATGTTATAAGTTTTATTTTATGAGTGACTTATTCGAATCGTCTCTTACCTCTACTGTCTTCTTAATCAGTCACTTGAGCTTCTAGTTTGATACGATTAATAGGTTTGACTTGTTACTTCTCCTTTATCTGACTTTATTTGGTTATTTTAGAGTCTCAGGACACCACGATATTGTTTTCTAGATTACATGTATAGTAACCCCAGGGTCCTCGTATCTTTCTGACCCCTCGACTTTTTCATAAACTTCTTTATTACTGATTTTTACAGGGTTTAAACTGTTTTCTGTAATTGCATATATAAGTTATTCGACTCGTTTAGTGTTTATTCTATTTTGATTTGTTTAGGTACGGTTCTATGTAGTATTAGGTTGAAGACTTTTCATTTCTCTTTTTTGTAGAACTTTCATTTTCTTATTAAGAAATGAAAATACTCTTTGTGTCTAAAATAACATAATTATCATCTAAAGATTAGTCTTTGGTCTCTTCAGACTTCTTCCCCATCTTATAAAAATTACTCGACTTTCTATTATTGAGTTAAGATATGAGTCACTTTTGTAGGAAATCCTCACTTTCCCTTTATTTCTGTAAAAGTCTAATTCCATGCGATTCTCTTAAAGAACGGTCGTCTGGACAGGATTTTCTTACCGATTTTTCTAGAACTTTAACTTTCTTCTACTATTTTATTCTTCAGAACCTTGCAGTCATTCCTTCTGTCTTGTTCCCTTCCTCATGTTTGTACCTGTTTATACTATCTAAAAAGAAAACTTAAAAGATTTTATATAAACTACCGACTTCGTTTTCAACATTGTAATACACTATATAAAGAGTTACACGTATCTCCAATATCAATTATATTAATATTTCCCCCTGTCATTTACTTAAATTCCCTCTATTTAAAAGTTTTCGCATAATTTTTCGTCTCTGTAGTGAAACGACTGTTTCCAGGTGTATCAGTTTCGATATCAAAAAGGTCATCAGTACATACCTACACTCTCAACCTGGTATTTCCTTCAACTCATGACTTCTTAACTACGAAAACTTGATACTACAACCTCTTCTGAGAACTCTCAGGGAACCTGACGTTCTTCTAGTTTGGGACTTATAAGTAACTTTCCGGAATATGACTTCGACTTCGTGGTTATGAAACCGGTGGACTACGGTTCTCGGTTGAGTAATCTTTTCTGGGACTACGACCCTTTCTAACTTCCGTCCTCTTCCCCTGCTGTCTCCTACTCTACCAACCTACCGTAGTGACTTAGTTGCCTACGTTCAAACTCCTTTAAGGTCCTCTATCACTTCCTGTCCCTCCGCACCACAAGACGTCAGGTGGCCCACCGTTTTTCACTCGTTGATTTGTTGTTGTCGTTGTTTCAAAGTTTGTACATAAGTTTCATAACTTTATAGTCGTGGTCGTCAGACACTATTTCATAAGTATGTCGTAGGATAGTCTGACAAGAGGGTAAACAGATGAGTCTTGGGAATTAAAAACGAAAGTAACACTACACTCGATGTGTGAGTCGGAGGATTATAAAAAAAGTCTTAGACCACTGGGTAGACCTGGAAGAAAAAGTGTTGGTAAAGAAAAAAAGAAAAAATGAAAAGCTAGAGCGAAACTGAGAATTGGTAGGTACGATAGTACTTCGATGGCAGGGTGAATTCTGGGGTACAGTGTAAGGTCAAGTCCCCCTTGACCAGTAGAAAATCCGGAACAAAGGACGAAACATACGTCGGAGTCTGTGTGAGTCCTCAGGATTCGGAGCTTACACCATGTCTCCTAGTATAAAAACTACGACGTTCTTCCTTCACACTAATGTAATTTTTTGTTGTTCGTTAATAAGAGGAGAGGAAAACTTTAATTCGTTTATTTACACATGTAATCCGTGACATAGTGAGTGTTCTCGTTTTATTTTACGATAACACAAAAGATCCATCAACACATTCTTTAGGGTAAAAGATGCATAAGTAAATAAAACTTTTTACAGTAATAAAATATATACACACACACACATACACCTTATATACACATACCTTATAATGAGTTGGTGTTTTTACTTTAAGACGGAAAATGTTGTTTTGTCTCACTGGACCCACCATAATATGAACTACTTTATTCCGTCTGTCTTTATTTTTATGACATATAAAAGATAATATACACCTTAAACTTTTAGTTTTGTTTATATGGTTATGTTGTTTTCTCTTTGACTGTGTCTATGTCTCTATCGATCACCAATGTTCCTCTTTCTTTCAACCCACTTCTCCCGTCTATCCCCTCCTCCTAATTCTCCATATTTGAAGATCTATATTTATTTATTATATGATCTTACATTCCAGGTCGTGTCTCATACATCGAGTAATACATTATTAAATTTACCTCACAGTTATGTGTTTTTGTAGTTATACAACGTATGTACTTTGATATTTAGTTGATATGGAGTTATTCTTTCTTTCTCATTTTTACTATGTGAATTTATAAGGTCAATACTCACCAAATGAATTTGTAAATTTTACAGATTGACGTTTGATTGTGTCCGATCGTCTATTAAATGACTGTCTATATTTAAACCGATTCTCAGGTTGTCTTAAAACATATTTATCATTTTATAAAAGGTTAAATAAAGGATCTTTGAATTTAAACTCATGTATTGTCATGAAATGTTGTTATATATTTTTTATTTTAGACTTTAAAATAAACCACTCCGTTCAGTGATATATTCTGTCTTAGTGTAGGTTCTCTTTAAAATACTGTTTTTCGTTCTTAGACTCTTTACTCGTTATTTGCCCCTTTTAGGAAAAAGTAGAAACTTAGACTAGAAATGAAACCTTCGGATGTACTTTTTTGTAACTAAGAGAAAAATGTGTGTCAAAATTTCCTCCCTCCCCGTTGTATTCTCACCATACCCATGCGCTCCATGTTTGATAACTCACATTCTATCCGATGTTCCTACTTGACATGTTGTGTCCCTTGTGTCAGTTACAAAACATTAATGATATTTACCTCGTATTGGAAATTTTCAATACACTTTTTGAGTAAGTAAATTTACATTTAAGATACAAATTTAAAAAAGTCTTTTACGTAAACTTCAATTATTATATCAGTATATACAGCAAGTCTAATAACGACAAAAAATTTACTTATAGATTCATTAACTATATTTAAAGTTCTTAAGATTTTTAAATTCATATTCTGCATCAGTAGAAATGAATTACTTTACAGTAAAATGTCAAAGTAATACATATTACCCCAGAGATTCTCAGCCTGTACTGACTCGCTGAAGTGAAAGTGAGAAGTGAAAGTACGTAACGTCTTCCTGTACCGTTCGGTGAGGTCACAAGAACGGACCTCTTAGGGTCCCTGTCTCTTCGGAACACCCGACGACAGATACCCCAACGTCTCAGCCTGTACTGACTTCGCTGAATCGTCACCGTCGTCGTCGTTACTATATAAAATGTGTTTTTCTTCATATTTCACAAGAGTGAAGAAAAAACAAACATAATCATAAGAAGAACGATTTCTAGTTGGTTAAGGGATGGATAAAAGAGTCGGTTTACGGACTCTTTACGGACTCTCTTGACTAAAATAGATGAATTAATGATAACCATGGTACACTCGTCTTTCAAACCAGGTCGAGGGGAAGATCCATTTACCAGTAAGGTAGATGGCCATAAAATCGAGGAAGTAGGATAGAAGAAGGAGTTTTTCACTGGTCTAGTGGACGGTAACAGAATAGATAGTACATATTAATATGAAGAAGAGGATCGTAATATGACGTTTAAGTGTCCATTACCAGTTGTCGTTATTGTAACGATTTAGTCGAAAAATAAAAAGTTGGTCACAAGAAGTCAAAAGATGTCGTACCTTAGATGGTAAGGTAAGTAAAAAATTATATTTAACTACACAGAAAGCTTTTGCAAAGGATGTAGATAAGGATAGGTATCCTGAGAGTAAGAGCAGCGAAGAAACAGGAGTATAAAAAGGTGATGACTCATAACGAAACTTTCGTTCGTTTAATAATACATGTACTTTATGTACGTATTTTAGTATTATTCATTTCGTTACTCTTTTTAACACAAGTTAAAGTTTTCACTGTATATTAGTAGTAACTCCTTCAGTTACATTGTTTGATGTAATAGAAAGGACAATATATACGTATAAAATCTGAGATTTGTCCAATTAGTTATTATCGTTTTTACACATACACTATATACCAGAAGATGTATTCCTTTGTGACCTCTTTGAATGGACATGTATAGTTGGTAAGATTAATTTTTTTATCGACGTTGTTTTTCCAGAAGTGATGTATAACGTTTCGTCAAGTTACAAATTTCAATTGTAGTTTCATCAGGTTACGGTATAAGAACGTATTTTGTCAAAATCTCGTAATACATTTAGAATACAATGTTATTAAACTTATTATGGGGTGACTACCGGTCTTTTTGAAAAAGGTTAGAGATAGACAAGTACTCAACAGGAACGAATAAAAAGGTTTGTCTCTACCAACGAATGAGTGGATGTCACCGTAATATGTAGTTAAAAAACTCCTGAATGATATATAGTCTTATAATCGGTGGTGTTCAACCTAGAGATGAGGTGAGGATTTATAAAGACTAATGACGTGTAATTTTGTATAAGTGGTACCTATAATTTTAAGTACTTATATTTTTATAATTTTATTATATAACCTTAAGGTGTCGTTACACAAGGAATTTTTTTCGGAAATAAAGTAGCAATGTGTCAGCGGTCAAAACTGTCGTTTCACACAATAAACGAGTCAGTGCAAGCTAAGAAACGTTGGGGTACTTGACATCGGACGGACGGTCCGAGGAGGTAGGCACCTTAAGAGGTCCTTTCTTATGACGTCACCCATCGGTAAGGGAATCTCATCGAAGGACTGGGTCCGAAACTTGGGTCCAGAGGACGTAACGTTCGTCTAAGGAATGACACACTTGGTGGTCCCTTCGGTCATACTCTCATAATCAAAAGTCAAGATACTCCATTAAAAAATACTGAAATCTTACGTTTATAGTGTGTAATTAACGATTAACGACTAATATAAAAACTTTATTCACTACAAGATTACTGTATGTCTTTTCTTACATACCTTCAGTCTAACTGGTCTGAACTCCCTCACCTTTAGGTTCAGAGTACGGAACATGGGACTCCAGGCGAGATAGAAACACTGAGTTTACGAAAACAATCTTCGTGATCGATCTGTATGTCCGAGAGAGAAAGAGAGAGATTGTGTACGTGTGTGTTTTCGTGTTTGTTATAGTCGTCATAATTTTTTATTTTGAGTGGAAATACTGAAAGTATGTAGTATCCACTAAAAGATATCACTAGATAACCTATTCAGTGGTAAAATTCTTCCTTCAACAAAGTACAGTCAGTGAACACCGGGTCTCTTTCAGAGTCGAACCAGTACTCAATGTAACCGTCCTAAAACTTTATAGAAACACAGGGAAGATTTTTGTGTCTCTCCCTTCTCTAATATACTGGGTTCCGTTATAGGGACCTAGTCTCTCTTCAAAGTCAATATACTTAGTCCAAAGACCAAGAACTCACGACGTCCACGTCGTACCTTAATTGGTCTTCGTCCTTTCCTCTGGGACATGAGACTTGGAACATACTAGTATTTTGTTATGAAGTCTTCGTCAATAAGTAAACTTATTTAGATGTTTATTGACGTATACGTGTCTTTGAGTTACTATTTAGAGTCTAATCTAAAGAAAAAATTAAAAAGAGAAGTACGTTGAGTTGGTATCTCACAGATCACGACTTTGTCCTTCTTGAAAATACAAGTGAATTAGTAAATACATCTGGTTAATGTACGGTTAATTTGATTCGGTCTCAACAATGACGAACTGTTAGGACGGGTCCAGGATAGAGTCTGATTAGTTTATCTTTAAAGAGTCCCCACCTTCCTTCCTTCTCTTCCATCTCTATACTTAGTCATTAAATTTTATATAAGACTTCACTGATATGACACAGGATCACGAGGGTAGAGTCAACACAGGGTGAGAACATACGGGGGTACCTAACGTCGGGTGGTCCGAGGAGACCGGAACCCTAAAAGGTCTGTTCTTATGACCACACCCAACGATGAAGGAGGAGACCCCTAGAAGGGTTGGGTCCCTAATTTAGGACTAGAGATCGTAACATCCGTCTAAGAAATGGAGACTTGGTAATCTCTTCGAGTGATATGACATGTTGGGTCTTAATTCTTTACGTCAGAATCCGACCGACTGAAGAGGTACGGAGGATGGGGAATAAACAGTCGAGGACAATTCGGGAGTTTAGGTTCACTCCGCCTTCCCTCACATAACAAGTTCCTAGGACAATAGTTTGGTCGGTGAGGAATAGGTTTGTTTATAAAACTTGAAGCAAGAAGAGTTCTCAAAGTTAGTGTTAACTCAAAAGGACTTAGAATAGTGACAGAAGTACTCATATTTCTGTGGCTATGGAGTGAGTTTTTACACAACATACAGTGATTTTTAGTACTTCCATCAATTACATATTAATTAGAAACTCATTTCCATCCCGAATCATGAATCAGGATTTGGGTGTGTCCTGTTCAATATAAAACTTAGGTAACCATTTTGAACGTCAAACCTGGAGTTTCGGGACAATTGATTTTTTACATAAACGTTACATTTTCAACTCTCAATACAAAAAATTTAAATAAATAAATAAAATTAACCTCCGATTAATGAAATGTTATAACACAACAAAAAACGGTATGTAACTGTTCTTTGTCGGTACCCACATGTACACAGGGGGTAGGACTTGGGGGTAGGGCGGAGGGAAGGAGTCCCAACAGGGTCACGTAACCGAAGTTCACGGGACAAAGTATGTAACTTGAACCTGACCACTTGTATACCATTATATGTATAAAGTTACGATAAGAGAGTTTAGTAGGGTAGGAGTGGAAGAGGGTGTCCCAGGTTTTCAGGCAAGAAATATAGACACAGAGAAAACGACAGAGTGTATATCCCAGTAGTAATGGTAGAAAGACTTAAGGTAATATACGCAATTATATGACATAACCACAAAGATAAAGACTGAATAAAGTGAGACATATTATCCGAGGTCAAAGTAGGTGGAGTAACCTTGACCAAGTTTACACAAGAAAAATTATCGACTTATTATAAGGTAACACATATACATGGCGTCGAAAGAATGGGTAAGAAGACGGCTACCTGTAGATCCAACGAAGGTACAGGTACGTCCTCTACAACCAAGCTAGTGACCCAACCCTTCTGTGGGACCTCTTCCTGTACGGGTGAGGTTATAGTACACTCCTATTAAGGTACCTGTCTCCTCGGACCTCCCGATGTCAGGTACCGCAACGTTTCTCAGTCTGTACTCACTCGTTGACTTGACTTGACTTTTGTTTGGAAATTTATAAGTTCGGTTAAGAACTCATTGAATTGAGACACGGTCTCTTTAAATCATGAGTGTTTTGTTTTGTCTCCGGGGTCTTCAGTTACTTAATTCAAATTTACAGGTTGTAGGATGTCTTTCAATGATCGATCTACCTCCTCCCTTTATGTTAGTTTTTAATCCTCTCTTCTTGTGTTTTCTTTTTCTGGACCTTATTGTCTACTCCCTTAATTTATTATCAAATTTACGGTATAAAAACAGACTTAATAATTATACAAGTGATTAAATTTTTTGTACTTTGTAATACTCTCTTTCGTTTTTCATGTTTTTCCTTTGTTCATCTTACGAAATCTTATTTTTTATGTTACAATCTTTGAAATGAGTTATGACGTATACAATCTGTGACGTCTTCATTTATTGATTTTTAATTCTGTCTTTACTTTATATTGGTTTGCTTTCGTGTCTCCATTTACCGTAGTTGACTTAACTGTGTGTACACAAAATCTAGGAGCTTCGTAACATTACTCGTCCCTCTCATTTCTTCTTTATTAACAGATTTACAGGGGTTTAAAATATTTTGATCTTTCAATGTCGACCGGGGTTCGACCCATTTGTTTTTCTCGAGGAGTGGTTCCGTGTAAAAGATTTTAGACCTTTTGTCAGACTCTTTTTCTGTAAAATGGTATTTTATTTATTCTTATTTAAAGAATATTAAGAAACAGTAATTTATACGTTTGGTCTTCTGATAGTTTAGTGTTGAACTTTCAGACTTTTCCTTTTTCCTTTTTTTCTTTTTGATCTTAAGATTTCAATCACTATATAGGAAGTTTTAATTCCTCCATATTTGATAAAAAATTTTGTTTGTTTACGTCTCCGAACAAAATGGTCTTATCACGGTGGTGTTCTATCTTCCTCGGTTACAGATGTGTCTTGTTTTCTGTATTTTACTTTTTTCTTCTTACCCTTAAATACCTTTCATCCCTCTGTCTTTACTCGTCTTGAATTTATACCTCTTCATGTTGTAGTCTTAAAAACTACACTTTTTACCTATAGGTCCTCGTCTCCCCCGGTTATTTACCGAATATCTATAAAATTTTCTGTCCCTTAGTATCTCTGTATGTCTTTGGACAACATAATTTCCCGAAGTCTTCATTTCCTATAGTCTCTTAAATGGTTGAAAAAAGACTTCTAGAAAACTTTTTGTATTTACGTTTCTAGTTACAGTTAAAGTATTCTATCCGGGTTCTATACTTGAAGTTTGGATTACTTTATAAACAAAAGTTTTAAATGTTATAAGCCTACGTCTTCTGATAAGTACAAGTGTGTGTGTTTCTTCGTGTGTCCCTTCGTCATGAGTGAATAATAAACCAAACAAAAGAAAATAAACCAGGATCCGACGACAATTTGTGTCAGTAAAGAGTATAACAGTATCGATGTAATACATCTCAGTAGAGTTTGTGACATAATCTCTTTTGTCTTAGTGACGAGATATTTACGGATCATATCTTAATCCAAATACCCACATAGATACGAGTTTCTAAAACAGGTGATCAATGATACATTAAAATAACTCAAACTCAAAGATAAAAATCGGTCGGACTTTTTTCGACTAAAAGTGATGTAGTACACCCCGTTTCCCTCCCTTTCGTGATTCACTGCCATTTCCTTCAAATTTAGTTTACTTGTTTTAAAATGAACCTCGTTAGAATGTACAATATATGGAACTTATACAACTGTAAAGTTTCTGTAGAACTATTTTAAATACTTTTGAGATGGACAAGAGAACTGACGTTGTTCTTCTGGTTAGTTTCTTCATTACTAACCCTTTTGATTTACCTTTTACTTTACTCATTTGAGTCAACCTTTCTATTCGTTTGTAGTCTATTTTTATACACAAATACACTCAACTCCTTCTACTAGGAACGAACAACTCCGTTCCCATGTTCTTTGTCTACTTTGTTACTGTTCCAGGGGTCACCTTATGTAAAAACCATGAATGGAAAAAGCATAAGTGACAAGAGATTTTTCTTCTTCCTTCCTTCTTTGTCAAGTAAGGTTTACTTACACAAAACAGTCCTTGTCTCTTCTTGTTTTAAGTTTTGGGAAAATATTAAATGAGAAACTACATATAACTGAATCTCGAAGGGAGTACTCCTTCTCTTTCTTAGACGGACGGTTCGTCCTCTGGGTCCAAACTAGAGACCCAACCTTTCTAAGGGACCTTTACTTTTACTGTTGGTTGAGGTAAAGAACGGACCCTTGAGAGTTCCTGTCTCTTCGGACAACCAGATGTCAGATACCCCAGGGTTTTCTCGACTTGTTGAATAACTGATTTCTTGCTGTTGTATAACTGAGTATAAACACTCTTAACCGAGTAATTTCAAGATTTCCCGTAAAGTTGTGGAGTTTCACAAAATACAAAAGAAACAAAAAACGTAATAGGGTGTACAACCAACCGTGTTCTTCTCAATTCTATCCGTTACTTTTTATCCTTTTCCTTACTATCCTGAAGGTGACTTAATTTACTACAGGTAACAAGTAGAAATTAACTCAAAAAGTCTGATTTTACATGTGTGTGTACTGTGTCCATACTGTGTTTTTCACGATTCCTCCACGCGTCATTTCCATGGGTAGACAGATTGTGACATGTACATCGTCGTCAATATCTTTTGGAGATTACATGTGGCGTTTTGACATAATAATTCAATATAAGAGATACTTTTATATTAAAATTTTACAGAAGTCTTTTTGTCTTACAAATTTAAATACTACTATAAGCCAAAGGAAAACCTGTATAGAGTCCTGTTATCAATGTACACAAGTAGTATATTTTAAAAGTTCTTTAGATCTCGATATAATATGAACTTGAAAGTAATTCTGAATCAGGTAGATGTTTATAAATTTTCCCAATTTTAAACGGTTAAACTATTTACACAGTTATTTTATGTTTTCTTATTTAATATTCACAATACTAACCAATAAAATAGATTCCATCCCTTTTAATAATTATATAAATTGTTACTTTTCTACGATCTTCATAAAGTATCGGTATACTTATATATATATAAGTCATTTTTAATCGTATTCCCTTTTATATGGTAGATCATAATAAACATTAAAAACAAATATTGAGGTAAAATATTATCAATGTGTTCCAATATTATCAATGTGTTCCATTTACAAGTTTTATTAATATTTAGGTACAGTTACTCATGTGTTATATCTTTCTATAGTAAAAACTGTAGTTAGTGTTCTCTCTCCTCTATTTCGACGTATATTCATCTCATGAAAACTGGGTTAACTTTAATTCAACGACAGTTGAGTTTTATGCAACAAGTTTGAAAACCTATAATCTACGATGAGGTACGAGACGTGTTTATTTTGTAGGCACCTTATATGGCTTTTCCTTCACTAATTCATTGAAGTTACACAGTGTTATTTTCCTGTTGATTAAGTCTTTTTCTAACACTACTTTCTGTTTTTAGGATTTCTGTCTTTAGTTCCTCGTTCTTCCATTTTCAGAAAGAGTTAGTGATTAATAAAGTTTACATTTATCTGATTTGAGTTAGTTTCCTGTATCTAACCTACGTATCTGAATTTTTTATATGTCAGTATACGACAGATTTTCACTGATTAAAATCTATGTTTACGTGTGTCCAACTTTAACTTTACTACCTTCTTTTACAAGGTAAGTTTATGATTGGTTCTGTCTTAATTTGATGATAGTCACTCTTGTCTGAAATTTCGTTTTGAACAGTTTTATCAGTTTCATCCTGTAATATATAACTATTTTCACATTTAGTGGTTCTTCGATATTGTTTATATTCGTACACACGTGGCTTATCGTCTACGGATCTTATATACTTCGTTTGACTACTTTAACCTCCTTAGACACCATAATTGACCTCTGAAGTCATGAGGTAAAAGTTATTACCTATCTTATTGATTCATCTTCTAACTACTTCTTTGTCTCCCAACTTGTCGTAATTTGATTAGGCTAAATTGTCTACATATGTAATTTAAGATGACTTTTTGTCGTATTATACGTAAAAAAAGATTACTTGTGTAGTATAAGAGATCTACCTGGTACACGACTCGATGTGTGTGTGTGTGTCTTTCGGAATTACTTAAAATTTTATTACTTCAGTTATGTTTCATAGAAACGACTAATGTTACCTTACTTCCACCTTTAGTTATTATTTTTACCGATCCTTTTAGTGATAATACACCTTTAATTCGTTGTGTGAGAATTTATGGTTAGCCAGTTTCTTCTTTATTGTTGTAAAAAAAACGTTCATAGAACTCTGGATCTATGTCACTTTCGTCCCTTCAAATATCGAGACACACACGAGTCAGTGTATTCCACGATTTTTTTTTTTTTTTCTAATTTGGGTTTCGATCGTCTTCTTTCTTTTATTATTTCTAATCTCACTTCTATTTGTTTTAAAGTCGTTTTGTTATCACTTTTTGTTACTTTGTTTTTTAACCAAAAAATTCTTCAATAAGTGGTAAACTAGATTCTACTGGTAAAATTATAAAAGTTATGAATAAGACTGAACGACTTATAATCTCACAAGTTATAAACTTTTATCAAAAATGGAAGAGGTTTTAAAAGAAGCAAGTTTCGATTTACAGTCACCAGGGAAATTTAAAAGTACAATAAGTTTTACAAGTCTCAGAAGTGTTAAGACATATAATGTGTAAATGGTATGAGGAAAAATAAATTAAAAAAAGTTTAAGTTAAAGGGTCGTGATTCGTTTCTTGACATGGATTTTTACACTGGTATATTTTATGTAACTGTAGAGAAAGAACCTCTAATGCAGACGTAACTCTTCGAGTCTCATATGAGTAGAGACAAGAATTGAGTTTCCATTTAATAAAATTCTTCTCCTTCCATAAACGAAATCTAGTGTTCTACTGAGACTGAATGGTAAAAGTACACCGAAGAATGTGGACTTTAATATTCTACAGTGTCGATAGTCCTAACTTTATGTTTACCGGTCTGATTATAACCCATTTAATAAGGTTCTACTTTTAGACTTTTTTAGTTGATGTCTATACAAATACCACATGAGTGACTAGTTCGTTACGACGAAGGAAAATTCCTGTGAGATGTATGTACGGCTCGAACTCGGAGGAGGTCTCAAGTCCATTGGAGATAGAGAGAGGTCTTTCCTCTGTGACTTAACTATGACCCCTCTCGAACCCATTTGACTACATCCTGAAACACACCGATACTACCTAGAAGAAAGGAACCACCTACGATGTACACGATAGTTCCTGGTCTCATTCACTCCTGTTACACCAATAAGAGTCTTCGAAATTTGTCAAGTGTCACTATTAATTTAGAGACCTCTACCTTTTTCATATATTTAGATAATACAAAATCCCAGGGGTGATTACTGTTCTGTTTTAAAAAGAAAATCCCCGTGAGAAAAGGAATAAGTGGTTGACACGTACTTATCTGTGACTACTAGACATTCGAACCAGTTTAGTAACAAATAGAAAGTTCTGTCTTTTCCAAGTGGTAAACCGTATGAAAAAGTGATGAATTTTCCTTAATCTCGGTATTAGTGATCTCTAACCTAAAGACGAGGTGAGAATTTTGGAGATTTATCACGTGTAATTTTACAAAACTAGTACGCACAATTGTGAGTGAATGTTAAGGTGTAGTTAGATAATAGAATTTCCAAACTAAAGTAATAATACGTTACACGAGTCGTACTCTCATGACCAAAAGTTAAAACGTTCCACCAAAAAGTGATGAAAGTCAGTCAAGTCAAGTCAGCGAGTCAGTGTAGACTGAGAAACGATGGGGTACTTAGCGTCGTGCGGTCCGGAGGGACAGGTAGTAGTTGAGGACCTCAAGTGAGTCTGAGTGCCGGTAGCTCAGTCACTACGGTAGGTCGGAAGAGTAGGAACCAGTAGGGGAAGAGGAGGACGGACGTTAGGGAGGGTCGTAGTCTCAGAAAAGGTTACTCAGTTGAGAAGAGTACTCCACCGGTTTCATGACCTCAAAGTCGAAATCGTAGTAAGGAAGGTTTCTTTAGGGTCCCGACTAGAGGAAGTCTTACCTGACCAACCTATAGGAACGTCAGGTTCCCTGAGAGTTCTCAGAAGAGGTTGTGGTGTCAAGTTTTCGTAGTTAAGAAGCCGCGAGTCGGAAGAAGTGTCAGGTTGAGAGTGTAGGTATGTACTGGTGTCCTTTTTGGTATCCGAACTGATCTGTCTGAAATCAGCCGTTTCATTACAGACGAAAACTTATATGATAGATCCAACCAGTATTGAAAAGAAGGTTCCTCATTCACAGAAAATTAAAGTACCGATGTCAGTGGTAGACGTCACTAAAACCTCGGGGTTTTTTATTTCAGACTGTGACAAAGGTGACAAAGGGGTAGATAAAGGGTACTTCACTACCCTGGCCTACGGTACTACCTATCTAATTTCACTTTAATGAGTTCCTCAAACTTAACACTCTCTTCAAAGTCTTATAAGCCCTTCGTATAATGGTCTTCATAGTGTCTGTACTACGTCTCTTTATACCCTTCTCACTATCATAGGTGTTTAATTTCACACGACTTTCTTCACTCCATCTTCTTATTAGTTATATATTACTCTATCTACTCACTCCATTCTTGATGAATCTCTACCGATTAATCCCTTACTCTTTTGTCAAATAGGTCTGGATTCTCATTATCGAGGTTGGGGGTTCTGAACATGGGACACAAGATGAGACGGAAACACGGAGTTTATGAAAATATCTCTGTGATCCGTAAATTTAAGTACTTGTGTTCGTGTATATTTGTGGTTGTTATTGTCCTGTTTTTAGTTTGAGTGGAAGAGGTGAGTATTTCTCAAAATGTTTGGTTGAGTAACAGACTCAGTGGTTGAGTCTTCCCTCAAACTAAGTGTAGACAACCAGGTGTCATTAACGGGTCGAAAGAAGACTAGACCTAACGGTCTCGAACTTTACAGAGACAATAGGGACATTGTCATGTCTTCTTTCCCTGACATGATGTGTCCCGAATAGGAACCCTACCTCACGAAGTCAGTACACTGGTCCAGAAAACGAGGGTTCACGATATCGACCCATCTCTTACCTCAACAGAGTCTTCGTCCCTTCCTCTGAGACCTGAAAACAGAAACATCCTACTATTTCGTTATAAGATCAACGTCCAAAGGTAAAGGAGTGAACTTATGTGTGTGTTTACTAGTGTGTATATGTCTTTCAAGTTAATAATTCACCGAAAAAATAAAGGAAACACGTCTATTTCGGGTCACTCTGACGGATCATGATCTTTTCCTTCTATAAAATACAAGTGAATTGTTAAATACTTTTGGTTAATTTGAATTCGGTCCCAACAATGTCTCTCCCGTTACTAAGGTACAGGGACAGGTAAAAGGGAAGACGTCAGGTTTAAATCATAATCGGAAATAAGAAGAGTTTAAGTCACTTGAAGACTTAAGACGGATGATCACATTTGGATCTCAGACGATACCTCAGAAGAAACATAGAAAGATTAGGAATGTACCCAGGTATAAGGAAAATACCACTTTTTTATACGGTAACACACCGACATGGTGTAAAACAAATAGGTAAGTAGGTAACTATCTGTAAACCCAACCCAAGTGAAAAAACCGGTAATACTTTTTACGACGACGTTTGTGAATACATGTGTAAACACACACACACACTTATATATGAACTTAAAGAGAACCCCACCTTAATATGTCAGTATTCCTGGACCTTACAATCCAGGTACTTAGTTTCTTTTAATCTGTACAAGTTCATCCTCTATCATTCTTATTTGTAGTTGTAGGATCCTTAGTCGTTTCATTTCACCTACTCTTACCCACTTAAATTAAGTCTACTGGTAATATAGATGATGACACCGTTCTTAGGGTATCTTCTTTACCTCATCGGGAGTATTTTCTCGGGTTTTCCGTCATGGACCCACGTTTGAGTTTTTACTGTCTTACTAGAGCCAAACAAAGGTTCCGTTCGTTAAGTTGTAGTGTCAGTAGGTTCAGATACGGGGATGGTGACTATGGTTTCTTCGACTAGTCAAGGCCCTTCTGGATCCTCTGGAGGAACTTGATTGTGGATCTTTTCGATAAGATAAGTAGTAGTCCCTAATCTTACGTTTTCATCCTTCAGTCTATATGATTGTCATTGTCTGTTTAAACCACAACCTCTTGTTTTACTTCGTCCCGTTTCTGATTAAATTAAGACGGTTCTCTTACGTGATCAGTATCGTTTATGGGAAAAGTTGTTGTGTTCTCTGTTGAAATGAGTACCTGCAATGGTTTGTCAGTTAGTCAGTCAGTCAAGTCAACGAGTCAGCACAGGTTGAGAAACACTGGGGTACTTAACGTCGTGCGGTCCGGAGGGACAGGTAGTAGTTGAGGACCTCAAGTGAGTTTGAGTACACGTAGTTCATTCACTACGGTAGGTCGGTGGAGTAGGAGACAACAGGGGAAGAGAAGGACGGGGGTTAGAGAGGGTCGTAGTTTCAGAAATGTTACTCAGTTGAGCAACGTACTCCACCGGTTTCATGACCTCAAAGTCGAAGTCGTAGTCGGGAAAGTTACTTGTGGGTCCTGACTAGAGGAAATTCTACCTGACCAACCTAGAGGAACATCAGGTTCCCTGAGAGGTCTCAGAAGAGGTTGTGGTGTCAAGTTTTCGTAGTTAAGAAGCCGTGAGTCGAAAGAAGTGTCAGGTTGAGAGTGTAGGTATGTACTGGTGACCTTTTTGGTATCGGAACTGATCTACCTGGAATCAGTCGTTTCATTACAGAGACGAAAACTTATACGACAGATCCAACCAGTATTGAAAGGAAGGTTCCTCATTCGCAGAAAATTAAAGTACCGACGTCAGTGATAGACGTCACTAAACCCTCGGGGGGTTTTTTATTTCAGACGGTGACAAAGGTGACAAAGGGGTAGATAAAGGGTACTTCACTGCTCTGGTCTACGGTACTAGAATCAGAAGACTTACAACTCGAAATTCGGTTGAAAAAGTGAGAGGAGAAAGTGAAAGTAGTTCTTCGAAAAATCAAGGAGAAGTGAAAGACGGTATTCCCACCACAGTAGACGTATAGACTCCAATAACTATAAAGAGGGTCGTTAGAACTAAGGTGGAACACGAAGAAGGTCGGGTCTCAAAGAGTACTACATGAGACGTACATTCAATTTATTCGTCCCACTGTTATACGTCGGAACTACATAAGGAAAAGAATAAACCTTGGTCAGACAACAAGGTATAAGTTAAGATTGACAACGAAGGACTGGACGTATGTCCAAAGAGTTTTCCGTTCAGTCCACCAGACCATAAGGGTAGAGAACTTCTTAAAAGGGGTCAAATAACACTAGGTGTGTCAGTTTCCGAAGTCACATCATTTATTTCGTCTTTATCTACAAAAAGACCTTGAGGGAACGAAAAAACTACTAGACTTTCTACAACCGTTAAACTAAGGACCAAGGAGACGGAAAATATTTTGGTCGAACTTGTAGACCTTCAAGTACCAACTACATAACGACTTGGAACCGAACCTCTTAAAACTCGTAATGAAATGATCGTACACGACGATGTCGATTCAGTGAAGTCACCACAGACTGAGACACACTGGGGTATCTACCGTCGGGTGGTCCGAGGGGGTAGGGGCCCTAAGAGGTCCGTTCTTGTGACCTCACCCAACGGTAAAGGAAGAGGTTTCTTTTTGATCGTACACTCTACTCACATTAATACACCATCAAACTCGTAAGAAACCGTAACGGAAAGGAACTCTAACCTTACTTTTGACTGGAAAAGGTCAGGACACCGGTGACGACTCACAAGGTTTAAACGACCGTATAACTCACGTCCTGAAAGTGTCGTAGTAGAAAGTCCTAAACTTTATCGAGTTGACCTTAAAGTGGTGGAGGTGATCGGAACAAGTATCACTACCAAAGATTCCGGGTGAACTGAAGTGTAAGGTCCTACAGACCGAGATCCACTCACTGGTGTNAAAAAGACCTTGAGGGAACGAAAAAACTACTAGACTTTCTACAACCGTTAAACTAAGGACCAAGGAGACGGAAAATATTTTGGTCGAACTTGTAGACCTTCAAGTACCAACTACATAACGACTTGGAACCGAACCTCTTAAAACTCGTAATGAAATGATCGTACACGACGATGTCGATTCAGTGAAGTCACCACAGACTGAGACACACTGGGGTATCTACCGTCGGGTGGTCCGAGGGGGTAGGGGCCCTAAGAGGTCCGTTCTTGTGACCTCACCCAACGGTAAAGGAAGAGGTTTCTTTTTGATCGTACACTCTACTCACATTAATACACCATCAAACTCGTAAGAAACCGTAACGGAAAGGAACTCTAACCTTGTTTTTGACTGGAAAAGGTCAGGACACCGGTGACGACTCAAAAGGTTTAAACGACCGTATAACTCACATCGTGAAAGTGTCGTAGTAGAAAGTCCTAAACTTTATCGAGTTGACCTTAAGGTAGTGGAGGTGATCGGAACAAGTATCACTACCAAAGATTCCGGGTGAACTGAAGAGTAAGGTCCTACAGACCGAGATCCACTCACTGGTGTGGTAGCACTAATAGACGGAGTACTTCTAGAAAAAACATGTCAAGAAGACACATAAGAACAGTGGAGAAGAATTATAGAAGACGAAGACAATCCAGGTATTGTAAAGACAGGAAATAGCTCGTGTAGAAACGTACTTTACCAGTTATGGTTTTAGTTTAACTAATGTAAGAAACATCGGTTTCTACCTCTTCGACATATGTCAGTCGTTTTTGTTCTGACCCTCGACTGACACCGAGTCTAGTAGTCGAAGAGTATCGTTTTAGGTCCCAATTTCTTTTGACCCTTTTTGTGATCCGGTCGGTCCAGACTGAATTTAGGGTATACTTAAGTGTCATCTCCATTATTTGTCTAAGTTCCTTGATCTAGATCAATTGTCACACGGTCTTCTTGATACCGGTCTCCATCCAGTGTGACACGTCCTCCGTCACTTGTTTTAGTAGGAGGGTTCTTTTCCTTTCGTTCTTCGGTTTCATTAATAGACCCCTTTGAAATGTTTTTCGTTTTCTTACTTTTCTTCACTTTTCATTCCCTGTCTCCCTTTCCATGTAGGTTAATTTGAGTGTCAAAGTTTCTTATCGATCCTCTCTATTACTCAGGAAGAAGTTACTTGTCACGAATTATTTTCTTCTCGTGTTGTATTTCCCTTTCTGATCGCTAGAGAAGTCCTTTTAACCTTTATAGTTCCCTCGTAAGGCGGGTTTCTTCCCGTGTTATTTCCTATTTTTACCATTTCAGGATGATCTACGACTTCTCTAGTTCTTCTCTACCTTTCTAATGTTCTTTCTTGATATATTTTTTTTAGAATTACTTGACCTAATGATACTACCACATCAATCAGTTGTCCTCGGTCTGTAGGATCTCACACTTCAGATCATCCAAAATTCGTCGTGACGACGATTATTTCGATCACCCACACTACTTTGAGGTCGTCTTGATAAGTGTAGGGATTTCCTCCTACGGTAGTTCCAAAACGTAAGTAATGTAGTCGTTTAGACCTTCTAGTCCTCACCAGTGTCCTGACCTTTTCTAGTTAGGAGTAGGTTTAAGGGTTCTTCGCATCATAGTTTCTTACACGATTGGTGGCCTGTTAACGTGAGTAGAGGGTATGATCATTCCAGTACGAATTTTAGAACGTACGATCCGAAATCGTATTACCCTTGGTTCTTGAAGGTCTACAGGTTCCACCCAAGTCTTTTCCTTCTCCTTGATGTCTAGTTTAACGGTTGTAAGTGACATAAGATCTCTTTCTTTCCCTTAAAGGTTTTTTGTAGATAGAGACAAAGTAGCTGATACGATTTGGAAATTGATACACCTAGTAATTTTTGACACCTTTCGAGAATTTCTCTGTCTTTATAGTCTGGTAGAATAAACAGAGGACTCTTTGGACATACGTCCAGTTCTTCGTTATCAATCTTGGGACATACCTTGTTGACCAACCAAGTTCTAGCTCTTTCCTCATGTTGTCCCGGAAGTCGACAATGAAACTAACAGTTTGGTTATGTGACTCCTGTAGCACTCTTTACGATCCCACCTACTCAATGTTCGACCTTAGTTCTATCTACCCTCTTTGTAGTTGTTGGAGTCTATGCGTCTACTATAGTGAGATTACCGTCTTTCACTTCTCCTTGATTTCTCGGAGAACTACTCCCACTTCTTCCTCTCACTTTCTCGACCGAATTCTTAATTTATAATTTTTTTTTGATTCTAGTACCGTAGATCGGGGTAATGACGTACCGTTTACCATCCCCCTTTTCGTCTTCATCATTGTCTAAAGGAGAAGAACCCGAGGTTTTAGTGACACTTACCACTGACGTCAGTACTTTAGTCTTCTGTTAACGAAGAACCGTCCTTTCGTTACTGCTTGGATCTGTTACATAACTTTTCGTCTCTATGATGAGACGACTGGTTACACACATATCAATTCCGATGCCAGAAGGGTCACCAGTACATGCTAATACTCTCGACCCGGCATTTCTTCCGTCTTACGGTTCCTTAACTACGGAAACTTGACACCACGACCTCTTCTGAGGACTTTCAAGGAACCTGTCGTTCCTCTAGTTTGGTCAGGTAGAATTCCCTCTAGTTGGGACTTATAAGTGACCTTCCTGACTACGACTTCGACTTCGCGATCATAAAACCAGTAGACTACCCTTTTCTACTGAGTGACCTTTTCAAGGACCACGACCCTTTTTAGTTCCCGTCTTCCTCTTCTCCCGTAGTCTCCTACTCTACCGACCTCTCGTAGTGACTACGTTACTTGTACTTGAACCCGTTTGAGGTCCTCTGTCACTTCCTATCCCTCCCGACCACACGATATCAGGTACCCCACCGTTTCTCAGGTTTTTTGTCACCCGCTGACTTGTTGTTACCATTAAGGTGTAATTGAATAACTCTTTGAAGATTTGATAAAAGGTGTCACTGACATAATAAAATGTGAAGAGGTGTAAGAAAGGTTGTGAACAATAAAAGGTGAACCACTCCCCCCTTACATCCCTCCTGTATCTTGTAGACAGAATCTCCCCTACTACGCAAACTGAGAAACGTTGGGGTACCTAAGATATCAGGTACGTCAAGAGGTCCGGTCTTACGACCTCACCCATCGAGAAGGGAAGAGGTCCCCTAGAAGGGTTGGGTCCCTAGGTCGGGTCCAGAGGACGTAACGTTCGTTTAAGAAATGGTCGACTCGCTGGTCTCTTCGGGTGCAACACCTAATGCAAAGGGTATATTGATTAACACAACGTGTAAAAAGGTCCACAAATAACTGGTAAACGTGTAGAAGAAGTCTCTTTATAGACAAGTTTAGTAAACAAGTAAATTTTTGAACTTAACGAAAAGAAAAATAATAAATCATAACATTTAATATATCAGAAGTATGATTTGAGACTACTTATTAAACATTTATAAAAGAGAGAAGGATATTCAACGGAGAAGTGAAAAAACTATCACAGAAAACCACGTGTTTTGAAAATCGTTTCAGTTTAAATACAAAAAGAAACAAACCAACACGAAAACCACAGTATTGATTCTTTGTCCGATACCAAAAAGGACACCAGTACATACCTACACTCTCAACCCGACACTTCTTCCGACTCACGGCTTCTTACCTACGAAAACTTGATACAACAACCTCTTCTGAGAACTCTCAGGAAACCTGACGTTCCTCTAGGTTGGTCAGGTAAGACTTCCTCTAGTTGGGACCCTAAAGAAACCTCCCTTACTACGACTTCGACTTTGAGGTCATGAAACCGGTGGAGTACGCTTCTCAACTGAGTAACCTTTTCTGAGACTACGACCCTCCCTAACCCCCGTCATCCTCTTTCCTTGCTGGCTCCTACTCTACCGACCTACCGTAGTGCCTGAGCTACCTGTACTCAGACTCACTTGAGGCCCTCTACCACTACCTGTCCCTCCGGACCGCACGACGCTAAGTACCTCAGAGTTTCTCAGCCTGTGCTGACTCACTGACTTGACTTGACTTTGGTTCTAAATGTGGATACGAATGTAAATCTAGAAATTAAGTAAAACTCAATTACAAGGTGTATACTACACTCTATCTCCCGTCGAAGTAAGAAAACGGACATCTACAAATGAAAGGGAAGTGATAAATATGGAGCTACACGAGAGTAAACTGAGACCAAAGGGGTCTGGAGGTAGCAGAACTGTAGTAGTGTAAACAATCTTGACCTAACACTAACTATAAATAAAAAAAGAAACAGTTTAACAGGAACGTAAATTCTATATCACATCAACGAGTAGTTTAATATCAAATTGAAAAGAGGAAATTGTAAACTTTTATTTTGAGAAGTCAGTAAAAACAAGTCACGAAAACACGTAGATTAAAAACAAACTTGTCACGATGATTTCACACTAGGTACACACGTACATACGATTCAGTGAAGTCAGTACAGGTCGAGAAAAACTGGGGTACCTACCATCGGACGGGCTGAGGAGACAGGTACCCTAAGAGGTCCATTCTTATGACCTCTCCCAACGGTACGGAAGGAGGTCCCTAGGAGGACTGAATCCCCAGTTTGGGTGTAGAGGACTCAGAGGACGTAATGTCCACCCAAGAAAGGGTGATCACGGTGGACCCTTCGGGGTTTTCACACTAGGTATCTAGTCACGTATAAACATTTGACAAAGAATGATTAAGAAGTACTTTGTTTATATCTTTCTTTCATAATGTTGTAAATCTCACTTAACTATCTTTTACAATCCATATACTATAAATTATTATTTTAATGGTGAGTATACAGAAACGTAAGTGAAGTAGTAAAGATCATCAAATAAGTCTTTTCATACGGACACTATATATTATATGTTACGTTTTTTGTAAATGTTGTTGGTATTCTACCCCTTTTCTAAGAAGAGACGTTTAACAAACTCTTTGTGACGAACTACACCGACCTTTGAAACCAGTACGTCTAAGTACCTCTGAATTTGGTTCTCCGGAGTATTAGCCACCAGGACTCCTGTGGGTAGTTCTGACCTTAGGAACCCAAATGTTTTTGACCCGATGGTAGACGTGTTAAATATCCAAGAATAAGATTCAGTGAGTTATAGTACGTCTACCCCTCTTGAGGTACCTAAAGTCAAACTTCATTCCTATCTGACTGGGTCTCTTCAACCGTACCCACTTCCTCTTCTACACCCAAAGTAGTCAGTACAGTATCTTTCTTTACAGTGATAGGAGTATCAGGTTCTTTTAGTGTTAGAAAACACCTGTGAAAAGTTAGTTCTCTATGACAAACACCCTTTACAGAACCACTCTTGTCCACTCTCGGGACATAAATGTAGGGGAGAAGAGATTCTGTAACTTGAAGTAGAAGAGTGAGAAGAGACACCCGAGGAGTATTTACGGATCTCAGGTAAGTAGTCACAGGAGTTACAGGTGGAGGGTCATTACAGAGGGGAATCACTTAGGAAAGACTAGTTCAAACTCTTCTAACGGTGGAGGAACGAAAAATGTATTATGACGGACTCCAAGGAAAGACTTCAGTCTTAACAAGACTACTTACAAAAGTACTAAAAGTTAGTGTCCTTGACCTTCTTTATTTTTCCTTTCCTATTTTGGTTCTAACGTATAAAGTCTTTTGACAACATGTCCCCTTTGAAGTTGTTTTGTCTCACTTACACATTCCTCACCACTTTGCTTGTGGAGAGGAGACTTCCACACACGCAACCCCCTCCACCTCGACCCACCCTCCCCAAACTACACAAGAGAACCACGAACAAGAACGATGGGTGAGATATGATGAACAGAATAGAAACCTACCAGTCACAAAGCTGTCTCACGGTCACACACGTACCTAGAACTTTACAAATGACTTCTTGCTACAAGGACGGTACAAGAAACGTTTAATCAGAATAAAAGGAGTCAATCAGTGTCCGAGGTACATTCGACTGGAGAGATGTTTCTTGTCGACTTAACGATAAAACTCGGGAAAAATGAATCACACCCCAGAGGAGTGGACTCCCCGATACAATTAAAGACAAAGTCTTGGTTCACCTGGGGTGTCTGTCCCTTCGAAACAGTCATAAACTTTCCCCTTCGTGCTGGTCTCATCGATTAGGATCGTCGTCAACAGTCAAGTCCGATTGTAACTTGCGAAAAGTACAGGAGGAAGGGAAATGGTCTTGTCATCACGGACAGAAAAGTTGATCCTTTCCTACAATCCTTCGTATTCGTCCCAGAGTCTCCTTTAGAGTCTCCCGTCCAATCTTCCCCCAGTTTTCTATTTATTTCTTGGTGAATGGTACAAGTTTGACAAGGAAGGAGGTCAGACTTTTTCTCGTTGTACTTAACTTTGGTCTGTTTTCATATGGGTCCCCTACTTTTCCTCTATTCTACTGAAAGGACTGAGTAGTGGAAGAGTACCACTGAAAGGGAAGGAGGAGATTTGAGGAGTTTGAGACCATCACAGGTTTTTGATGTCCTGTTCATCATACGTAAGACACGAGAGTCTAATCTTCGATAGTGTATTAAGTCGGACTTCGACCCCGACAAGAGGTTGGATTCGGTCCAAACCTCTGGGGTCCTCATCCCAGACTGTGAGATGTACGGCGAGATGACACGAGAGGTCTGGAGACACCCGGAGGAGTAACTACTACTCTCGATATTTTATATAAAAATTAAATTAAGATAAGATAAGGAGGAGATTTGGGGAGATAGATAAATGTCAAAAAGACCGGATACTAGAGGAATCTCAAATTCAAATACTGGTTTCGTAAATTTACTCGGGAATAATGAGACTGGGTCTAACATTAGTCTATCGAAGATAAAAGGAGGTCTCTGTCTAAGGATTACCCTTTTTATTAACGTAGACGAAGACGGACACCGGTGAAGAGAATATTGTCCGGAACACTAAAATAAACTTCTAGCCCATAAGAGTAACTCAGAACTCTGTTATCCGTCTATTCCTGGGTAGGTATTAAGAACCGACCTCGTCGAGACACCAGAGAGTGATTTGACCGGAGGACAGTCTTCACATCGTGAGCCTACGTACCTTAGATATTTATATACTCAGTTCCTCCTATAGTCTCTAGTACATAAGGTCAGAGAGATAGATTTCTCTATTTATGTGACTCCAGTTCTTTATATTTTGTTGGGTTGAAGGGTCAACATTAACTGTTTAAACCTTAATTTTCACAGTTTTCAATAGGAATCATGAAACAAGTGAGGAAATCTTTGTGTCCTCGTAAAAAGTCATAGAGTATTTTCTTTTGGGAATTGTTTTGACGAATTAGTCGAAATTAGGAACCCTCCTCAAGGAGACTGGAAGAGAATAGTCTCGTGAGTAGTCCGACACGCATCAACGGACCAGGGATTAAAGGAAGGGGGTCACCTGAAATTCAAGGTGTTCCAGTCTCTATTATTGAACACGGTGGTTGTAGATCGTACGGACCGTATATTTTTAACGTATCTATATATAAGTTCCTTACGAGATCACACAAAAACTCTAGGTTATGGTATAAGGTGTATGTGTGTTTGTCTTTGTTTATTCAATATTTGGATGTCTTATGTATCTGTGTCTAAAGTCTTCCATATTTTTATCGGTTAAGGGGGATGGAGGTCTATTTGTATAAATACGTCTTCTATAATTTTATAAAACTTTTTGACAAGAAGTTGAAAAAGTATGTATTTAGAAGACGGAGATATAACTTAAAATGAAAGACATAAAGTTTATCCATTTTATTCATTTTAGTATCAATTCTATGAAAAGACTTATGTTTTATATAAAAGACTATAAAATTTGAAAAAAACGTCTCGTTTTTACGACTGTATTATACAAGAAATAAGAAGGGTTTAGAGGAGTTTCAGTGGGACTCAAGGTAGTAAGAGAAGAGGTACCCCCTTCCCGATTGTTAAGTGTAAGTACGACATAGGATGGGGTCAGTACATCACCTTGACTGATCAGTCGTCAATAAAGAGGAAGTAATAGTCGAGACCTTCTGTTAACCAATAAACTCAGAGGTTTATGTTTTATGATGTCTCACTATGGTTTATTTTTAAAGTGTTGAAAGTTCACACACATACACATAAATATAAATACTGAGACGAATAATACGAGTCTTATGGTCTCCGTAAACCGTTCTGCTCCCGGTCTCCAAATGTATGGTCCTATATAGTCCCGGAAGAAGGTCAGATTTTGTCTTGTTTATGTCCTTTCTGTTCTACTCTGTAATTAGACGTTGGAGTTTAAACAGAAGGAAAGGTATTAAAGAGAAGGTGATTAGTAGTACTTAGGAAATCAGAAAAGGGACTCTTGTCCCTTGACTCTTGAACAACCTGTAGTCCTGTAGTTAACTGTACTGACTCAACGAATGGAAACAACATATTACGGAAAGCAACAAGACTTTCTTTGTTATAAGTCACTCTCTGGGTCTTGTCCACACTTTTCCCCATGTTTAAGATGTGTCCCGTACTCTTCTTTATTCTGAGTGGCTCTAGAAGAAGTTCGAAGGGACTTTCTCTTTCTCTATCTTTTAGGTAGTTTAACTCAAAATCAACGAGGACTCGGGTCACTCATCGATTCACTTGAGTTAAACTGGAAGAGAATTCCTAGGGAAGCAATTCGTCCACTCTTCCTAATTGCTTATAGAAACAGTTTACATTTTCCCGTTTGAGATTCTTTTCAATACACCCTTCTTAGGACCTCAGTGTGTCCTTCCCTTCACGTACGAAGGACCCTCAAACTAAAGAATCCACAAAGACCTCGAATAAAAACTTCCTATTTTTTCCTTCTCTTCTATTTCCTTCCGTAAAGACGTTTCTCTTTGTCCAACCCCATGTCTCCGAACTTTCCCGTACCATACCTAACCTCCAAATACTGGTGACGGGTGTCTAGAGGATTGAAGGGTGTACCAAAAGAGGAAACGTATCCTGAGGGTCCAGGCACCTTAAGAACCGTGGGACACAAAAGGAGTCCTAAGAAGTTGTTAAAAAAGAAAGGGTTAGATGGGACGTGTGTGTCGTAGACGTCGAAAAGGTCCTTGGAGACTAAACTGTACGACGGGCTAAATGAAAACTAACTTACACGTAGAAGGAAAAGAAAGCGGTGGAACAGAGAAACTACTCTACGAAGGAAGGAAAAGAGATGAAGAGACCAAAACCGAGATACAAGAGAGGTCGGTCACATCGACTGGGGCTACTCCTCTTCGTGGTCGTGTCCCTCCCAGGGTCGGTCCCGGCAGAAGGTACCTCTACAAGACCCCTTCTTCCCGAGACTGTGCCCGCACACGTCTGTGTCACTCTCTGGCTGGACCTCCCTCGGGGCGGGAGAGAGGTTCCGAGGGAAGTCGGGAGGAAGTGAGGAGGGACGGACCTTCTGTGGGTCGAGACGGAGCCCCAAACACGGACTGACTGGACCTTCCTTCTACCGACTGCGAAAGAGGACCGGTCTCTGCCCCAAGACCTACCTCGTCCAGTGCAACGGGTCTCTCGACAGACACTGGTGTTCTCTACGGAGGTGTACCTTCTCGGGTAGAGGTAGAACTCAGACTCTAAGTCTCTCCCTATCGTCGAAGAGAGGACGACACAGAGAGGTGACATGGGTCCCAAACCCCTTGGTCGGTGGCCTCCTTGTGTCTTGAACCTAGGGTACTAGGAGTCCGGGGTAGTACGCTTGCACTCCCCGTCTCGGGTTCGGACTCCTTTTTTCTGTACAGGTACTCCGGACACCAGGGAACCCCGAGGCCTCAGGGACTCCGATTTCCAGATTAACGGGTAGTGATCCGACTATTCATTTGACTTCGATCTCAAGTTTTGACGAGTGTCAGTCGTAATCCGAATGGAGACTAAGACTTTAGTTATAATTCAACTAAGACTTTAGTTGAATTACGAAAACGTGACATGATCCTGACTCTCTCGAAAGCCCAGTAAGGTTCGTCTTTTTTTGTGCCCCTGTTAGTTTCTTTTTCGCTCAAATTAAGGTGTTCAAAAGAAAGAGAAGACTGACCCATTTTTTTATAAACGTCCATGGTCATAGATAGACTTAATTATGTTTAATTATTTGAAAACTCTAGAAAAACCTATGGTTTTATAGATGTCTTTCTAACGGAGGAAACGACAAATTTTCGGCTCTTACACCAAAACAGGAGTAACATGTCAAATCCTCCGACTATAAGACGTTCCGTTGTATACCTTCTAGGATTCTTTGTGGTCAGATCCCTAGGTCTGCAAGAGTTGTATCTATACGATTCAATTGTATGGATAGTGCATGTCGAGGTGTTGTCGAAGGGCCCTCTACACTGGTAGTAATTTTACTGTGGTTATAACCGGTAGTAGTCTCCGTGCCTGCACAACCTAGTCGTCCCGGTGTCGGGGAGACGGCTACCTCAGGAGGTGGTTGAGACAGGATGGTGCCATAAGGTCGTAAACGAGGGGCAGAACAAGGACGGGTAAGACCATGTACTCGTGGTGACCCCTCTCGACCCAAGCCATGGTGGCCTAGACGTACACCCGACGTGAGACGAGCCCCCTGTTGACCGTCCCGTCTCACCGTAGACGAGGATCACTCTGGAACTACCCGACTCGACCAGGGTAGTGTCTTTTGGGCCTGTGACGTACTTTTAGTCTCTGTCTAATCCCCTTCGTCATCCCCTCCTCTACTCTACCATCTGGGTGGACGTGAAGAATTACACTCTGGGCTTACATAAAAAGAACAAACACAAAAAACTATAGGTTAATTTCTCTGTCATAGTCTTTTACAGTAATAACTCTGTACCGACCAATAGAAGTTTGGACCTCAGACTTTTAAAGTTGAACTCCCCACGGAAAATGAAATACTTTCTGCCTAAGTACAGCGTCTTTCTTATTTGCCAAACAGATTCTAATATTGGTCGAGTCCCTAGGACTCAGGTTTAAGAAACAAAAGTTTAAACCCAAAAGAACCGTCACATTTGAAATGTTTCATATAAAATTGTTTGTCAATGTAGTTTAAATTTGTAGTGATTCTAGTGAATATGAGTCATTTCTAAATCTTTCTATAATATCGACACTAAAAATACTCCAGACGAGTTTACTACAACTACACTTCCTCTAAGAAGGTGGGAAGTGGACTGAACAGTTCGGAAGACAACCGTCGTCTGTCCCGGTATTAAAAGGGTCCATATTGACGGAAACTCTCCCACGTCTCTACCCTGACCACCTGGATGACATATTCTTCTCGGTGACCTTTGTTTGGTTGTTTACTTTCCATACTCCCTTTTGTGACTGGACCCCTCGGGGTGTACCTGTGGGTCTCCTCTCGTCCCTCTTGTGGTCGTCCTTTCTCCGGTCCTTTTGAACGGTAGAGGAAGTCTCGTCTTGTACCTCGTGGGACCTTCGTGTTTTGAAAGTGAGACTCCTACAACTCTTCCACCACTCTTCGGTCGGTCGGCTCGTTTTCAAGAGTCTTTTTTTTTTTTTTAGGGTACACGTTTCTGAATGAAAATATGTACCCTAAAACCGACAAAAGGGAATGTCTGGAACTCTGTTTGTGGTGGTTGAGGGTTGGCGAGGGTACCCCAAAAAAAAAAAAAAGAGGAAGGGAGAAAACAAAAAGACTTTTGGCAAAGGGGTCGTCCACATCCTTTGCCATTTGGCAAGAGAGCACAGGACACCCGAACGAACGAATAGATACCTAAGTGGTGGAGCGGTCCCGAGAGAACTTTAACTTTTGGAACTCAAGTTGCAACTCTTTACTTCAGTCTGTGTTTTAAGTAGGTGAAAGGAGTCAGTCTGAGAAAGAGGAGAAGGAAGTGAACAAGTCAGTAAGTATATAATTAAATAAAACTGGTGTTTGTGAGAACATCGAATTAAGGACTTTCCCTTCCCTCAAAAGAGTGGTGTCCTCGGGTCTCGGGTTCGGAAAGAAAAAAGTCCTGGGTGTACAGGGTGTCTGTGTGGACGTGTAGGGGTGTACACAAAAAGAGTGGTAGGTCCAACTCGGTTCCCCCCAAAGACCTGGTTCGAGGGCCAGAGGAATCACGTGGATGTGCTAGACCGAGGTCTGTGTTAAACGTGGAGCAACAAGAGCACCAGTCGTAGGTTCCCACACCCACGTCCGCTACTTTTGCCGTCCAAATATTGGGTAAGGAGCTAATTCTCTGATAAGAATCATTCCTCCTGTTTATTCCGACGGTTCTTCTTACCCGTAAACTTACGGAGAAGACCTTACCCAAATTTCTCTTTCAGAGTCGGACGAAGGTCGTGATGATGATTGAAACTTTCTCCTTCATTAACAAGTAGGGTCTCCTGAAACCTGACCCGACTCGGTATCTTACTATCTTTGATTTCAACGAAACTAGCTGTCACAAGTAATACCGAGGGACGAGGGTGGACGTTTCTTGTCTTTAACGTAATCGACCCCTCTTTCTTAGTAGAAGGACATGTTATAGATTCAGTCACCCAGTAGGTTTACGAACTAAGTGTTTAAATCTACTAAGTCTCTTATTTGGGTTATCGTCGTGTGAAGGAGGATGGTGTGGTATCGACTGTAACCTTCGGTACACGTCTTGACGTACCCCCTGTTATTCTGTAGTCCTTACCTCCTGAGACACGAGACTCTTATAATCCCGAGGCAAAGGTTTTTTGGAATCTCAAGGGGTTGTATCTTATCTACATTTTTGTGTCATTATCTCACGGTCTATGTTTTATGAGTGTGTCTCAAAAGAAGGGTAAAGTGTCATAAAGGTTCGAATTAAGTAAAAAAAAGTACAGTGTGTCTAAATGTCTATTAGTCCCTGTTGTCTCCGTTAACGTATTTATAATTATACATTCAGACTTGTTTACTTATGGTTTTAGGATTTATTTATAAGAGACCTCTAGTCAAGTCAAGTCAGTGAGTCAGCACAGGCTGAGAAACGCTTGGGTACTTAACGTCGTGTGGTCCGTAGGGACAGGTAGTGGTTGAGGGTCTCAAGTGAGTTTGAGTGTAGGTAACTCACTCACTACGGTAGGTCGGTAGAGTAGGAGCCAGTAGAGGAAAAGGAGGACGGGGGTTAGGGAGGGTCGTAGTCTCAGAAAGGTTACTCAGTTGAGAAGAGTACTCCACCGGTTTCATGACCTCAAAGTCGAAATCGTAGTAAGGAAGGTTTCTTGTGGGTCCTGACTAGAGGAAATTTTACCTGACCAACCTAGAGGAACGTCAGGTTCCCTGAGAGTTCTCAGAAGAGGTCGTGTTTTTCGTAGTTAAGAAACCGTGAGTCGAAAGGAGTGTCAGGTTGAGAGTGTGGGCTTGTACTGGTGACCTTTTTGGTGTCGGAACTGATCTGCCTGGAAACAACTGTTTCATTACAGAGACGAAAAGTTATACGATAGCTCAAACCAGTATTGAAAGGAAGGTTCCTCATTCGCAGAAAATTAAAGTACCGACGTTAGTGGTAGACGTCACTAAACCCTCGGGTTTCTTTATTTTCAGACTGTGACAAAGGTGACAAAGTGGTAGACAAAGGGTACTTCACTACCCCGGTCTACGGTACTAGAAGTAAAAGACTTACAACTCGAAATTCGGTTGGAAAAGTGAGAGGAGAAAGTGAAAGTAGTTCTCCGAAAAATCAAGGAGAAGCGAAAGACGGTATTCCCACCACAGTAGACGTATAGAGTCCAATAACTATAAAGAGGGTCGTTAGAACTAAGGTGGAACACGAAGAAGGTCGGGTCGCAAAGAGTATTACATGAGACGTATCTTTAATTTATTTGTCCCATTGTCACATGTCGGAACTGCATGAGGAAAAGGATAAACCTTGGTCAGACAACAAGGTACAGGTCAAGATTGACAACGAAGGACTGGACGTATGGTCAAAGAGTTCTCCGTCCAGTCCACCAGACCATAAGGGTAGAGAAAGTCTTAAAAGGTATCAAATAACACTAGGTGTCTCATTTTCCGAAACCGTATCAGTTATTTTGTCTTTATCTACAAAAAGACCTTGAGAGAACGAAAAAGGTACTAGGTCGTCTACAACCGTTAAACTAGAGACCAAGGAGACTATTACTGCATGTAAACGGAAAAAATTCTTTAGTTTACACGACTCTATATTAAACGTATGTTACCTTACGTACCGAAATCTTGTACGTAAAGTTACTCCAAAGTGTTTACTAATGTGAGTACATTGATGGTGGAGTAACTTGTTACCTTGTAAAAACAGAGAACTTTAAGAGGAGTACAGGTGATAGGTAGTTAGGAAAGGTTTACCCCCTTTTTTTGTCATAAGACTATATTTAGTACTATCGAATTAGAACGGATGAGAATCTTTGAAGTGGTTTTTACCTCAGTATGTCATATGTGGGAAAACACGAACCAAAAAACCGATTTGTTTTACAAAAAAAACTCCGAGTTGACGTAACACACATAGTCACGTAAATTTAAAAAAGAACGGTGTATTATAATGTGACAAACTTATATCCTGGTATATAAGACGCTAAAAAAAGCTCCGACAGAGGGAAGGAGTATGTCCGGGTAGAGGAAGGTGAGTTTAAGAAAGTGTGGTGAGATCCGTCGCGAGGAGGTATTTTGATAGGACAGAATAAACCCGAGACTGTGGATGGAATACCAAATCCAGACTTTGTGATTTCTTGTCCTTCCCTTTTGACTTCCTCTTTTCCTTGATAGACTTTTATAATAAACGGAGAAAAAAATGAAACTTTACATACTATACAGAAACACATATATAAGATAGAGTTTTATATCGATCTGATTATATGCAAAGGTTGTCAATCTTTTTTTATTTAAAATTTTTAAGTGTATACAAGAATCCGTAAAAAGGGTTATTATCTCTTAACAAACTCGGTTAATTAGACACTTCTGGTAAATCTCCCTTAATGTGACTTATGTATGGTCGTAAACACACAAATTCTCTCTTTCCACTTTTCCCTCTTTCTCCCTTTGTCGATGTTCCGTAATAATTAAAATTTCTCGTCAAAAATTTTGTCACTCTTGTCATACTAGAACGAACAAACGTTTTTTATCTTTTTGGTGTCGTTTTATTACTATCCTATACATAAAGACCCACCCCGTTTATTTCCACAAAGACAGATATTAAAATTAAAAAAAGATTAAAAGTCCAAAGAGATTGAATTTTTCGATTTCTTATTATGCACATATATTTTTGAAAATTACGTTTATACTTCGTATAATCCTTCCTAAGTAAGTGTCCTCTACTTCCTAATCTCTTTGTTAGTCGTAAGAACCCTTACTTTTTAACAGAATTTTATCTTTTGTTTACCTCTACAGTCGAGAATCCCATCTGTGACGACTTCTAGTTTTATAACCCAATCTTTTTCCTTCAATAATACACCATGAAATTCAGTTTTTCTAAATTTTTAATCCTTTATATTAAGTTGTAAGTAGATCTTACAAAGGGTTCTACTTTTCTATTCCCCGTTCTTAGTTTTCCTTCCCATGAAGTGGTTTTCGACTGATGACGTCTTCTTCTCAGTAAATATGTATTTAAGAATATTGCAAAATCTCAATGTTTGTTTGTCGATTTGTCTGTGTTTTGGAGTTTCGAAGGTCCCAGGTCTTTTTAAACAATACATGTTTTTTTTTTTTAGTCTAAGGTAGTATGTACAGTAAGTTATAATTAACGATCTTTTGTCAACTTATCTCAGAAGTATAAAAAAGTTGTCTTTAAGTTAATTGTTAGTTCACTTCTTTTGTTTCCCTCTTAAAGTAAGTTCAGTTGACTTTTAATATTAAGTCCTCTGTCTAAGTCTTGGAGACTCTTGAGAGGGTGCACAATCTTCAACTTCCATGTTGGCATGTATAAAAATTCTGTTTTCTAACAGCAGTTTTGCTGTATGACCGTAGAATGTACTCTCAAGCGGTCTCTATCAGGTCCATTCGTACACGTTTCGTTCATCGTTCAGAGGTACTAAGGAATGTCTCAGTCCTTTCTTACGACAAGAAAATCCTTCAATGTAACGATCATAATCTTATTCCTTTTTTTTTATTGATAGAAATATCAGTTCGGTCGTAAGAGTGGAAACTCCTCCAGAACAATTACATGTTACGTCTTCGTATAATGTATAATATCCCCCTTCTTTCTCTGGGTTTATCTGTCTGTCTCTCTTAAAACACGAATTTAAAGGGACAGGATGAAATTTTATATTTAACACAAAGTAGTGAAAGGACTCATCTTTGATCTTAAAAGATTCGTTGTTTTGATCGTAATTCACATGTTCTTTTAAGACCTGTTCGTTCCTTAGTCTTAAACACCCCAAAAAAAAAGGAGTATTTTGAAGAGAATATACTTTTCACTTCCAACGTCCAACTTGTGTTCCCGAACCTCGTCCCTTTTCCATGTTTATGAAGACCCGATGTAGAGTATCAATAAATGAGGGTGAGAAATAGACTGAACCTCATTTCACTTTCTATCGTCTAAACCGTCTACACAAGACCGTCGTACCCGACGGATCCACCGAGTCACCATTTCATAGGAGGACGGCTACGTCCTCTGAGTCCTCTGAACCTAAACTAGGGACCCACCCCTTTCAGGGGACCTCCTCCTTACCGTTGGGTGAGGTTATAGGAACGGACCCTTTAGAGTACCTGTCTTTCCGGACCCCCGATGTCAGGTACCGGACCCCCGATGTCAGGTACCCCAGTGTTTTCAACCTGTGCTGAAGTTCTGACTCGTGCGTACGGACAGGACCGTAATCAGTGGATCTTTACCTCCTTAGTACCCGACTGAATTGGAGGAAAAAGACTATGGAAGAAGGTCATCTCATAAACGGAGGTACCACTGACGTACCATAAGGACGTCGCCACTGAAGTATTTAAAATTAGCATAAGGTTTACATACTATCGTAATAAATATGAGTACAGTCTGGGGACGGATAAATCCTTTACGTTTAGGTTTAGAGATCACTCTAATCTATAAATTCGTTCAAAGTTTCTCTTATGAACCTTCTTCGTCCATAAAACCATAATTAAAATATCCGTCTAGACCCCCTCCGAACCGTGAGATTCGTGTCACCTCCTTCCTCAATCCACAGTATGACCCAGCAAGATGATTAGGTATAACAGACTTCACCTAAAAATAATTAATTTTTGACTTTCTTTAACAATTTAGAGTGGTTCAGTTTTTCGTTTTCTAAACTACACCGTATCAACAATATAATAAATTTTGGAGAGATTGAAGTAAATATACAAGACCTTACCAAGACGAGCAAAGACTAATTAATACCAATATTTGATAAAATTCAAGGTTTTGTCAGGAACCTTCAATACACAAGTACTACTTACAGTGATAAACTTCCCCAGTAGAGTAAAGAAGCTTACTAAAGAGAGACTTGAAATAAAAATAAAATTTTAATTATAATGGTATAAATTTTGAAACAATCTGATACAGACCAAACACTTTCCCTTTCACTTTAAACGAGTCAACACAGACTGAGAAACGCTTGGACACCTGATACCTCAGGTGCCTTAAGAAGTCTGGTCTTATGACCTCACCCATCGGAAAGGGAAGAGGTCCCCTAGAAGGGTTGGGTCCCCAGCTTGGGTCCGGGGGACGTAACGTCCGCCTAAGAAACGGTCGACTCGATAGTCCCTTCGGGGTACAGACCAAATATGAACAAATAAAGAACAGTGATACAGAGAATGTTAGGTATATCTCTACAAGTTGGAATCTAGGTCTTATAGTTTTTACATTAAATCTCAAAAATTTTAAAAAAGTCTGAGATTGAGTCTTACAGACAGTAAGATCCGTTCTTTCCGTCAATAAGATCTTGAACATCCTATACTTCCTAGAAGTTTTGTGTTTAGTTAATATATCGGTGTGTCGTCTTGTATTTTCAATGACTGGGAGAAGATTCACCAAATGCATATAATTAAGTACATTAGGAGTGCTATTTGGGTAAAAGTCTACTCTTTTGACTCCGTGTGTCTCTCGAATACATTGAACTAGTTTTGGTACTCGAACATTCACTGCAATGGTTCTAAAATTGAGTCGGTCAGTTCAACATTATAAATACAAAAGAATTGGACCTATTTATGTGAGAGTCTCTTTTTCTTTAGAGACCCAAGACTAGGAAAGGAACCTTCACACATCAATAATCCACCTAAATAATAGGTATGGTTCAGTTTCAAGAGAAAAGAATAGAATAAACCGAAAGTCAAAACTTATGCAACCGTTCTATCTCCTCTTAACGTGACGACTCAAAGGGCTCGTCTCCGGTAGAAAGAAGATCAAAAGACTTTGGGAATTTTTTTTGGATTCCGAAGGAAGTCCTGGGGTTCCAAAGATTTCAGACCAGAAGGGAACCGCAGAACCTCGTTCGTAGCGCCCTCTGTGGCCGTCCGTCGGGCGTCTCCCCTTGGACCTCCTTGCTGTTTCTCGTACATAAGGACTACGGACGCCGTCGCAGTCACTCTTGAAGGCCCTGCGGAAGTAGGGAGATTCTTCTTGAATCTTCTACACTTTTCAGACACACTCATCATGTAAAAGAACCACTACCCGCTCTCCCTCCCTTCACTCTCTTAGACCAGTTTCTGGGACCCGCATCTGTCTCCTGTTCGGTTAAACATAGACGAGAAAGTAGTATATCCTTACATACCACTCTTTTAGACAGCTCCGGTCTCGTTACGAGTTCGGTAGAGAGAGTCACCGACGAGTGACGGAAAAGAGACAGAAAGGCAAGGAACCTATTTCACAAGAAGAAGTCTCCCCAAATCTCTCTGAGACCAGTCCAAATAGTGTAGTCTCGTGCCGTCACCTTTATTCGTGACAAAAGACCCTTTTCCCCCTTATTTTCCGGGAGAAAACACTTGTAGTTTCCGAAGGGACTACCAGGGACTCTCTCTGTGATCCCAAAGTCCTCCGGTAAAGAATCTTCAGGACACTTGGTGAATCGATATTAGAAAAAAATGGAACACCTAGGGTAAAAATAGAAATGAGGTCGATATAAGTCCTGGGAGAGTTACAGTATGACAAGAGATGAGACCTTTTCTACCACACAAGGGGTCTGAAGAGAGATGAATCTCTGGAGAAAGACTAGGACGAAAAGGTCTACAGGTACTTCCCGAGTCCATTCTTATAAAATATAAAATATATGGACCTAAGAGAATGGGAGACTCATCGTAGTAATTTGGTGAGACGACACAGAGGATATCTGGATCCAATTAAGGTTTAGAAAATGAAACTATGTTATTACGTAAACGGGTATGTGTTCCCGTCTATTTAGTGATAATAAAATCTCCACTCCTGGTCCATCTTAAAGAAAAGACAACGGAAGATTAAGTAAACCTAGAGTTAAAGACCTCCTTACGTAAAGACTACGGGTTTTAGACGGTTTTGAGATCGAAGTACTAAAAGGACGTGAGGTAGAAGGAAGTAACTTAAATGATGGTAACGTTAAATTTTTAGTAGACAAATTATACGTTAGCGAGACAACTGACTCGAGGTGTTCCCACCTTTAGAAGGAACAGAACAAGTGACGGTAGAAGTCGGACTTATACACACTGTTTAATAACGACACAATTACTCTCTCTCTTACGGGTACCCAGAGACCCTGGACACTACTACGACACGAGATTTTCCGTGTCCGTCCCATAACGTTATAAGAAGAGTGAACACTGAGGTAAGGTGTCTAAGGAAAAACCACTAACCGGGGAGCCTTGGGTAGCACCGGTACAACCCACGTCTGTGCCACGACGGGACGGCACACGTGGGTCGGTACTTGCACCTCTTATACCTCTAGGCCACCAAAGCGTTGGTCAAGAGTCTCCGGCACAAACACATAGTCTTACCTTACCTCGTCCACCCTCTGGTTGATCAGCTAAAGTTTCCCTCTCGGCTCGACCACTTTCTGATGTAGTGACTCCCTTCTCATCGACACTCTTAGGTGTCGGAGGCCCAGAGTCTGTTACCTTACATGTTCACGAAAAAATTTTTTCCTTGACTAAAGCTTCTTCGGCAAAACCTCGATTTCCACTATCCACTCATTAATAGTCTTTTATGTCTAGTGACATTCACAAGACATACACTAATCCCCTCCTCCTACCACTTGTTCTCCGTTGTTCATCCATAGGAACCTCCACAGTTGTAGGATCCGTGACTTAAATTGGAGTTTAGAGAATTAGATAAATACGTAAATAACACTACATGAAATTTTTTGTTTACTAAAGGCATTTATAGATAGTATTTTTATCTAGTAAATAAAGGGAGATACAGAGAGGAGTGTATAAAACTCCATTTCGTGGCACTAATCGTTTTACATGGCAAGGAGGGTATCTACTCTTAGGGTCAACCGATGACAGTACCTGTCTCCGAATTGACCTTCACAATCGCCAGGTCAGGGCTTCCGTGACAAACCCCCTTTACTCCCAAACTGTCTCATCTAACTCAACGACGAAACGACACGAACAAAAAATTAAAGTATATGTACCTGAGAAATTACAGACGAAATAACACCAAAAAACAAAAAACAAGTGGTAATACAAACTCTAGAAGGATACATCAAGTAACTTACATCAACATTATCAAGTAAAGATAGAGAAAAAACAAACAGACAAAACGAAAAATGTAAATCTAGAGTGTAGATATCTTTGTATAAAAACCATATTTTAAAGTATTCAAGTTTTATGAAAAAACATTACATAGATAAGTGAATAGAAGTATGGCTATCACTTGTCACATCCTTTAGAGGTGGTCTACATGTCATGTAACGAAGGGTATTTGAAGAATACCCATTGATCGTATTCAGATTAAAAGATAGACCAATATTACTAAATAGACAGATAAAGAAACCATAAAGGTAAAGATTTCGAAATATGAGAGACGGTTCTGTTTGTATAACAAAAAGATCAACATTTCAAAAGGAGTAAGAAACTTATACAACCTAAATGGAATTTAATTATGAGAGTAAATTATGATGAACAGTTTGATAGATATGTGAGTAAAAGAGGAGAAGAAACATATATTGAAATCACCTTTTCAGATTAGGTAATCCAGAACTTCCTTTCTCGCTGTTTGAGAGGGCTCGACACAATGACACTAGAGCGAAATTATAGGAGGGTCATTCTCCGGTCTCGAAAGTATTAATACCTTTATTGGAGTACGTTTGCTGTAGTAAAAAGTCATGGAAAGGACAATCAAATAACTGAAGACCCATACTTCTGTTCAGGTTAGAAAATCTTCGTCAAACAACTTATCCTGGCTCGGTCTGTACCACCTCGGTATAAATACTATACTTCAAAATATTTCTGTTTATTATGTATCAGAATCTTCAGTCTTGTCAGTAGTGAGAGTTTCTGTACCACCTAAGTAGATCATAAGACCATCACAATATAAAATTGTGCCCACAGCCAATACACTTAGACGCTCATCTGGGTCGGGTACGTCTTGACTTCTTCTCCTCCTCCTCACCTTCCCGTTCTTTCCTCACTCTCACCTTTTCAATTTCGTAGAACTGAGGAAGTACCTGAGTGAAATGGAACAATGGAAGTAGAAAATCCATTCGAAATGTGTCTCCTTCTTTCTTTTAAACCTTTTCCTTTAATAAATTCCTTCACTGATACTCTTCGGAGTTAAATTCGTCGTCTACTTTATCTGTACACTATATCTATGTCATTAAAAAAAAAAAGGACTTTCTTAAATTGTAGCTGTCTAAAATGAGACGAGGAAGGGACAATAGGAAGATACCGGTTAACGTCTATACGAACACATCTCCTCTATCCTGTCTGCAACCATGTTCAGGGTCTTAGTCGAAGTTACGAGAAAATGGAAAATTTGAAGTCTATTGATAACTAGAGTACCCTTTTCTTTTCTTGGGGAAAGGTAGGCGACTCTTGATACCACGAAACAGGTAGAAAGAGGTGACCGCATCGACACTTTACACTCCCCGTAGACCTTTTTTAGAGAGGTTCAGAGTCTACTTACTGAAAGGAGAGGTCCAGATCCAAGACCAGGAGCGCAAAAGAACCACCCAGGTCTTCTACCTCCTTATTCCAACTTCACGTGTCCGTTCCCTACCAAAGGGGTCGGACTTCACGTTACCCTTCTACACTTCCCTCTCTTCTAGGGTAGACAGAGACTCCTGCTCTATGTTCTACTACTACCGAACAAAGTCTAACTCCGTAGGGAGTAACACTCTCTGTCGAGTTTCTGTGTTCACAGGACAAGGTACTTCTTGGGGAAGAAACCTGTTCTCGTTCACCTTTGGTAAAAATAGGGTCCAGTCACGACGAGTAAACCCTCTATCCTCTCCTCATTCCTTCCCTATGCCCGAAGGGACTACCAAGTCACCCATTTTTTAGTGGACGTTTAGGCTCTGTGTCCTCTACACACAAACTAGGGACCTAACCCTTCTAAGTGACCTCCCTCCTTTACCGTTGGGTGAGATCATAAGAACGGACTCTTTAGGGTACCTGTCCCCTCGGAGCCCCGAGGTCTGGTATCCCAACGTTTCTCAGTCTGTACTGACTCACAGATTTGTGTGAGTGTGTATGTTCCTTCACTGGCAATCGTATACCCTACCCTATCCGAACGAACCACATACAAAAATTGGTCTGAAACCCCTAGGACACAGTCTTAGGAAGAAGGGGTCCGGGAGAGGAACCTTCCGTCGTAAACGACACTGAAACCACTATGAACCCTAAAGTCGACCACGATAACACATAAACCGGACCTTTCTTGCTGTCCCTTTCTTCTTTGATAGTTTTCAGTTCCTTCTTTTCCTCTTTCTTTCATTTAGATTTCCATTTTGACCCGTAGTCTGAACCACCCCTATACACTGAAATGTCTAAACAATTGTACCGACACGTACGCCTACCGTAGAAACCCCTTACGTCTCTATGCACATTCTTACTCAGTCTCGGGGTTCTGGAGGTTGTTTTGTGCCTCGAGTTCTTGAAGGACTCTTTTTTATATAATATTAACTCAGGTAACCTCTCCTTTTCTAGTGACCATATCCGTATCTATCTCGAATAAAAAAAATTATCAGTATTACTATTAAGAGTTTCCTAAAAAAAAACAAGACCTATGCACCTTCATCGTAAATCTTAGACCCGGATCATTGTATCAGATTTTTTATAAAAGACAATTTGGGTAAAAAAAAAAAAGGAAAAATCTTAGCAACCTCTCTCTCGAACCATTCAAAAGGTAGAAGTAACGAGATTTCATCCTCTATCTCAGGAATGACATGTGAGATACAGACCGTAGAGTGTCTGATAATAAGGAAAAGTCGGTCTTCCTTTCTTAATATAGTCGTTCCACTCAATATGACAACAATATCAACCCCTTTGGGAGAGTAACCGGGAAAAGAAGGCCAACGGAAGATATATGGAACAATCACTCTCTCCCTGGGCGATGGGATTTGCCATATTTCACCAGTTGGTGTACTATAGGTTGTGATCTGTTTATTGTCGTTAAAAAATTTGTGCATATAGGAGTGTATATATAAGAGTAGGACCCTCTCTTCCTGTGGTACACGGTACGACCTCGTGCACCTCCAGCGCCAACCCTCGTCTTGCTTATCTCGTTCCAGACACCCTCCGTCCAAAACATCATTGTTCTCCTACTCCACTGGGACAAAGACACCTTCATACATTAACCGAACAAGTTAATTAACACGTCCGACTGTCCCTCCACTTTAAATAATCTAACTTTTAGTCTACCCCAAGTCGACAAAACCGGTTGTCCCTTTAATCGACTCTCCCCTCTGAAAGGACTACCGATCTCCTGGATAGACTTTTTCCGTCACCGTTGGGTGAGATTATGAGAACGGACCTTTTAGGGTACCTACCTCCTCGGACCATCCGACGTCAGGTACCCCAGTTCTTCAACCCGTGCTGACTCACTGAAGTGAAAGTGAAAAGTGAAAGTATGTAACCTCTTCCTTTACCGTTGGGTGAGGTCACAAGAACGGACCTCTTAGGGTCCCTGCCCCCTCGGACCACCCGACGGCAGAGACCCCAGCGTGTCTCAGCCTGTGCTGACTTCGCTGAATCGTCATCGTCGTCGTCGTCGTCGTCGTCGTCGTCTCCTGGATACATCAGTCTCGTCCAACAGGAAACAGCAAATCAGTGATTCAACACAGACTGAGAAGACAGGTACCCTAAAGGGTCCGTTCTTACGACCTCAACCAACGGTAAAGGAAGAGGTCTCCTAGAAAGACTAGGTCTCTAGCTTGGACCCAGAGGACGTGATATCCGTCTAAGAAATGGTAGACTCGACCTCGTCTTGACAATCCGTAACCCTTGGGACGCTTCGAGTTCCCATAGTTCCGTCGTGTGTTTTAAAATCCGAAAGGTTATATAAGAGTTTTGAATTCGGATGGAAAAGAAAGAGGGGTTGGTTTTTTTTTTTTTTTTTTACTTGAACGTATAAAATAGTATCTACATCTTACACTTTTTACACTCTTTATTTTGACCTCGACATTTTCTTCTATCCATGTAGTCTTAACAGTAACTCTAGCATTTGTGTTTATATGACATGATACCATTTGGGAGTCTAAAAGGGAAGGACTTCACTACCAGGACATTTACCCTCTTAGATTACGGAAACAAAATAAAGTCTGACCTCTTTTCGACTTAATATACGACCACTCATTGACTATAACAGAACCCCGAAGTCCATGAAACCCTAAATCACTCCGTAAAAGTCTCGTAAAAAGTCTGTCTTCGATAGGAGGCCTCTAAAATGAAACTTAGATCCTCAGTTTTTTTTTTTTTTTGCGTTCCCCTATTTCCCTCTTCGAAGAGTGATCGAGTCTCCTGTACGTGAACCGTATAAGAAGGCAGACTAAAAAAAAAAAAGGAAAAATCTGACCTCCTTCCTTGTTAAGTTTCGTCCACTCAATGAAATGATAATAAACAGAGTGAATTAGAGAAGATATGTCAACTCTTTGATAAACATATTTGAGGGTTGTTATGAATTGACCAATAAGTAAAGTACCGAAAGTGGAGTTAGATTGCGTCTTTACAATGATCTAAAGAATGGTAAGACTGTAGTAAGTGAGTAAGTCGTAATTTAATATGTTGATAAATAAATCACGGATCATTGATTTCACCTAAACCAGAGACTGAAATACCTTTTACGTACCTGTTTGACACTACGTAATACTCCTTATTCTCTAACGGTACTTCTTTTTTACCACCTAAGTTCCTTAAGGGAACTCCTCAAATATAAATAAGACTCTGAATTCACGACGATAACTAGATAAGTACAGTTTTTCTCGTCAAGTTAGTCTTCCTTCGAACGACTTATGAGGCAGACTCTGTCTCTTCCCGAACAACGTAGAGTCACGTTCACCTTTTACCCGGGACTGGTAGAATCTTAGAAGGGTCTTAGTGTTGAGAGATAAAAATGACGAACGATAAGTGAGACTTATAGGGACATAGGTGTTTGTAAAGGATCAATTAAATTAGGAGGTTTTTAATTTCATATAAGATTAGTAAGGGTATGTGTAAGAATACTCTTTTTAAAATTAATAACTCCTACAAACTAAACTGGTCTTCGTCTAAGTAATGATGATCGTAAATATGATAACGATGATAATGAGATCACAATGATATTAGTAGTCTTCGATTGTAAATGGTTCACAAGTAGTACCTGTTTTATATCATGATTCAAGAGACGTATAATAGAGTAACAGAAGAGTGTCATTGAGACACGACTCCGTAGTATTAATACATGTGGAAGTACTCTAATTTCACCCCGACTCTCTTCGTTTCATTGAAGTTCTAGTGGTTATGATTTCCGTCTCATTAAAAGTTTAAGTCTAGAAAGACTGGTGTCTCGGACTCTAAAGTTGGTAATTTTCATATTATTCTCACATTCTCTTCATGATATCTACCGAACCAATAGGGGATTAGAGTGTCTTTTTACTGGGGTTCCTTTGAATTTACTTTCACTCATGTATCACTAACCTTTACTCTGTACAGAATTAACAATTCTCGTTCGTCATTTCGTTGACCGTAATCGCCCTCCAATCTCTTCGGGGTTGAACTTTCTGTACTGGGACCCCTAAAAGTCTACTCTGTCTGAAGAACCAATTCACAAGAGTGGGACAAATCTTGTGTACCGATGGGTTCCAGGATAAGTAAGACCGGAAGATACTAGATGTGTAGTGTACAGAGGACACCTACTTGTATCGTATCTTGTATACAACAAAATGGATTGGAAGGTAAAAAGAGCAAAAATAGGTAGGAGGAAAAGGGCATTAAACGTAGAAAGGATTTCGGTTGGTCAGAGGTGACACCTTACTGGAAATAAAAAGAGAGGTATGGACGTCGCCGAAAGTGAGACCTAGGCTTTTGTCGAGTGGGGTTGGAGCAGAATAGACTCTTGTTCGTTGTGCAAAGAAATTTTTTATTACAAAGGGTCTTGCCACTACGGAGTTGTGTACTTCTCGTTTCCCTAAGACTTCCGTAGAAGTCACACGACCCACTCTTCAGGAAGTGGGTCTCTCTGTGCTTGTCTGTTATGACCCTCCATCTTCATTTTAGCTCCTGTCTTCGACCTAGACGTTGAGCTACGCAAGACCCGTAAACGAGTCTCTGCCGTTTCTCTCTCCCGACCAAACATCTTCGAGGTCTCTTCTTAAAAACCCAAAACCATGTGCTTCTTCCTTTTCAGTATTAAGGGTTGAGGGTCTTTTTGAGAGGTAGTGAATCCGTCGTCGGGGTGTCCTATCCTCAAAAGGACCTGACCCTTCGACCCTTGGACAGGAAAATATTGTACCGGCTGCCCAGGGTGTAAATAAGAAAGTGACCGTAGCGGAAGACACCCTGGGAAAAGGGAATAAAATCGGAAGCCCCATGACCGCGTAGAAACTGGTAGACGAGTTGAAGTCTAGTGGGACTCTTAACAGGACTAAGAAGAGGTTTCTGAAGAGATTGAGTAAATTCATCAACACTATGTTCACAGGGGGTTCTTCGATTGAGAGACAATATTCTTCACTTACAGTCGTGGAGGCGACGGAGACGAGTCCGAAGAATGTCCATACAACAAGTTCTTTCGACAGGAAGAACTTCTCATCCAGCAAGAGTAATCCATATTTAAGAGGGGGTGGGGAAAGTTTCTCGCTATCTCCCTCTTTCTCTTTACCTGTCGATTTTACAGACCCCCTAAAGGAGATCACAATGGAAACCCCTTCACGAACTACACCCGTCGTTACTAAACAGTGTTCCTTTGAGGTTCATTTGTATACCCGGAAAGAATACACGATCATGAATGATACAAAACTTCATTTCTACTAATTTCGATGTAAATTTCACTTTTAGAGACGACAGTGATAAAAACAATAGTTTATACCTCCTCCCAACAACAACGAGAAATCGACAATTCAGCACAGGTCAAGAAAACACTGGTGTCCTGACGTCGGGTGGTCTGAGGAAACGGCACCCTAAAGGGTCCGCTCTTATGACCTCACCCAACGGCAAGGGAAGAGATCCCCTAGAAATACTGGGTCCCTAGTTTGACGGTAAAGGACGTAGAAGACGAAACCGTCCGTCTAAGAACTGGTGACTCGGAGGACCCTTCGGTACCTCAACCCTCACTACAAATTTCTCCTCCCATGGTCGACTTATAATGACAACCTCTATGTGTGTCTTTAGAGGAGTTCAGAAAATATCCATAACCGAGTCGAACAGGAAAGAAGTCCGAAATCACAGGAAGTCGAGGATTTCAACCTGAAACGGTTCCACACCTCTTCTGACTATTTATCGACATTTTGCTAAAGTCGTCCTCTGGTTCCTTCCTTCTCGGGGGAGGGGAGAAAATTTGTTCAAGAATGACTAGTCGTTCAAGTTTTGACATACACTTATTTTTTCTTTACTTACAAAGTTAAATATAAAAGTCTCCTTTTTTTTAACAGTTTCCTTACTTCTTTGTAGGAGTCGGAAGTACTTCTTTTTCAATAACAATTATAACCGAAAAAACAAAGAAAGACTGTGTCAAGAAGGATGAAAACTCCCAAAAGGGAAACGGAAATTACTTGGATTCGGAAAAGGACGATAAATAATGTTTCAGAGGAAGAAATTCTTATATTTTATGCTCGAAGAGGATAGTTTACTTGGAAGAGAAAGACTGTCATCTTCTCTAGTTGAATCTGGGGAATTTAGAAGGACGGGAATGTCGTCTAGAAATTCACCGTTCAGGGAAATTGTCAGAGGGAACCTTCCATGTGGAGGTATCGTTTTAAAGGGATTGTGTGTCGGTGATTCACCGTCAGTCATAAACTTAGATTCTTCTTATTTAGGTCTCGGGTCTTATAATTAAAATGAATGTTTTTTTCTTCCTGAACTTATTGTTCGTTCTGTCTCCGTTTCCTTTCCACCCCTTATATAATTGTCCGTATTAGTTTACCTACACGACCTACTTCTGGACACCCCCATCGTTGTCTCACTCATGTTACTATAACTTTCTCACCGTACCTCGTCCTTCCTGTTACCAAGTCAAACCCTATAAAGTGACAACAGTATGTGTGTGTGTGTGTCATGGGATAAAATTACTGTACACGTACACACACACACACACACACGGACACACGATTCAGTGAAGTCAACACAGACTGAGACTCTGGGGTACCTGAAATCGGGTGGTCCGAGGACACAGGTACCCTAAGAGGTCCGTTCTTATGACCTCATCCAACGGTACGGGAGGAGGTCCCCTAGAAGGGGTGGGTCCCTGACTTGGGGGTAGGAGACACCGAGGATGTAACATCCGTCTAAGAAAATGGAGACTCGATGGCCCTTTCGGATACACACGCACACACACACACACATACTGTATATTGGTTTGGGATCTGAAATCGACTTTCATGACATAGTTAAAGCCAAGTATGCAACTTTGTATACGTGGTGTGGTTACGTTTAACAACTATTATCTCCTTTGGTTTCACACTCTCCCCTCCCTATACCCTTATGAGACCTAAAAGGTGAGTTAAAACGACATTTGGACCCTTTTATTGAGAATTTTTTATTTTAGAAAATTACTTTTTTTCCCCCTTACTTCATGACCTTATAAACTGTTGTACCTACTTGAAACTTTTATAGTATGATTCATTTTTTTTTTTTTTATGTCTGTGTGGTTTTCAGATACGTGTCATAAAATACTGAGGTTAATATACTTTATAGGGCATATCCGTTTAAAAATCTTTGTTCCACTTGATCTCCGACGTCCCTCCCCGTTTACCCATACTGACGAATTACCACTACCTCAAAGGAAAACTTAGTTTTATAAGACCTTGACTTATGATTACTACCAACGTGTATAACACTTACCTTTTTTATGGTTACAGAACCTGTGAAATAAGAAAAGGAATTTGTTTTGATATCACCTATCCTTTTAATTTATGTGAAACTAATGTAAGGAAGGATTAAAATTAACTTAAGTCGAAACTCCGTAGTAAAGTCGTTAATGTATAGAAAGAGTAGAATCACTATCGTAGAAAGGGTAAAACGTAAGACGGGAACTCTAAAGAGAGAAATTCTTTCACATTTTAGTCTCAGACTTATTTCGGGACTTTTGACGAATACCAAAAACCAAGGGAAAATCAATTTTGTTGTTATTCTTAATCTGTGAGGTTTTACTGATTTTACTACTTAAATTACACATAAAATGGTGTTAACCTTTTTAAAAATTCGATTTATTTTATTCACACTTATATGAACACTTTCGTATTATAATGTATGATTTTATAATGTCATATATTGAAGTTTATATTTAGACTCAAATTTATACCCCCTTTTTTTGGGTACTAGGTTTTCTCTTTTAAGGTCTTACAGTGTCTACTCATTAGAAGTTTCCTGTCACTTTCGGTACTACAGGCGGAAGAATCTTTCACGTCCGACAGTAAACGTCCACAGGGAGTCAGAGTGAAGTCTTCTAAAATTCTGAAAAGGGTTTAGAAATAAAAAAGTGTAAGGAAGAAGAGGATACACACCGAAGGGACAAAATTAAGTGACACTGAATTTTGTAAAAAATAAGGGTAACGTAAAATAATGAACACAACATGTATAACGAAGACAAATAAAATCTTCATAATTAAAATTTAACACACGAAAACGTGAGCTTTTGATTTTAACTGTAAAAGTATATGTACTGCGTATTGTGTAAAAGGAGAACCTGATCATAAAGACTTTTTAAAGGAGTGAGGTGTGAGAGTTAATTGAAAGACTTTTTCAAACTACGTCTTTCATGTGTGAAATACCCTAAAAGTTCTAATATAGAATCACTAGTCTAAAAGAAGGAATGTAAATCGACATAAAAGAGAAGGAATAAAATTGACATAAAAAACAAAAGAGTCAGGGTAACCCTATTAACAATGGGAAGATCTCTGTGTTTAGTTTATGAACTAACAAGGGGCGTGAAGGAGGAGATCTGATTCGACGTAAAAGGTAACCTAAAAGATTTCCAGAACACAATAGTCTATAGTCTAACACTAGCCGTCCGTCCTATAATCTTTCGAACCCTATACTGTCGAGTGTCTTTCCTATTCGGAGGTCCAGTCTATACTGTGGTCTCATTCCAATTTAGGAGAACTAATCCATTCACTCACACAAGTCAGGGGAAGATCATCAACCACTTTTCTCTTTTCTTGACCCTGAATCTTATATTGGGACCGAAGGTCTTACGCCATTAACAAGAGGAACCTCCACACCGACTCTTAGGAACCCACGTCCTTTCTAAGTTTTCTTGGATGTGAGCCTCTAGTTTCTTTCTTCCTCCACGTCTTAAAGTCTATTCTTTTGACCCCTTCATATCTATTCCGAAGGGTCCACCGTGTCACGATTTTAAATGTCGGCTCGTGAGTGTGTGGTATTTGTCCCGTGAACAAGTTCAATATTTTCCTCTCCGAAGGTCTCCACATCAGTTCCCTCTAAGATTGAACGGGATCTCTGTAGAAGTCCGTCACCTCCGGTTCTCCTCTCCTTTACCGGGTCATGAGTATAGGTATCGTTGGGTAGCGGGGTCGAGTAAGAGTCTATTATGTCTGTACGACAGGAACCGTTGTGAGTTCCGGATAGGACAGAATAGGGATTGGAGGCGGAGAGTCGTGGTGGGAGGACTCTGCTCGGGGAGGGTAGGGTCGAACGCTTCCTCCGGCAGTTTAACAACGTCCTGTAGACCGACGAACTGACAGACATCCGGTGTTCGAACAAAGGGAGTCTTTCCTAAGCAAGACCCACTCGACAAAAACTTAGGTTACAGAGTAAGTGACGTCTCTTTCTTTTAGGTAAGACTATTATTGGTTGTATCCTTATAAAATTTTATAATTAAAGTGCTATAATTGTAGGTTTGTCCCTTTTTTCCATACTGCTGAATTCTTTAAATTTCACCTTCTTGAAAGACCCCGAGTGTTTTAGTGGTCATATACTCTTGAGAAGGAAGTCTCGTTCCTTTTGGCTATTCATTTAGTGGCATAAAATTACTAGAGTCACTTTAGTTAAGTACGACTGTCTTAGGTCAATGCAGAGTCGAAGTCTCGTTCCTACAGATACGGTAAAAAAAAAAGAAGGAGAGGGAGGTGATCTAGTGGACCCTTACACGTGACCCTCTAATTTAATAGAAAATAAGAAAAACGAAGATAATAATGACATTTAACTAGAGTAAGTTGTGACTAGGAGTTAATGTGCGTACATTCGGTACCTGAGAGTACAAAGTAATTAATGACTTATAGGTGACCTACGGAAACACGAAGTCACAGACGACTTTTCCAAGGGTGGCGTTTCGGACAAGGTACGACAAAGACAAGATTGAGTGGAAAAGACGCCGAAAAGGAGGTCTAGTTCGGATGTTGAGGTTGTTCTTCTTCTTAGCTATCTTATGGCTAAGGGGTTTAGCCGTTAGGGGTTTAGCCGTCATACAAGGCACTTATTTAGTAGGACCTGAGACTTTACCTTCGGGGTCTTAGTGTAATTTAGGACTTTGACCCTCTTAAAGTCCTAACAAGAAGAGTAGACTCACCGAGGATCCGACGTCTCCTCCTACTCTTCACTAGGACAGGTCTTCTTTAAACCAGACAACGAAGGACGAGACGTCTTCGGCTCCTCTCTGATCTCCAAGTACGATCGAAAGGGTAATCGAGGAGAGTCTTTGTGTGTGTAAAGAGGGGGAAGAGAAAAGGTTGAGATAGTAGTGGTGTTAGTGACCTTGTCGTTCTTACCGTTTTTCTATTTAAATGGCTTAGACGTCGGTACTTTTACAACGATACCTTTTAATTAAAGATTAGACCTTCTTTTGGACAGTACTCCCCGTCCCCCTTCCTTACAGTTACAAAAACGTAACTTTTTCTATAACATCTATGTCACTACTATCTCAGTTAAGAACCTTTAATCATCGACTACTATATTGGTTTATTGGAATACCGAAATCTCCCCCTAAAGTCCCTCTTCGAGTTTTCTCATGAGATATCTACAGAACCTCTGGTCGAATCGTTCTCTATCGTCATCTGAAGTAGTCTTTTCGTTTTTTTTTTATCTTTTCGTCATTTTACTCATTCAGAGCCAACCAGAAGCATAAATTAAGTGTTTCGACTCTCCTCGTGTACCTTAGTGATTGGACTTTATCTTTTTCAACAGAACAAGAGGAGCGGCTCTTTCCCCGACGACTACCTCGTCCAGTGTAAGTGTTGTCTCGACAAACACTGGTCATCTTTACGGAGGTGCACCTTATCGGGGACCGACGGAACTCAGTCCAGGACCCTTTTCCTACCATAACCCAAAGGAAGGTACAGGGAGGTAACGTGCACCCCGGCACCCTTGGTCGGAAGACTTCACGTGAAATCGAAATGAAGAGGTAGGAAGTCAGGGAGGTGCCTCTAGACTCCCCTTCTTGGGTCTGGACCCTTGTTTCTAGTTCCTTCCGTTGACTCTCGGAGACGTTCACCAATGTATCAGTCACTAAAGTGACACTCCCCTCTCTCCCCAAGTCTCCGAACCTCGTCTTTCGTTTCGAATATCCCCATTCGTTTCAAATATGCGGTGAATCCTTACTCTGATCGACCTCTGAAACAAAGGAAAACAAACGTATAAAAATACAAAACATAAGGATTTTAGTAAGACCCTGTCTAATTCCCTACGTTATTTAAAGTTTAGGTTAAAAATAAGAAGATATGGGGTTTTTAATTGAGACTGTTCCAGTACTTAGTTGTACCGGTCTTTTTACCTATTCTTTGATAAGAGTTTCTTGTTTTAGAATGTTCATGTACAAAGGTTACCGTCTTTTACTACTTCGAGTAATTTGAATAATTGAACACGAGGGTACCTACAAAAGATTTGTATAAATAATTAAACCTATGTAGTGGGAACCCTCTTTGTCTAATAGACACTCAGTCCGCTACAGGAGTCACCGTCAACGGTTGGAATCTTTTTAGTCAAAAGTGGGTGTTTGTATCTGTTTTCCTCTATTACTACGTCCTTCACTAGAACAGGTAGGAGGTACGGACGGTTATGGCAGTTGTAAAATTAAAAAAAAGAATACACCACCTAGACAACCCAACCGGTTTTTCAAATAAAAAAGACAAAAAGACAATTCTGTACTACCTTTTTGAACTCGCTTGAAAACCGGTTGGGTTGTCAAATTGGAAGTTTAATGGTATAAAGGATTATTGATGTAGAAAGGGTTATAAAATCATTGTGTGACTTTATTACTCGGGACACAGTAATACCTCATTCTTAGAGTGTAAAGTGATCTCCATACCTCTAGGACCCTTCCTATGTTTAAGATGTGTGTTTCTTAATCCAGACCAGGTGAACTCAAACACCTGCAATACATAGATACTATCGAGGTCGTGCACCCTCTTAAATGACATGTAAACTACTCACTTACCTGTAATTCTTTTAAAGTCCACGGTCTCTTTAATAGGTCCTGGGTCGTTCAATTTTCGTCATCCTTGTCTGTAACTTAAGTCTTGTAGACAGATCTTAGGAATGGATACTAGAAGTCTAGGTTTAGTCGGAGGACCATCTGGGGTAGAAAAAGTTTTTCCGTAGCCATGAAGGGTAGTAGACTTCAGGACCGTAGTAAATAGACGTCCCAGTCGGAGGGGAGTGACTATCGTAGTGAGTCGTCGCGTCAGGAGGGGGCTATGAGACGGTAGACGAGAGGTCGGTGTGCCCGGGGTAGGCATATCTGCATTTGTCGTCCTACTGCCACCCTAGCCTGGGTGGCGTGGAGGTACGAGGCACGTAGTCAGGAACCCCGGTCCCTCGTCCAATTGACATACAGAAGAGGGTGAGATTGTTCCTACCCGACCCTTCCAGGTTAGTGAAAATTCCTTCGACAATTTATGTCGTCTGTTTTGTGTTACCTTCTAAGTTTGACCTCGTTTGTCACAGTAGGCGTTCTTGTAGAGTTCATCACAAATCCTGGGCCCCGTAGGGTCCCCCATGGATTCCAAGTTTCAATAGGAAATGTCTCCACCTCTAAACCACCTTAGTCCTATCTCTAACGGGGACACGTTCCGTCTTGGTAGGGTACCGAGGTAGACTTCTAATAGTGATTAATTTGGGTGTGGACGTCGGGAAAGGACATTAGAGTAAGTCAAATATTTGGGTATTCTTTTATTAAAACGTTAATTTTAGTTTAATTGTAAAATAGTAAAGTTTAAACGTACTGGAATTTGATGAAGAATTAGACACATCAAGAGTCAAAGAATATGATGTTCTGTATATACGGTGATAGTTTTATTTTTCCAAACGGACTCAATTTGGAAGGGACTATCGAGTCAACCATTTCTTAGGAGGACGTCACGACCTCTGGGGTCAAGTTAAGGACCCAATCCTTCTGGGGGACCTCTTCCTTATCCAATGGGTGAGGTCATAAGAACCTGTAGGGAACACCGAGTCGACCATTTCTTAAGTGGACGTTAAATGCTCTGGACCCAAACTAGGGACCCAACCCTTCTAGGCGACCTCTTCCCTTACCGATGGGTGAGGTCATAAGATCGGATCTCTTAAGGTACCTGAAATATCAAGTGCTCCAATGTTTCTCAGCCTGTACTGACTCGTTGGAGGTGAAAGTGAAAGTTTTTTTTAAGTATATTTTTCCTAATGTCACTATCGTTACTTCACACTCACCCCGTTCTCTAAGTTCTAGACTTCAATAACCTCGGTTAGGGTAATATCTGGAACTATTACCGTTGCTTTAATTTTGTTCCACCGAAAAATCATTACTTTATACTTCTTTAGGGGGATCGAACAAAATATTATGGAACATTCAGTCTAGGTCAGTAGTATAAAGTCACGGGGGTTCCAGGGTGTATACACTCCGAGATTTGTGTGTGATCAGTCACAAGAGCCCACTAGAACTTTTTACAATATTACTACAATATTACAATATTACAATAAAAACGGATCTTAGAACGGGTCATAAGAACGGACCTTTTAGGGTACCTGTCTCCTCGGACGAACCGGTGTCAGGTACCCCGACGTTTCTCAACCTGTGATGAATCGTTGATTTGTTGTTTTACTATTAAATATTATCTTTAGGTCCGTATTTACACAACGAACAAACCCACTCCTTAGTTACTAGTTTCCGTTTTACAGGAGTAATACATAAAGAATCCATTAGAAGATTCATGAAGAGATCTTTGTATTAAGATTAAAAGTCTAATAAGACGAGACAAGAACTATTTTAAACAGAGGGTTAATCAAGGTCGTACAACAAACGAAACAAAACGTTAAAATGGATTTTGTATAATAAAGATGAAATATACATGGACAGTTTGAGATTTATGTTTTCATCTTCAGTCCCCCTTTTTTTCGATCAAACGACGATAAAGAGGTAGACACACAGAATTTCATTATTTCGTCTGATAAAGGAGTAGAGACAATATATATACCCAAAAAAAAAAAAGAGGTTAGGTACTCGACACCATGTATAGTTCAGAGTTTGATATAACGGGATGGTCTCTAACTATTAATTCTCGATTTTAACTAATAAAGGGTTGACATTTTACTACTATTTAGATAGGTGGAAAATTTAATAACCTTCTTTTCTTTTTATTAAGGGTTTTTAGTAAATCGTAGTACGACCCGTACACTAATAGTAAAGTTTTTTAATCAATAATAAAAATATTGGTTATTGTAAACGGTCTCATCCTTGATCGTAAAGTCAAAGTCCTGAAGAATATCTTTAGAACCAAACGGTCGTCGGAGACTCGAGATTCAGTGTTCGAGATTGTTGTGTCACCGCCGAAACTTGAGGGACTAGAGGAGAGATAAAGGTCGAGTAGGAGTTCCGAGGACTCTCGTCTCGGTTCCCTTCAAGACCAGAAAAGTAGAATAAATGGAAACCAGGGTCTTCCGTACGTGGTGAATCTTTGTTGTCCTATAGTCTGACATGAAACACACGACCCAGAGTTTCCTCGTACAGTAAAACTAAGTTTATTGAGTCTCTTTACTCTCCTAGAGGGATTCCCTGCCTCTACACCCAGTCGGACGGGTTGTGACCGAGCCAAAAGACTCGACATTGACTGTTCGAGACGGGTAGTTCGAAAGACGGACGGGGTCCTCCCTTCCATAAACTCAACCTTCCATTCCGAATAGCCCCGTGTCAGATGTCTCAATAGAATAGAGGAGTCAGACACCTCAATGGAAACTGACAGAGTTCCGGGAAGAGAAATAGAAATACCGGGTTTCCACAGGTTTCATAGTGTGATCTAAGACCGTCTCTGACCCACACGAGAGGTGGAATAAAAAGGAACTTTTGAGGACATACTCGACTTTTCACACGAATTTGATTGGATTGCACGTGTGTCCGTGAGTGTGTGTATAAGTGTGTATAAGGACATCGTCCACTGAATTTCCCCTCGTCCCATAGCTACCTTTCTCTTTTACCATCCATCGTCCATCCATCGTCTGCAGAAATACCCGAGTCTCTTCTCCGGTGTCTTTCCTCCTTTCCCCCGTTTTATGTTCCGTAGTTTCCTCTTTGACTTTCTCCGAATTTTTAGGCAACCAATAGCAAATTTGGTGAATAGAATCCATGGTATTTTATTATAGACGTCAGGCTGATCATTCATTTCTTTTTCTCCTTTTACTGGTGGACCTCGTGTCCCAGGGTCCGACGTGGATCCTTTCAGTGTCGAAGGAGGGTTGTCACTACTCCAGTCCGGGTGACCCCACTTCTCGTCCACGTCTTTGGTATCGTCCCGCTCTCCCACGTCCGCACCCACCCACTCCTGGAGGTCAATAGTGCTGTCATGACGAATGAGTGCGGTCTTTGAGTGTGGTCGACAGGGCACGGCAGGGGATGTGTAAGGGAGAGGAGGGCACGTCGCCCCGTCTCGAAGGCAGACGTGGGTAAAATCCGTAGACAGACCCCGAGTGCCCCCAGGGGTACCTGTGTCTTTCACCGTCCAATACGTCACATTTCCACGGACGCACTCTGACGTGAAACGACCAGGGAGGTCATGATTCCACCCTGGACCCTTCTAGTACGGGGTCAAAGAGTAGACCCAGTGCTCCACAGCGAAAGCGACACACACGAAACAGGTCCCTCGTAGCGGAAGGAGTCCCCACCTCCCTCCCGTCTCCGAGCGCGTGTGAGTACGTGTGGTTGGTAGAGACGAATGGGTCGAGACGAACCTCAAAAAGACCTTTTTCTTACTCTTATTAAAATTACCAACTTTTATTGGGGGTACCTGGTAAATTTACTATTTCTAATATAGATAGATATTTATCTGTAAAGGTTAGTAAATTTCTAATAACCGAAATTTATTGAATTTGATATATATAAATCATATATGTATATATATTATGATATATATCACATATATATATCACACATATAGAGGTCGGTATTTACAAAATATCAAAAATTACGTATAACCACGAAGGGACCACCGAGTCTACCATTTCTTAGGTGGACGTTACGTCCTCTGAGCCCCAGTCCTTCTAGAGGACCTCTGCCTTTTACCGTTGGGTGAGGTCATAAGAATAGACCTCTTAAGGTACCTGTCTCCTCGAACCGCCCGATGTCAGGTACCCCAACGTTTCTAAGTCTGTACTGACTCGTTGATTGGATGTGTGTGTGTTACGTATAATGATTTATAATCTATAGGAAGAACTAATTTTTTCAATCCACGATGTCTTGTCAGGGAAGTTGGAAAGGATGATTACCCTCGTAGCACTAGGATCTCCATCTCGTGACTGGACCCTACCTCTACAGACTCGGGAAGAGGAGCCGCTCACTCCCCAACACCTACTTCGTCCTGTGTCGGAGACATCTCCGTAGGGACTGGTGTTCTCACGAAAGATGTATTTTGCTCGGTAGAAGTAGAACCTTCAATATTAATCTCTTTCGGTCGTTTAAAAGAGGGAACTACAGAAAGGTCCTTTGGACGCCAAGGCCCTTGGTCGGGAAACGTCACGTGTGTTCGACCTCAGGTGAAAGGTGTCTAGGCAGGTACACCTACATTCCCAGTCTGGGGTCTGGACGCCATCTTTCTGTCTCGGGACTCAAGGCCTCGGGCACCTCCGTGTTTAGTGTCTCGACCCTCAGGTCACTGGAACGAGTATCCCTGTCTCGTCCTCAAGTTCCGAGACCCCTCGTTTTCCACCGGGTTTCAGGAGGAGGGTAAGTTTGCTTGAGTATGTGTGAAATATGGAATCAGACCTAGAAACGACGACGACGACGACGACGATTCAGCGAAGTCAGTACAGGTTGAGACACGCTGGGGTCTCTGCCGTCGGGTGGTCCGAGGGGGTAGGGACCCTAAGCGGTCCGTTCTTGTGACCTCACCCAACGGTAAAGGAGGAGGTTACGTACTTTCACTTTTCACTTTCACTTCAGCGAGTCAGTACAGGTTGAGAATCGCTGGGGTACCTGACGTCGGATGGTCCGAGGAGGTAGGTACCCTAAAAGGTCCGTTCTCATGACCTCACCCCACGATTTAAGATCGTATACTCGTCATAAAAGTAAGTCTGAGTCTGTCCCTTTATTCTCAATATATTACTGTGAAACGAAGACAGCAATCGTGACGTTGGATTCTAAACAAAGTTAAATGAGTACTTGAGGGAACACGGTATCTGAAACGGAAAAAGTAGAATTATAAATAACCCAGTCCGTGAACCTGTACAACCTCCTATAGAACTGAGGTTAAATTTATCTTATAAATGACATTTCACTCTAGAGAAGAGGCCTTTCTTATAAGAAGGGTAAGGAAAGCAACCACCAACACTGGACCCCCTCTTTTGTCTATTGGACCCCATATGTTTTACCCTTCAGAGTACTCCTGAAAGACATAGATTCATAAGGTAAGGTACCTTGTTGAGATAAGTTGTTTTGAGAGTTTGGGTTTGTTTCCCCTAAGATAAAAAGTATTTGCTGTTAAAACAGAGATGGTGAACAACTCTTGTCTCTGGCTAAAAGAAGTGGGTCTCGGAATCTTTTACGTACCAAAGAAAAGTCTACGGAGACTTTCACTTTACGGAAGCATGCCCGGGAGGGGTGAGGAATAAAGTCTTCAAACACCTAAGAAAAGTAGGTAGAACTCAGTTGAACTTGAATATTGTCATTATTAGTGTGTGTCCACAACTCTTTTTCCTCCACAACCTCTAGTTGGAGCATCCCCTCGTTTCTTCTCTCGTCGGAGTCGATGTCTCCAATTTAAGAGGAATCTTGTTAAAAGGACTATTCCATTTACCTAAACGGATTAAAAAAGAAGACCCGAAGGGACCGCCGAGTCACCATTTCCATTTAGACGGACGGTTACGTCCTCTACACTCAAGTTAGGGATCCGACCCTTCTAGGGGACCTCTTCCTTTACCGTTGGGTGAGGTCATAAGAACAGACCCTTTAAGGTACCTGTCTCCTTGGGCCTTTCGACGTCAGGTGTTCCAGTGTTTTCTCAGTGTATGTTGAATCACTGATCTATTGTTGTCGTTAAAAGAGAAATCGTGTACTTCATCAGTGAGAACGGTCCCTTGGTATACGAACTAATGAAAGTTTATAAACAAAAAGGTGTCTCGCTAGGAAAGAAGTCACATTATATAAAGAAGGTTGGGGAAGGACGAAACGATTGTGTTTTCGTAACACGTCCAGGAACGGTGAGTGTCACCCATACAGGGGTCTAACAGACACTCGGGGTTAAAGTGACTTGTGATCACAGGTATTAGAGGTATTTTCGTGTTACAGGAATTGGAGACGTCAGAGTAGTAATCGAAAAATTGACTTCCGTCGCAATGAGTTTGTCACTCAAGTGTAGAGTCACTGACACATAAACTCCGACTCGTGTCTCAACCTGTGCTGACTTCGCTGAATTGTCGTCGTCGTAGTCTCTTGTCTCTACGTCCCGAACAGTTGATCTGAGCGAGTGTGTCGTCGACTGAACGGAAACGTGTGATTGGGCATACCATACTTAAGAACGAAGTCGTTTTAACGATTACTGATACACAGTAGTTAAAATTTATTAGGAGTTCTTATCGGTTTTGACACATTCAATCTGAGCCCCTTTAACAAATATTCACAAAATTTCGGATGTCTTGGTGAACGGAGGTTCACTTAGTCTTCTGACCTGTGGTCGTTAACGGAGGTACTAATTTTCTCTTAACAAGTTGACTTGTACTCGAATTACGTTCAATTATATGAAGGGGAAGACTCTCAGAGACAGAAAAGGGTCTATGAGTGACCGATGAACCTCATCGTCCGACCAAAGACGTTCCATCAACGGCAGAAACTTTACCGTGGTCATGACGGGCACTAGCCTACCGGCCTCCGACACTTAGAAGTCTCGGTGCGAAGGGAGCCACTGCGGCAGAAGATAGGTGAGATGGGCCGGAGACATGAGGAGGTAGACATAGAGGGAATGGAGTAGAGGTAGGGCTATATTTTTGTGTCCTGACGACCCGAGGCTCGCCATGGTGGAGTGGAGGTACACGAAACGACAGGAGAACCCTTCCTCGACTGTCCACTCCTCCCGTAGAAGGGGGTGGTACCGGTCCTATCCTACCCGTCTTGGGCAGTGAGATTTCAGTAGATGTTTTCTCACTGTGTCTCCTTAGCCCTCTACGGTGGACCTCCTCGTTGTGCTAACGAAACCCTACAGATGAGATAGTTTTGCCTCCGTGGACCTCCTCCTTTCCAAATAAACGTTACAAAATTTCTTTAGGTCGGTAATACCATACAAACCACCAATGTCTCTAGAACACATGACTTTTATCGTACATCAAGTTTTTGGACTCATACTCACGACTTAGATAGTGAATGGTCCACACACTAAATCTCTCTTTGGGTAATAAGAGCTCTTTAAATAAACGTTAGAGTTAAAGAAGTAGAAATTCTAATTGTTGCTGGTAGAGATGTGACGAAAATAAGAGTTTATTCGATTTCACATTTGACTAAAAGATTGACTTTTGAATATAATCAATCACCGAATAAAATACAAAATGTCACTAAATAAAATATCAATCATTAAAGTGTCTCCTACTCTGTAAACCTACCATAGTGACTGAGTTACCTGTACTCAAACTCGTTTGAGTCCCTCTGTCACCTCCTGTCCCTGCGGACCGTACAACGTCGAGTCCTCCTACTTTTCTCAGTCTGTGTTGAATCGCTGACTCGTTATTGTTAAAGTGAAATCACCGACTGTAACATTAGTGAAAAGGATTTAAAATCCATTATCTAAATAAGTTTTCTAAAAAGTCGAAAAGTCTTAACAAGAACAGAACAGGATTCATTACTTGACCTAAACAAAACAAAAGGAGACTTTGTCCGTTCTAAGGTTAATGATCCCGATACATTTTACGTCAAAAATGTTCCTATAAAAACCGTCTAATTTCCGTCACTAATCATATTTCTCAAGTTCGGAAAGTTATTTTAAAATTCAGTACAAACTGAAGAAACAATAGATGTTTAACCTCTCTACAAAGTATTAAGACATACAAGGATATGAAGGATTAAAGTACGGCACATATAATACAAAAAAAAAAAAGAGTAGGATTTTGTAAGGTCCCGGTCAACGTGAAAGAGACACGTCTAGGTTTTGAGGATTCTTCCTTGAAGTAGGACAACTCAACGACCACGAGTGATACCTTGTATCCACCTACAGACGACCACAAGACACAACTACTTTAGACTTGTATTGTGAGCTTAACTTCAACGCGGCAGACCCACTTAAATGTCGAATCCTTTCACGTAGCGATCTCTCCTCCCGTCGGAGTGGTGTAGTGTATCGAGGACCGTCGGAGACAGACCTGAGACTAAAGGCTACAGGACACGGTACGAAAAGAGGGTGGAACAGTAGGACGTAAAATGACCCCCAAGACTACGATGGGTGACTGAAACTTAAAAGTGCTAGACAAAAGTTCAATGTTATAAAGTTGGTTCTTTTAAGTCGATGACTCTAAAGGTTCGGGTAAAGAACTTTCAGAGGAAGTTCAAATAAAGGTTATAAAAATGTGACAAATTAAATACCATTCTTCGTTGGGGAAAAGAACGGGACGTTCTCAATAGGACTTATCTTCGTCCTCCTACTTACTGAGTGGTACAAGGTCCACGACTAAGTTCACAAAAAGTACATGTCGGAGTAAATTAGAATTTCGGGTACACTCGGATACTCTATGTCAATCCAACAATAAGAATAGAATTCCTACGCTTTTGATTCCGTCTTCCATAAGTTCATTGAAAGGTTTGTGTTGTGTCGACCTCCTCTTCCTCCAGAAACACCTTGTGTTCCCGAAACTGGGGACCTAGGGGTGAGAATTATAATATGATCGAGAAAACTTAAACCTTCAGTCGTAGGGCTGACCTGAAGACTCTGTGCCCTTATGTACCGTTTCCCTTCTTCTCGTAGGATGGACTTACGAAGTACGACTCTTCATATTTCTTCTTCCTCCGTTTGTGTGGTCTGTCCATAGGTCCTTCGAGGTGGTAGGAGGGACCCCATTTGTGTTCTCTTTTATGTTGTCATGGATTTACACCGACATTATGTGTTCACGAAGACACCAAAGGTCACCAATACCTCTACATTGTCCCTTCGTTGTAATTGTAGAAGGTGTTAGTTCCCTACTTTACCCGAACCGAGGGAAAGAGACGAAAATAGGTAGTAAAGGTTGGAGAATGAATGTGACAATATGAAATACGATAAACCCCGTGACTTCCATCTAAAGACTAACTTTACTTTTCTAGAAACCCCGATTTCCCTGTTACTACGAAACTAATGTTTTTCAGAGGAATCCAGGTAGATAAGACTCCTACGTCTTAATCTGTCGTAAGTTAATGAAGAAGAGTGGGGAGGGGAAAGTCAGACAGGACGTTTCAGGAAGTAGAGATGTCAGAAGACCTGCATTTCCTTCCTCGTTCTTCCGTAGTATTGGTCCTTAGATGGTGGTCCTCTTGTGTCCCCGTTCCCCTACGGAATCTTTCATTTCTTTTATTAGCACCTTTGCCACTATGTCTTCTTCTACTGGTTCCTTTACTGGAACTTATTGGAAAGTCATAGTAGAAAGACATAGTAGAACTTCTGTGTATCTTTACTTATTTTCTTTTTCGGATTAACCATCTCTACCCGTTTAAGTTGCACGGGTAACATTGGTTGTGGTATTTTTATGAAGGCGTGTCAATTTTATAAAATTTTGATGGTTCTAATTTTACGATCTAAATCAAAACCTTTTATTTTGTGAGTCCCACTTTCCATAGATTCTAAAATCAGATAGTCGACACAATTCTTAGAACACCTTTCTTTTTGAAGTGTGGTGTATATTCTTCAACGTGCTCCCGTTATTCAATGACGAAGAGAGGGGTGGTTCTGATTGTGGTTATGTTAAAATATCTCGTCCTGCCTTTTAGTTGTGAGTAGACTTTACCTCTGCTACTTGGGTCACCAGGTCCTCTGCCACAAAAGACATAATACTGACAAATGAAAGATTTCGCTACGTGACGACAACGGACAACAACAAATCAGCGATTCAGCACAGGTCGAGAAAACACTGGGGGTACCTGCCATCGGATGGCCTGAGGAGACAGGTACCCTAAAACGTCCGTTCTTAGGACCTCACCCAACGGTAAAGGAAGAGGTCCCCTAGAGGGGTTGGGTCCTTGACCTTGGACACAGAAGACGTAGAGGAGGTAACGTCCACCTAAGAAATAGGGACTTGGTGGTCTCTTAGGGGAAAGTAGATTTTATAGAGATCCTTTACACTATGTTCGGGTCGGTGTTTTGGTGTTATGGACTTTCTCACCAGTTTATAAAAGTCTTTTACTCGGACTCCCAATCTTCTGTCGTACCTTGTCATCATCAAACCGGGAACTTTTCCTAATAAGTGCAGGGGAGTCTACCTTCCTTTAATGGTAGAACTGAAGAATTGAGGAGGACCCTTTCCTTCTTTGTACAACAAGGTCGTTCATTTTCGATTCTTTTGGACGTTTCAGGTACGGTCTCATGGTAGTGAGTGACTCCGTCTGTCTTCCGGGGTGTGAACGATATTTGGTCAAACATTCAAATACGAGGAAATCTGATAAATACCTTTTTTCTTTCTTTTGACTGTTTTCATGAGATCCTTTTTTCGACAGGTTTGGTCCCTTCGAAGACTTCTTTCGACACTCTTACGTACGACTGGAAGTCACTCCGAGGTTTTCTCTGACCACTCTCATATTTGTCCCTCTTATTTACGGAATTGGTCCCAAGAGCCACCCCGCCCTCCTCCCAAACGGGAACCCTCCGTAAGGTGTTACAGACGTCTATGAAAACCAACAGTGTGGATTCCCCTTCCCCTGTATATTACTCATGGTCGGTGGCAACGACGATTTGTAGGATGTCACGCCTCCTTTTGGGGATGTCGTTTCTTAGTGGGTCGGGGTTTACAGTTGGTTTTTTTTCACTTTCGCTTTCGACGAGTCAGCACAGACTCAGAAATGTCAGCCACCCTAAGAGGTCCGTTCTTATGACCTCACCCACCGGAAAGAGAAGAGGTCCCCTAGAAGGGTTGGGTCTATAGTTCGGTTCCAGAGGTGTAACGTCCGTCTAAGAAATGGTCGACTCGGTAGTCCCTTCGGATTCCTGTGACCTCACCCGTCGGATAGGGAAGAGGTCCCCTAGAAGGACTGGGTCCTTAGGTCGGCCCCAGAGGACGTAACGTTCACCTAAGAGATAGTCGACTCGATGGTCTCTTAGGATCACCGTTCCTTTTCTCGGCGGTGTCTGGTAGACGACGGTCGCACGGCTTTTAGAAACTGTGTAAAAAAAACACAAAAAAAACATTTACTTATTCACCAGAATTCGTAATTTAGTTTCGTAAAATTAGCATTCGAAAACTGTAGAGACATAATGGTAAACTTACATTCGGTTCTGAGAAGACTTTGATGTAACTATAATTTACACCATTTGAACCTATAACAGTTCACTATACTAGCCCATACGTACACAAAGTAGGTTAAGAATTTTAAGGTATAAAGTAAAGTAAAAGACCTATTTCACGTTGATAATTCTACTCTACTATTCACCATCAAACATGAATCCGCTACCCATTTATTGTCACGGTTTAAAGTTCTAGATGTATACGTGACAAGTTTAGGTACGGTTTGTTTTAATGTTTAAAGGTGTGTCATCCCCAACAATCTTCTAAAAGAAAAAAGTCATTTTTCGGAGTTTTCAATTTAAGAGTTTTACGGTACATTGGTATCATTAGTTGACCATTATTACTTAATTTAGTCGAGTACTTAAAACTTCGGATAAATAGATGTGTTTGAATTTATGTCACTGTAAAAATATTTCATTTCATTGTACTCTAAGGGACCTTTGTGCCACTGAAACGCAAGTGGAGGTACTGGAACTCTTAGAGTGAAATAAAGAACCTGGAGAGGAAAGAGACGAGAGACTTCCCCTGTTAGCAAGGATTCTACAAAGGTCGACATGGTAGTGGTGTACTCTCTGCTCCTTCGTTCCGAGTCCCCGTGTTCGTGTCGAAGTCTGTTCTGTTTGCTCATTGTTCTGGGACCAAAAGACTCCGAATTAGATCTCGGGGAAGAAGTGGGTCGGACGAAGTGACGTTATAACACTCCGAGTTTGTGCCGTCGCGAAACTTTTGGTATCCCACCCCACTCATGCTGTACGGTCATCCCCCACAATGTCGTTCGCCGTCTCGCGGGGACGGTCCGCAGAGACACGGGGCGAAGGAGCAGAATCAGTTGAGGGGCAGGAGCAGGAGGGGCGGTCCCTGAGAGGACAGGTGAGAGCAGAGGGAGAAAGGAAGCCCCACTTCCGTCCCCCGACGACCCCAAAGAGGAGTGGACCAGGGTCCACGCGGGAAGCAGGTGTCTCGTCCAAGGTGTCTGTCCAGTCTCGGACTTTACGACGGACCTCGTTCTTACCTCCGTGTCAGTTTCCCCCCGTGGGGCCAGGGGACCCGACACCCACTTCCTCCACAATTCGAAGGAGGGGATTTGACTTCCTTTTCGGTTTAGGGACTTCTCCTTTGGGGTCAGTCTTAGTGTAGAAGTGGAGGACCGACATTAGGAAACTTTTCACTTTGCGCCCACCGTTCACTTGAAACTGACCCAAATCAATACTCGAGAAGTCTAGACGTCTGGTTTGACATTGCAAATGGGAGAGGGGCGAAGGGTCTTTCGGTCCGGGGTGGAGTGTAGGCCGGACCCGGCGGGACCGTCTCGGAGTGTCGTGGAGTCCGACCGGCGGACAGACCTGTCGGAGAGATGGAGGGGTGTTCAGTTCCTGGGGGCGTATCGCAGTCCAGAGGTGCCCCGAATTTAAACCTGGGTTCTGACTCATAGTTCATAGGAAGGGGAGAAGATTACTACTCTTCGGGCTCCGGGTCTCTGTCCTCGATGGAAGAGGTCCTTGTCTCGCAGTCCGGTTCCAGAGAGGTACGAGCAAATAACGAGAAAATTGGAACCAGAAATAGAGGGAAACTACCCATTATTTCTCGAATTAATAATGTCTGTGACTTTGTTTCTTTAAATTTTTCGAAAAGTTATGATACCAATCCGTGTTTTTAATATTACTCCCTTCAATGTCCGTGTAAGTAAAACACACACACACACACACACACACACGCGCACACTCGCGCGCGTAACCAAATTAAATCTAAAAGGAAATTCAAGGGGAATTCAGGTAAGGAATTTAGTCTCTCGTTCATAGAGACCCTAGACGTCTATGTTCGTATGAAGGAAATTAGCACGGAGGGTCCACAACGTAAAAAATTTGTTTAACTTCCAAACACCGTTGGCATTCGGTTCGTTCAGATGACCGCGGTAAAAGGGTTGTCGCAAACGGGTGAAGTACAGAGGTACAGTGTCGAACCGTTAAGAAGGGCATAAAGAAAAAGTAATAATAATATAAACCCACCACTAGACACCAGTCACTCGGAACTACAATGAGGACGGTGAGTGTCTTCCGTGTCCACTATCAATCGTAGAAAATCATTGTTTCATAAAAATTAATTCTATGTATCGAAAATTCTGTATTACGATGACGTGTGACTTATGTGATGTCGTCTTATATTTACAATTGAAAATATTCAGGACCCTTCGGTTTTCGAAACACACTGAGTGAAATAACGGTAAAAACGAAATAGCACCACCAGACCTTAGTGTGGGTGCTATAGAGGGTCCATACCGAAGAGTTCTTAATTTTTCAAGAGGTTCTGTTAAGTTGACATTTATAAGTAAAGTTATATTTTACATTCGTATACGTTGTAATGATACACTTTCGTAAATTCCCTTAAAAAAAAGGACTTCAAAGAAGGAGAGGGGACTATTCCGGACGGGTATAAACCCGATGGATTGAACTCTAAGGATAAGAATTACTCCTTAAAAAAGGGACGTTAGAAATCAGGTCTATTTCTGGAAAGAGTACCACTCTTATTCCTCAAACTTCTCCTCTTTTTTTCATTAATTTGGAACCACTTTTGAGGAAATGGGGTAAAGAGAGAGAGTTACTCCCACCTCCCCTGCGACGGGGTGAAGAGACCAAGGGTCTTATCGTCACTACGGTGTCCGCACAGAGAGGTTGTTGTCGGGGTTTCTCGTCGTCGTTTTCCTTTCGATGAGTTTCGTTCCTCTCCACCCGGGATTTCTAAGTTGAGAATCTTACCTTCTAATAACGGAGTTTACGACCGTACCTACTGTGTCGTTCTCCTCTCGCTACCGTGTCTATATTGTCAGTAGTAGTGGGTATGCCTTCCTGTCCCTGTTGGTCCCGGTACACTGGCACTGTATGTCGACCTCAGTTGTTCATTTATACTCCTGACGGAAGAGGTCGTCAGGACGTGGTGGAGGACGGACCCCTGAATCTTTATTCGGACCCGTCTCCCGTCGAAAATTTAATAATTACCAGTTCTTTCAGTACCTCATAAGACCTTTAATGATCTAACTGGGGAAACGAGATTCTGTACTATCCCGAACTGTATTTTTAAGTCTAGTCATTATCCTTTTGTCTTGAAATAAAAAGGTATGAGTTAAAACGTCATAGTTTTCGATAAACTTTGTGTAAGACATAGTAGAACTACCATATATTTCACGACCCTAAAAGGGTCCTGAAATCCTGAACAGAAACGTAACACAATCACTAGTCTGTGTAATCATAGGTGACTGGTGAATTTAATCTCTTCCACTACCGTGGGGTGAGGTCATGAGAACGGACGTTTTAGGGTACCTGCCTCCTCGGACCATCCGAGGTCGGGTACCCCAGCGCTTCTCAGCCTGTGCTGACTCGCTGGAGTGAAAGTGAAAAGTGAAAGTACGTGACCTCTTCCTTTACCGTTGGGTGAGGTCACAAGAACGGACCTCTTAGGGTCGTTGCCGCCTCGGACCGCCCGACGGCAGTTACCCTAGGGTGTCTCAGCCTGTGTTGACTTCGCTGAATCGTCGTCGTCGTCTGGTGAATTTTATTCGAGACGAATCTTAACATACGTAGAGAAGTGTTTTTGGGAATGCACACGAAAGCGTTCCGCTGTGGTCAAAACTTTATTCTTGACACGGCAGGTAATACGACACATAATACCAACAAGCAAAACACAGCCCTGTACGACCATAAACTTTCTCTTCCCGTACTTTTGTTCTGTTTGGCGAGTATTGTGACTCCTTTCGTCCTTTTCACTCCTAAGTCTCTTCCGCCCTTCTTATCTTCCTTTCCCACATTAAGTAGTTATACTGGTGCTCTCCCGTCGTCTTTGGACAAGTGCCAGACGGGGGTTCCCGAAAACGAGTTTTAGATAGTGAGGTCTGGGAAAGAGGGGGTCTACGACGACAGGACATACTATGTGCAAGTACTGAGAGAGTCTATCATCTACTGTTTTCCTTGGGACTCGAATCCTACGGACTCTAAATTTAAGATCCAAACGATGTTTAATCCCGTTCGAAGAAATCTATACGTGATGAGTGTAATTTTATTAGGATTTTCCCATCCTACTCTTATATTGACACTTTGTTTTAAGGATAAATCCAGAATCCGAAGTAATAACCCTCATACCTCAGAACCCTTCTTCCCTCTGATTTCGTTATTTCCTCTATTTACTTTTAGTCTTTTTTCCTTTTCCTAATAACACTGTCCTGTAGTCCTCGGAACGATACTTAAGTGTCAGTCCACTAGTGACAATCAAAGATAAACCCCCTGGACCATTCTTTAGATAAAGCGCTCAACAGTCCACTTGAGCGGTCTTTCTATTATTAATAAAGTACCTCAGGGAATCGTTACCCAGAATTTTACATCTCAAGAGAGGTCGTTTTCCTTTTTTTTTCAGTTGAGAGTATAGGACCACCGGCTCGACAGGCAGACAGTAGGATGACAGACGAACCGAACAAAAGACTGAGTTTCGTGACTGTCAAGACTCTACGGGTGGGTTTGCGACTCAGTACCCAGGTTACAAGGGGTTTCGTACCCCACCCGTCCACTGCGAGTCTCGACCTACTACTGGAAAGAAGTATTCACACTGGTGTCACGTCAACCCGATTCCTTCCGATTGAATCAGGAAGATAAGGAAGAAGGAGGTAGTCGGAACTACGAGACCTTGTTTGACGTCTGTTCTTACAGACTGAGAGTGACGATAAACTTTCCTTGAACTTCGAGACTTTATAATAAACTTTATCATAAAGAACCTAAATAAGGTGAACGTTTACACGGGGAAAAAACCTGTGTTAAATTTTCTAGTAATCTAAACTCTCTCCCCTTGCTAAGGAAGGGAAATTCCATGATAAACTCGGATTTTATTCCCCAGGGTAGACGGAGAATGTCCCTGTCATCCCTCACCTTCACTTGGGTGATCCCCCGAAGCACACGTCCTCCTTCGACCGGTTTGTCTTCGTTCAGTCGTTGGGACTGGAGACCCTTCCAACACGGGGGGTTTTTCTCACAACACAAGGGTCCCTATTTGTCAGACTTCTGATCAGGTTTAGGACTCCCCTGTCTCCGTTCAATAAGACATAGACACTGACATAGCCTCCGGGGAGACACTATAGAGTCCAGGTATCTCTACCTCCACTACACCAATATTTACGAACCCTTTGTCGAGATTTCCGAGGAACTATGCTTAGGAGGAGGATGAGGTGGGCTAGGTACAGTGGAACCGGAGTCGTCCTCTGTGTTACCTGTACCGTAACCTGAAGGGAAGGGTTCTGGAGGTCCCGAATCCCGGTACTGACACGAGGAAGTTTAGTTTCCCTTCGTATCGTAATGGTGTGCCGGTTTTGGGCCCTTCTTTTTCTTAGTCACTGTTTCACTCTAGGATGTCTCCGTAGTAAATTTCCCCTCCTTCTTATACCACTAAAGGTTTCAGGTACGGTGTTTGTATCTCATTGACATTGTGACGTCAACCAGGGTTTCTGAGAGCAAGTCTAAGTCGAAAGAATTGTTTTTTTAGAGGGGAAGAATGTCTAAAAGGAGGTCTTCAGTCATATTTTTAATTTGTAGTCACCTTGAAGACGTAGTGCCACGAATTTTATGGGTTCGTAAATCCTTGCCCTCGACTCTATTTAGGATCAAGACTCCCAGGGTGTCAGGTTCGACTTCTCAAAGAACACGACAATCTCGGTAGGGACAGAATCTTAGGTTTCTCACAGACTGTTTGGTTGAGGAGTCTTCACAAATGTAAAATTTTACATGGAAATATAAATTTAAAAATGAAGTTTTAAATGAAGACATTTTTTCAGTGTCTTCACATTTTCGTTAGTGTTTAACGGTAGGCACCAAAAACTTTCACTATTTCAGTATACGTCAACTAAGACGACGCCCAAAATCGAACATCACTATTTTGAGTACCCTTCTCAATCACTTCGAATATGTTTGACTGATCGTTTGCTCGCACCTACTGCGTCCGGTCCTTAATTTTCCTGGTGTCCTACGTACAATTATGAACATCTGAGAAGGGTCCTAGGGTCTCTTACGTGAGTGTCTCCATCGGTCCGTAGAGTTCGACTTTTGTCCTCTTAGAAGACTTACAAAAGGCCCCCCCGCCCCACCCCCCCCCTCCAATTTCTTTTCGTGCGATTGGCTCGCTCGAAGGACGGAGACGTGGGAACATGGGACGGTGTGAAGAAAGAAAGTGTACAACGACAACAAGTCAGTAATTCAACGCAGACTGAAAAACACTGGGGGTACATGACGTCGTGTGGTCCAAAGGGGACAGGAAGTGATAGAGGGCCTCAAACGCCTTTAAGTATAGGTAACTCAGCTACTGCGATGGATTGGTAGAGTAGGAGAAGGTGGGAGAAGAGGAAAACGGAAGTTAGTCCCAAAAAGGGCCACTCAGCTTAGATGCGTAGTTCACCGGTTTCATAATCTCGAAGTAGAACTCGTAGTCAGGAACTTTGTGACCCAAGAGGATCGGAGGTGGGTCCGATGACGTCAAGGCGTTCACTGGTCATCTACCGTACAAACAAGTTCTTGTACGTGGCACAAAAGTCCCCGAAAGGGTCCACCGAGTCATCCACTTTTAGCGGACGTTACGTCCTCTGTCACTGTTTGCACCCAACGTAGGGACCCAGCCCTTCTAGGACACCCCCGTCCTTTACCGTTGGAAGAGGTCATAAAAACGGACTTCTTAGGGTACCTGGGGCCTCGGACCACCCGAGGTCAGGTATCACAGCGTTTCTCAGCCTGTCCTGACTTTCCTGACTCGTACGCACTTCGGAAGCCTCACTCCACCCTTTCCGATTCTCGACCAGGATTTAACAGGGTCTAGAATGGAAGGTTAGAGAAGGAAAGTATTTAACGTGCTTTACCCTCGTCTCGGTCCTTTTAACGGCGACGACTTGGACGAGGTCAGAAGACCCCGAGATCTTAAGGAATTCACCTGGTGGGACCTCCGGACCCACCCTACCCTGGCCTTCTCCTCGCTCTCTGACTTCCTCTTCCCTTTCTTTTTTCCTTTCCAAGGAACTCTCTCTCCGACGAAGGAAAGAGTGTAAGTAAAAATGGTACAAAGTAATGGTTCGTGACAATTTCGTTACCTGTACTCAAACCCAATTGAGGTCCTTGACCACTACCTGTCCCTCCAGACCGTACGACGTCAGGTACCCCAGCGTTTCTCAGCCTGTGCTGACTCGTTGACTCGACTTGATAACTTCTTCGTTGCGACTTCTTTAATATTTAGGTCAAGAGTTCCGGTAAACGTCGAAAGTTTCTTCTCTTGTATCCGTGATTTAATACTATCAGGTCACATACCCCCTTAATCCTTTTAGAAACACCTCTTCTACGAAGTACTTTATTTTGACTACCTTACTAAGTATGAAGTGACTCACGACACTCGGTGGTCACGTCCTCGACCACCTCCGCCTCGTAGATTGTCCGTGTACCTCGAGAGTTATAGTCCCTTTATAGATGAACACCCGTGTGCACTCTTGTCTCATAAGATCTATAACCGTCTCTTCCTTTTGATGTGGGACTTCCGGTACTTCTACTAAATTTGACCTTATCCCTGTGTTGACCACTGATCAAGGTGCTAGTACAGGTTCTATAAATTAACTGATATAGACTGACATTAAATTGTATTTCAAGCCATACGTTTCGATAGAAAGTTTATAAGAAGCTAAAATTTTTAGTTCGTCCGAAATAAAAAATTTTATTACAATGAAATGTTTAATTATACTCGGTTCGTCTAAAGTGTAGTAAAGTCTAAAAAAATAAAACTAAAATACAAGTCGTACCTAAAAAAACGTAGTCAAAAAATAAAAATAAATAAAAACCGGTACGGTGTACCGTACGTCCTAGAATCAAGGGGTTGGTCCCTAGTTTGGACCAACTACGACTTGATATTCATGCCTCAGAATTGGTGACCTGGTGATTTCTTCAGGAGTAAAGTCTGAGAAAAACTGTTTATTACTGTAACGTTGGACCCTTCGTAAAATATGTGGAAGTGTCTTTTGGGATTCTTTCAATAATTCTACAGATCTTACACACTCAAAACACTACCGTTATATTTTTCTTTTTTGTTAACACTAGACGATACGATCGTCTACTTGTGACGTATATTTTAATTTTTCATTAAGGTTATCGTTATTTTCGGATTTTATCATTACTCAAATTGGTTTTATATATACTACAGAGTTGTCTCTTTTGATGTTTCAAAACTACAGTCAAGTCAAGTCAAGTCAGCGAGTCAGGACAGACTGAGAAACGCTAGGGTACTTGGCGTCGTGCGGTCCGGAGGAACAGGTATTGGTTAAGGGTCTCAGGTGGACTTGGGTACAGGTAACTCAGCCACTACAGTAGGTTGGTAGAGTAGGAGACAGCAGGGGAAGAGGAGAACGGGAGTTAGAAAGGGTCGTAGTCCCAGAAAAGGTTACTCAGTCGAGAAGCGTAGTCCACCGGTTTCCTAACCTCAAAGTCGAAGTTGTAGTCAGGAAGGTTACTTGTGGGTCCTGACTAGAGGAAATCCTACCTGACCAACCTAGAGGAACATCAGGTTCCCTGAGAGTTCTCAGAAGAGGTTGTGGTGTCAAGTTTTCGTAGTTAAGAAACCGTGAGTCGAAAGAAATACCAGGTTAAGAGTGTAGGTATGTACTGGTGACCTCTTTGGTATCGGAACTGATTTGTCTGGTAACAACTGTTTCATTACAGAGACGAAAAGTTATACAACAGATCCAACCAGTATCGAAAGGAAGGTTCCTCATTCGCAGAAAATTAAAGTACCGACGTTAGTGGTAGACGTCACTAAAACTTCGGGTAGACTACGGTCTCTGATCACTTTAGAGTTTATGTACCTCTTTATCTTCTACGAACCAAAACCTATTTACCCCACAACAACTTTATGGTCAAGAGAAGTTGTGTTAGGAGTAGTTACAAGAGTCGTCCAAACGAAACATCTTTGTCTGTTAACATTTTAATATTACACGTTCTTTTTGTTTCACCGTTTCCGTTCTTCTTTGTAAGAAGTCTGTGTAGATTTAATATACATTTATACTCTTCAGTAAGTTGGAGGAGTCATGATTAGTCTCCTTATGTTTGTTGTTTAACGGAACTTTTTTATTATTTTTACAGTTTTGTATCGTCAGTATTCGTTCCCACACCTTGTTGCAAAGACGGTTATATGTTAACTATCCTCATATTCAATTATGTCAGTAAAGTCTCAGTTTTAATGTATCATTGTAACTTTTATACATGTACGTAATGTTGAGACGTAGGATGAGAATTTATGTGTGAATTTCTTTGACGACGTTCAAGTATGGTTGTAATAAGTATTCTCATTTTGTAAACGATTGGTAACTTACCTATTTATGGAAATATATAGAAGTATATTTAATATCGATTTAAGTGTTTGTATGCACTGGAAAAACCGGGAGTGGATCTAAAAGTCTCACTCCGTATAAGTCGCGACAGAAAGAGAACGACCGACGGTACATCCTGCAATGTCAGTGAGAGCACAACATTGGTCAGTGAAGGACTGTCACAAGACACGACCGGTCCGGGACACTCGTCGTGCTATTGGTAGTAGGGGACCACCTCCACTGGTCGAGAGCCTTCTTGGGTCGTCAGGGTGTCAGGAGTGAAGAACGGATTTATTTTAGTCGAACTTTAATTAAAGACCAGGTACTACTGACCACACATCGACTGTATCAGTCTTCTATATTTTCGTCCTTTGTAGTGGTTCCTCCTAGTACAGGTACACCCCTCTTGTGACAGATGTCGACGAGTCTACCGATCTAAAAAAAAAAGGGGTCTATTTATTTCATACTCTTTGGTAAGACTAGGAAAATAGTACTTCTTTGTCGATGGAGTCGTCTCCTCTTCTCCCTCCCCTTTAGGTCCTTACCAACCACGTTAATCCGTCGAGAGGTACCTTTCGACACACAAACCGAGGTCCCAGGTCCCTGTAATAAAGAAGACCCTTGATTAAAGTCGAAGACGGAAAGTCGACATCGAAGACAACGAGGTCAATGACCACGGACGTTTAGGGTCCGGTTTTCAGGGAATAAGAACCCGGGGAGACGAACAGCGGGACGGTAGGGGTGGTCGGGGGCGGCGGAGTACTAACGAAAGTCGTCGAAGTGACGTGACGCACCACGCCGACACGAAATAAAAAGGTGGACAGTGAACATTACCTGTGGACCTGACAAAGGACCTGACACAGAAAGGATAACGTACATTAAACTTTATTTATCTGAGTACACAGGGAACCCGTCAAAAGGGATCCCTTCTTATTTTGACCATCCTGCCTCCTCGTTATTTAGATTTATCTCTTCTTCTTACCGTTTTTTTTTTTTTTTACAACAGTCCTTTCATGGTTTCGGGGGGACGTCGGGACCGGACATGGAATCCCGTAGTCTCGGTCAGACTCTCCGTTCAAAATATCCAAATACCTGGGACTGAAGACGTGGTTTGAACGAGGTTGAAAGGTTTCGGTAGTGGAACTCCGGACGACTCGTGTATCCGTCTAATAATTCCCACTCTCTACGGAGGTCTCGAACTTATACTAGGTTTCTTGGTCCGGAGAGAGAGTCTCGTTGAGTGTTGCTACATACAAAGTGCTTTGTCTGGAAAGTATTTTCTTTTTTTCTTTTCGCATAGAGATCCCGGGGGTGGAAAAGAGGTCCTAGAAAACACGACACATGACCTGGAGACCACTCTGGTAAGAACACTAAAGTCTATACCCCAGACATGTCCGACTCACCCATACCCCCAGTAACCGTCGGTATGAAGAGGGGAGGTGGGAATAGAGGGACGGGCCGTGACGTGCCGGAAAGGACGAACTTTACCATAGGAAGGTGGAAGAGACTCACCCTTGGTCATATTTCGTCTTCGAGGCCAAGGAACAAGTCACACTAATTCCCAGACTAGTAGCGAGAAGCGAGAAGGAGAGCCGGAGGTCTGTTCGGATACTCCGATTCGTGTGCGTTCGTGCCCAGAGACCGACGACTGGTAACAGTCGTCAAGGCAACGACGAAGGGGGTCCCGATTTGTCGGGTGCGACGTCGACTTATACGACACAATAAAGGGGTGTACACTGTAGTCACAGTGTCTTCGAGCTGCCTTCAAGATGGGTCCACGTCGCTCTCACGGTGACTTTGGTCGCCCTACTCCCCTGTGCACCCCTGTTGCAGTAGGTCACGGACCACCAAATTGCTACGCCTCACTCACGTGGCCACGCACTAGTACGCACCGGGTCACGTTCATCTATACCCACCTTGTACGAAGGTGGCCAGTACGTCCCAGTGACACCCCTGGGTGGGGTTCCCACTAGTTTCGAGGATGGGTTCTGATCCAAAAGGTCTAGTACCTGAAATGCGTGGATTTCGAAACTACTACGACTGAGAATAGAGTGTAAAAGTATCCTCTGAAGGTCAAGTGACATAAGGGGTTGTGAAGGGTCTTAGGGTCCCTATCGACGTCTCAGGTCCACTCGTAGTTAGGTACACTCCCTACCTCCCGGGAAACGGATAAGAAGGATACCCTCAAGATCTTTCGCTCGATTCCTTTCAGAGTCGAGACATGATCTCCCCTCCGACACCACTACAATGTAAAGGACCTGTGACTCGTAGTCCTGTTACGGTCTGTCCCATTGAGGTCTTCCTCTCCACGAAAGGAGACGACACTCACAAAAGACTCATCTATCTTTACACAACCGACGTTATACAATTTTTGCATTCCGTAGGTAATCCATCCTCTTTTCGTTAAGTGCTTCCCTTCACCATCTTAAAGAACTGAAGTTTTCGTCATAACTATCTGTCGTTCTCACTGAAATACGGTTTTTTCTTTTCTATATATACGGATTTCTTATCTTTATCATAGAAATCCTATAAGTTTCTATGGTTTTTACAAAAAAATTTTTTTAAAGTATCACAATAGTACACTACATCCAATTCTCTTTAGTGTTTCTTTATGTTTATAATTTACAGTGTACTTTCAATTCGGGTGACTAATAATTTGAATTGGTACTTGTACACCCCCTCGATAGACGGGGTTTGAAAGACGGTGAAACTATTTAGGGTCTCACCACAACTATTCCTCTGAGAAAATCCCGACACCAGAATGATATATTTTCACCCCCTCTCACTAGTTTTGGTCTACCCTGTAATTATTGAGGAAATAGACACATTTACATCGTCGTCTGTGAATAATCTATTATTGTGAGATTATTGTGACTACTACAGAGTATATACGTATATACACATTTTTTACTTATTTTACTCCCTGGTCCCCTAGAAGAATCGAAACTAGTTTATACGTCCGAGTAAATCGAGAGTCTCAGTGAGTCTTCCCATTGTCCTAGTTTCGTAAAGTTCGTCCGTCGTAGACTATTAAGACAAGTTACCCTCTTCAAGAACCTTGTTGGGCACTACGTCTGGTCCGGGATCAGAGACGGGTGGACGGGGGACGTCCCCCGTCGAATCCACACTCTACTTAAATGTGGGCACTTTCACAACAGAGGGGATCTCAGAGGAAGGTAAACCTTAGTCACGGAGAACATATTTCAAATACTCGGATCGAAGGTCTGGGGATCATTCGTGTACCGGTTAATGTTCCTAGTGACGTAAGTCTCTACGGGTACGATGCCCAAAGGTGTAACAATATCAAGTAGTCTTTAGGGAGGATCGGTTCTATGTTAAATAGTTCGTCTCCAGTAAAAATGGTATCAGTCAAAACAGATCTTTACATCGACTGTAAGAAGGAAAGAAACCAAAGACTTTTTCTCGACCCTTTAATCGGATTCTAATTTGAACAGGACCTCTTCATCTTTCCAATAATTTGAAAATGGGTGTTCTTACTTTTACTGAATGGCAATAAAGAAGGAAATGATATGATTCGTAGTGAAAGAAAAAGTTTAATAAATTTTCTTCGTGTAAGACATAAAACAATAGGTTTTTTACGTAACACTACGATTCATATCTTTCTGAAAGTTCCAAAAATTTAACGTGTAGTAAATTCGTTGGATTAATCTAGTTTGTGTGGACCTTAAAGACTCATACATGTACTCCCCTTTTTTAATCAATTTTGTAGGACTAAAATTTTTGAAGCCTAGCAAGTGCTTGGAAGATTTACGAGTTAATTTTTTTTTTTTTTGACTACACTTCTTAATTTATGATAACTGGTGTTCTCCCTTCGGATCCGGGTAAAAATGATACGAAACTCCCCCCGTCCCCCCTTCCTTTCGCTACGAAGGACTCTTGGAAATTTTATAAGTGGTTATTTGTGTCACATATTCTGTTTCGTTGACAGTAGGGGTGGACTCCGAACGTAAACACCAACCGCACCAAAACCACAAAGCTTACCTGAACGACAAACTGAAGTACATAATGTCCGATGTCTCAACCTCTGCACTAAATGTTTTGATGGAAGGGTGAAAGATTCACTCTTGTACCTGGTTTTCTGGTCTGAAGACATTTAGAGCCAAAGGAGTCTTATTTGACCTTTATATTACCACCTTTTGTGCTACCACTATAAATTATACCATGATTAATAGAACAACCCAAAGGGACCACCGAGTCACCATTCCGAGGTGGACGTTACGTCCTCTGGGTCCAAGATAGGGACCCAACCCTTCTAGGGGACCCTTTCCTTGACCGTTGGGTGAGGTCATAAAAACGGACCTCTTAGGGTGCGTGTCTCCTCGGACCACCCGATGTCAGGTACCCCAGTGCTCTCAGTCTCTTCGGAATCTCTGACGTGGTGGTAGTGGTAATTTTAATTTCGTAAAACTAACCAATCCCTCTTTCTCACGTGGTCTTTTCTGAGAGTACCAAACTATTTTTGTAACCACAACTGTAATATTTTGTAAAAGGTCGTGACCGGTAAAGAGTACATAGTAGGATAGATTCAGAACTTTACTGGACACAGAATCTACGGTAAGTGGGTGAGTACCAGAGGGATCTAGATGACACTAGTGGATTGTTTGTAGAGCGAAAGTCAGACACGAAATGGGTACGATACAATTACGCTTCTTCTCGGTGGAGGAACAGTACTGGAGGTAAAAAAACCTTTTACAGAAAATAAATAGTATTGTAAGTCTGAACTTTTGATTGATATTTTATGAAAAAAAAATTAGTAAAAGAAATGGTGGAAGGAGTAAGATTCGGTCAGTCAGTCGTCCGGATTCATCGGTAAGGAGTGTGAAGTGAAACGGTGTCTAACCGTTTATACTGTATACCTTAATCTTTACCACGACTTTTATTAAAAGGTTTTATACCTCCCTTGTCCTTTGTCACGGTTTTCTCACTTAGTCAGTAACTAACCCGTGTTCCTTCGTCGACAACTTCCGTCGTCGAGAGTCCGAAGTGACCCCAAAAAAGGTTTGATTAGACAAGAAGTGTCAGAGAGTTAATGGTTCAAGTCAGGTACGGACAATCTTGTCTGTTTCTTTAACTCTTCTTGGTTGACCGGGAGCTACGAGTTTAGTATGGTCACCTCGGACACCTTTATAAGACTCTCCACCTAAACTTCAAAGGTTGAGGAGGGGACTGTACTCACACGCACACACACACATTGAAGAATAAATGTTTTTATGTGTTTCTTTTCACTGAAGCTTGGGGACTCTCGGACATGTTCGAGTCCAGAAACTTTGTAGTCTATAGTTTACCCCATTTCTCTTTTACCTAGTTTAAGAGTCTGAGAGCAGAAGGGTCCCACCGTGTCCCGTATACCGAGTCGTGAAGTCAGCACAGACGGAGAAAAGCTAGGGTACCTACCTCAGGTGGTCCGAGGAGACAGGTACCTTAATAGGACCCAACGGTAAAGGAAAAGATCCCCTAGAAGGGTTGGGTCCCTGACTTGATCGTAGAGAACGTAACCGTCCGTCTAAGAAAAGGGTGACTCGGTGACCCCTTCGGGGAACAGATATACCATTCCTTATTTTAATTCTTATAACGTAGAGGGTCCTAGAGGGACCCGGGGCCGAAGACTTACACCGGATGTAAGACGGTCACTTTGAATCATAGCACTCTAAGCCCTTCGTGTCTGTCCGACTCTCAAAGAGTCCATCACCTGTGTTCCCAAGTGTCTACTTTTAGAACCGTCGTAGGAACCAAAGGGTTCTGTAAGGAAGGAGAACCCAAGATCTCCTCGGCACTACAGTCGTCACCGGGGATGTCCAGGGAGGGAGAGTCTCAATGCCCAGACGTGACTGGACACGTGGGGGTCCGAAGGATTGTCAAACTTCTATATTAAGGGAATTATCTCATCTTAACATTATTTATTGAGACACATCCCACAGGAGTCCCTAAAGATAAAGAACTTACTCAAGACTGATCATGTCTTCGAGGAGTGGAAAATTACAGTCTCTGCTGGAGTTAGTCCATGGGAGTTTTTAAGGGAGTTTGCGTGTCCTTCAATCTCCAGTCCTTTTTTGTCCCTTGGCACTAATTACAGGTTTATCTTTGAAGAAAGAGTAGTGTATCTTTCCCTTGACTTTCAGACAAGATTTCTGAGAGGTTAAATCATTAGAGTCCTTCTCTTGGTTAGTCACGGAATCCTGACTTACCGTAGTATGCAACGACCTGTTGTGAACCCAACTTCCACGATAATATTCTACTTTTTACGTTCCTACACATCAGAGACTCAAATGATACGTAAATAACTCGTAGAACATTCTTGTTCGGTAATACCGTCGGTCGTTTCCCGTCCGTACCTTTCCAGTAAGAACCAATTCACAGTAATGTCCTCCAACCCTATCTCGGACGTCATATTCTGGTGTACTATTCGTCGTTGAATGAGACATCTTGAGAGTAGACCGAGTAAGGTGATATAGAAGTCCTTCGTGTCAGGAGTTGTTACAATTCCGTCTTGACAAGCACATAGGAGGGTCCCTATATTTTCAGGGATAGTCTCCTACAAGTTTTGAGAATTAATGTTAGTTGGTACATATCTCACAACTGAGTACTTAACACTCCTCTCAACATCCCGTCCCATTCCGGAGTCGTCACATCTTTTCTCACACTTGATAGGTGGGATTCATAGGTAACTCTAGAATTCGCCACTTGAGTGGTAGAGTACTCGGCACCGTGACGGTCTAAAGAGGAGGAACCTTCATAGACCTAGGGTCGGAAAAGACCCACCAAATTGTTAAAAAGATGAAACGATATAAAAGTTTTTGTACTTCCAGGTAGTTGTACTGTATTGAAAGACATAAGAGTTACCACTCGTAGTTTTATTGAAGAAACTTAGTCTTGAAAGTAGCGCTCCTTTCTTACCATTTCGTAAGGACGTCCAATAATAGAAATTAGAAGGTCAATTTTATTCAAGACGGGACATATATATATATCTATAAGTAGATAGACTCAGAAGTTTTTATTCACACACGGGTTGTCCGAAGAGGTTAGAGCTCACTATACACTCATTATTCTTAATCCTTATCCGAGAGAGAAAGGTTAGATGACAGAGGTCATTGGTGTTGGATACAAGGTTCCATGTCGAAAGGTAGAGAGAGGTCGAAACCCACACGACCTCGAGTCAAAGAGGAGGTTACAATAGATATATACTTTCTCGGTCCCTAGGGTTCGAGAACCTGTCTTAACCGGTAGAACCTCAAATTCTGTGAACTCCTCTTAGGAGTTCATTTTTCACCGTAGAATTCACTTCGAAACAGAGAGCCGTGACGGTTCTAAGTCCGTAAGGAGTATCGGACTGTGACATGGAACAGAAATATACTGGACAACAGGGAATTTATTTAGGGGGTCGACAGTGTCGTGTCTTGGTACAAAACGGTAATTGAGAGTGGAATCCTATAAGGGTAACTAAGACAAGAGTGATTACATGAAGTCCATCTAGGGAAAGATCTTGAACCGAACTCGACCTTCTTAGACACCTACTAACGGGTGATAAGAACTTTTGAGTCAAAAAGTAAGAAAAACAAACCAACACTCAAACAAACCAATTAATTCTTCAAGGAAAAGTAGATTACGTGTTTCGAAGAGGAAAGGACCTGGGAAACGTTCTCAGAAAGGGAATCGTTGTCATCACAGTAGAGTTTTCTAAAAAGACTAACCGACGTCGAGTTGACTCAAATTTAAAAATTAGTCAGTCTGAGATACTGTGGGATGTAAGAGAAAAGAGTATAAGGACAGACAAGATTAGGTGGAACTCGAGAGTAGCTCTGTGCCTGGGAGTAGTTCTGTGGTTTCTTCTTTTACCGGTATTGGTCCCAGGGTTATAATCCTGAAAAGTAGTGACAGGACTAGTCGGATGTCCTTAACACCCGATAATTTCCATTCACGACTCTCTCGAGTTTTGATCCTTATTTATTCAAGACTCTCGAAACCTCTTTGCTTGACACCTGCAAACGTTCTGTCAGAAATATTACTTTCTCTTTACACTGTCCACAATACACCCAGATTGAGATCTTAATATTATTTAACATTAACCTTCTCAAGAGAGGAGTGGTGCTTAACTTCATTCATTTTGGTTCTTTATATTGATTTTAATCTCCTCGTTTTAACTCGACACAAGACTAAGTACGATAACTGAAACTATATTTGGTTTGAACGTCCCTCTATAAAAGACTGTCCGTAATTGTTCAATTGAAAGACATGAAAGTAAAAAGTAAGGACCTTTTAATCATTTTCAATTTTGGAGGTCATTAAAACACTCCTAATTTAGTCTTTTTTTTTTAGTCTTAAAGAACCGTGGACAAGATTTGATAAAAATGGAACCATCGATAAAAAACCGGATACTTAGGGTCGTCGGATAAACCTCGTGTCTGTAATATAACTTCTGGTAATCTTTCCTTTCGGTAGTTTTTCGTTGGTAGGTGGGTTCCCTCCCCCTACCCGTCCATACGACTATACTCAGCGTAAATTATCTGTCGGAGAACCCTGTCATTGTCGGGGTTAATCTTACCTTGAATGTCCCGGAAAACTAGTGATACCGAATCATTATAAAGGTCTCTCACCTTTTTGCTCTTTCTTTACCTCTGAGACTACAATAAGAGAGGGTAGAAGTCTCGTTTATAACACACCCAAATAATACTTTTTTATAAGGAGTGGACCTCACTGGGGGTTTCTCCCACCGTTCCACCATCTATCCGACCTTTATTCATTTCTGAGTACTACTGTCGACATCCAAAGATAACGGGTCTTTCTCGGTATATACTCCTACGGATGGTATTTCCTATTGAAGGGGACCTCACTTTTTTCCTTCAATCTTACACACGCACACACACACACACACACACACACACAATTATCGACGTCTACGCTTTATTTAAGGACGGATAGTTACATGTCAGTCTCAAATTTTGGGTGGAGAGTAAACGTATGTGGTGTTTCCGTTGTATGATAAGTTAACATCGAAAGAATAAACTTTAGTCAATAAGGAAATCGTGTCTAATAAGAAGGACAGTTGGTATTGTCTTACACAGGGAATTACTATCAGATTAAATTTCTAAAAATTCTATATTCCCTTACCACTACTCCAGTTAGGTTTATATTAGTAGGGGAGTCTCCCTACGTCCTACACCCATACCTATGTCCTTTCAGTCACGAGATGTTACGATGTTCCAGAGTGTGACTTAATAAACCCATGGTAGTAGAGGTAAGTATGTAGAGTACCGAGACCAGGAATTTGTGTTTCGATAAAGACTACGATTTCATGAACGACATCAGGACTACTATATGATTCTTTAATGAATTTTGATCAGAGTAAAGTAGAATTTTTGTTTGCGTCGGATCTTTGTTTTGGTGTCATGTTATATTACTTTTTGGATGTATGTTCATCTATTTCACTAGATGAGTTCTAGTGATCCATCGACTTACTCTCAAACTCTAAATTAAACTAAAGTTCAAGTATGTGTTGAAAAATTTGTCACAAAGAGAGAAGAATCTCGACGTCACGGGACTCTGTACGGGACCCTAAGACCGAATTCCTCTAAATTAAAGATCCAGTTCTCACACTCCCTTGTAAACAGAATATTCTCGACGATGACCTAAAGGTTTCTCCCTTAGTAAAGAGTCAGTCATTGTTCCTTAGTTTGTTTTCGAAGTACCCTGAGGCCCAAAAGTCGGGAGTAAAGGAAGCCGGGTGTGTGACAGGGAAACGAAGAGGTGGGGATCGAGACGAGTTGTGCTTACAGGAGGTGCGTCCGGAACAGGAAGTTGGGTAGGGAGGAGAGGTAGTGAGGAGGAAGGGTGAACCGGGAGAGAAAGATGGTGGGGACGGGCGTATACGCGTAGAGTGTAGGACCCAAGAAGAGGTAGAAGGAGAGGACCAAGGGTGTGACTGGGGGAAAGAACAGCAAAGTCTCCTGGTACACTAGTAGGTCCGACTCAAGATAGACTTGGGACTCGTTAGTCGGCTCAAATACAAACTGAAACTACCACTACTCTAAAAGGTGCACCTATACGTCTTCTTCCTCTGTCACACCGCCGAAGGTCTTAAACCTGCAAAACGGTCGAAACTCCGAGTCCCACGGGACCGGTTATACCGACACTACTTTCGGTTGGACCTGTAGTACTATTTCGCGAGGTTGTTGTGGGGCTTGTGGTTACCATGGAGACGAGGTCAGGAGGATCTGAACCCTTAACATCGAAATTTGTCTACGAACTCGAGAAACCAAAAACAATGACTCTGAAAGGGGAGTCCCGGATAAGAACAGCATACGTTTGGGGTGTAAGAATACGGTGGCCGGGTTTTTGAAGTACTTAAAAGAGGAGAGAACTACACGAGTGTAGAACAGAAACCGTTAGTACCAGAGAGTATTTCGGAAACGGGACTCAGGTACGACCCCCTCGGTCCTTACTCCAGTAACTTATACAATACGGGTCATGACCAAGGGGAAAGTACCTCCTCCCTTATTCTCGACCCATAGACTCTGGTGTCGTATCTAAGGGTTCTGTCAAAGTCGACGATACAGTCGGAACCCCCCTCCTTCTCCCCGTCCCGATTCGTTCCTTCCGATTAAAGACAGCGAACAGAGGGTCAAGGAGGTCTTCACTGAGACGAGGGTTTGTTCGGACACCTTGACCCTCTCGGGTTGTGTGAGTAGACGAAGTAACTGTTCAAGAGTGGTGGGCACTAGTCACAGTGCACCGAAGCTTTACCGTATGGACAGTGACTGCCTCACAGTGTCTGCCAGAAGGACGGGTCCCTACTGGTGGAAAAGGCGTTCAAGGTGATGGAGGGGAAGGACGGGTGTTGTCTCCTACAGATACTGACGTTCCACCTCGTGACCCCAGACTTGCTCGGAGAAGAGTTCGTGACCCCACTCTTGGCGGGAAGTCAGAGGAAATGAAGTAACGAGGAGGACACTACGTACACAGACCAGGAATCCCTGGGGCTCCTAGACGAAGCGTTGACGAGGTCAAGACCAAAGACCAGAAGAGGGTAACGAGACGAAAGGGGAGAAGAGCAGACATTAAGGGACTGTAGTAGGACAGAAGGAGAGTAAATTAATCACTTTTTTTTTTATAAGAAAACTGATTCGTAGTATATAAAACACGATTCACGACGACGGATGGTGTACGTAAAGAATACATGAGACTGAATAAAAAGGGGTCTCATACTTCGAGGTCGGGGAGAGGGTCTCTGCTGTCTCTTACGTCACACACGGGACCCGGACTAACACCGAGACCACCCGTAGTAACGTCCCTGGTAGAAGTAGTAGTTCCCGCACGCGTTTCGGTTGTGACAACTTCCGGCTCCCGGAGACACTCCGTGGACGTCCACTCAGACGACACCAGTCTCCTACTGTAAAGACCTTACTAAGGTCTCCTCCTTTTCTCACTCCTTTTCCTGTGTGCTACGGAAATTTCCTTTTGGTAGGGTCTTCAGTACCGAGGACTAAGTAGTGTGACCTGTCTTAGTCTGTAACAGTAGTAGACTATAGGGGTTCGGGACGTAAGGTATGCACGGTGGTCTCTAGTACGGAAGTCAGAACCCTTGATAGAGGTCATGGGTTTTATCAACAAAGTGTAATTTTATCACTCAGGTCACTAGACCCTTTCGGTCGGAGTTTTAATGTTGTGAAGGACCGAAATATAAAGGACTCTATTCTGTAGTCGAAACTGCGTAAAGGTCTTACAGTGAAAAACCCCCAAATCCCATTGACATACTTCACCTTTAGAGAACCTCTGGGTACGGACGAAAACGGGGAGATAAGACTCTCCTTTTTTTTCCCACAGTCTTCTAGATTCTCTTTCACTTTGTACCGGACTAGGGAGTAAGAAAGTCCCTTCCATCCTTTATCGTCAAGTACAACCTTTCCAACGTAAATACTCTCCAGCGTGTTTATAATTCTCCGAAAAGGTTTCAGTCCCCAATTCCTCATTCTCATTCCTTAGACTTCTATTCTCGAGTTTTATAAGTAGAATTTGCGATATCATTGATGCACACAAGACGATGTCCATTACCTGAAACAATCTCTCTTCTAGTTACTTCTATAAAGACGGAATTATCGAAATGTTTGGACCGTTACGAGGTTGACAAGTGGAGTGACTTCTGTTGGTACGAAGTCGTAAAGGGTCAGGAAATGAATGCGACTCTCATTCTACGGAAGGTGTCAGAGGTCCAAGATTACAGCTCAATAAGGGACAGATGACGAGGAAGAACATAACCAAAAGGGAGGTAAGAGGTGACAGAAGAATAATAGTGGTACATTACGGAAACCTTATCTGGGGTATCCTAGGAATAAAAAGGACGATACCTTGGAAACCTTTCAAGATACCCCCGTAGAGAACATATGAATAATGAACCTCAAAGAAGTTTGACACTAACAGTAAAAAGACTTATGTCATTTGAAGTTCACCCAGAGTCCAACTTCAAAAACCACAGACTCAGTCAAGAAGTACCTCCGACCCCTTATATCCACTGGGAAAGTAGGACATTACAGATTTACCACTTACATAGATATCCGAAACAACAATTAGTCTGTATAGGATCAAGTAATCTTGAGATCAGAGTAAACCTTCTAGACGGTCGTTAGGTCAACAGTACCAGACCAGGAGTAGACGTTTTGTGATCTCATTCCAAATAAACAACTCTCTACTGAATTGTTGTTTAAGTATCAAACCAAACCTAAGAATACGGAGACTTAGTTACACTATAAACCTAGTACTTATTTCACTTAGAGTTTGGAATTCCGTCTAAGACTATCACCTCCTGTGTCTACCACCCCTTGTCTACCACCACCTCACCACCCGTGCTGTCTTCGTGTACGTATACGCATTCTCCCAACCGTGTCGTCGTGGTACGTAAAATCCGGATTCCTTCCTACTCTAACCTGTGATTCTCAACCGTAACAGATAGAAGAGTTGTACGTACACACACACGATTCAGCGAAGTTAGTACAGGTTGAGACACATTGAGGAACCTGACATCGGGGGGTCCAAGAAGACAGGTACCCCTAAGAGGTCCGTTCTTGTGACTTCACCCAACGGTGCGGGAGGAAGTCTTCTAGAAGGACTGGGTCCCTAGTTTGGATACAGAAAGCAGAAAATACAGAGGACGTAACCGTTCACCTAAGAAATAGTGTTCGTGGTGGACCCTTCGGGAAAAGAATTGTAGACCACCACCACCAAAACAACGATTCAACACAGGTTGAGAACGTTGGGGTACCTGTCATCGGACGGTCCGAGGACACAGGTACCCTAAGAGGTCCGTTGTAATGACCTCACCCAACGGTAAAGGAAGTGGTCCCCTAGAAGGGTTTGGTCCCTAGTTTGGGTCCAGAGGACGTAACGTCCGTCTGAGAATTTGAAAAAAAAATGTATTTGAAATAGAAAAGAATTGTATCTGACTTCGATTGAACGTAGTGTAACTTAATAATACTTTTATTTATTTATTTATTTTTACGTTCGTTTAAATCTATAGTACGAATCACTATCATTATAAGGTATATAATCTTTAAGGTGATAAAAGAAGTTTCAAAATTCTCTTCGTTTTGTTTTCGTTCGGTTTAGTTCCGTCGTACTGGAGCTTTCCTGTCGTCTTATACGGTAGTGTTTTATACGGAGAAGCCGTATTTCTAATAAAACTCGGTTATCCACTAAAATTTATTATCTTGAATTTAATAAACAAAGGGTGTCCTCAGATGATATCGTTTATGAAGACCAAATCATCTTTGAGTTTATGTTTTTTAATTCGGTGAACCGATTTTCTCTAATTAGGGAGAAGGGTATTTCATAAAATAAACCATGGTTTAAAGTCAGAGACCCATAAAAGGAAGACTATCAATAGTCAACAGGGGGACTACTCGACACAAGAGAGTTCCCAGAATGTCCATAAGTGTCCTTGAGATTATACCATTATGTAGTCTACTAGAGTAGCATGGAAATCTTTGTCCTCGTACTTGTTATGCTACTCGTCGTCTTTTTTTGAAGAAGTTTGCAATAAAGCATTGTAGAATTAAAGTGTCACTTTACTCAATGGGATTACTACTGACTCTGACTCGATCCTTGTTTATAGTTTTGCACTCTTCTACGGGTATTTCCCCCCTTTGACAATTTCACTAATGAGTTCCTCCGGTACTCTGACTCCACCGAGTTTACGGAACCATTGGTTGTATTCGTTCGGATTTGGGTTCAGTCAAGATTATGGACAATTACGTGAGTATAGGGTCTTTTGCTTAAATTCTTGTTGGTTAGTGTTTGTGGGTGAATTGTGAAAAAGTTGAGTCCGTCGGTGAATTCAATATCGATCAGTTTATTAAAAGAAAGAAAGGAAGACGGAGTCAAGATATTTTCAGGAAAGGGGTTGAACACAAACAGCTCACGAGGATTGGTGAAAATTAAACCGTGACGACCTAAACTCAAGTACAAAGGAGTTTGAGAACTTTTGTGAAACCACCCGGGGTCGAATAGACTAATATTTACTACAACATATCAATTAAAAACAAATTACCGAAGTAACGGTTCATCTATAAAAACCAACCAAAAATTAAGAAGTCGGAACTACTTGAAAGAACGATAAACATCGTCCCAAAAAAACCCCCACCCCTCGTATGGAACCTTAGTTCTTTTACTATGGTAAGTACTATCGTAGGTTTTCTACTGTTAATCGTTCCTTATTATACTATTTTTACTCATTCTAAAGATATCAATTTTGATGTTTAGTAGTAATCCTCTTTAATTACCTAGATGTATTTATAATCTTATATTTCAAACCTCTATCATCCTCATTTATAAACTTTCTATTAGTTAACAGACATTTAGATATAAGTCATTTTTTTTTTTTTATCTACCCCTTTGTTACCTTTGTCACTCTTTGAAACAACACCCCCGAGTTTTTAGTGACGTCTACCACTAACGTTGGTACTTTAATGTTCTACGAACGAGGAACCTTCTTTTCGATACTGGTTGGATCTATCGTATAATTTTTCGTCTCTGTCATGAAACGGTTGTTTCCAGACAGATCAGTTTCGATACCAAAAAGGTCATCAGTGCATACCTACACTCTCAACCTGATATTTCTTTTGACTCACGACTCCTTAACTACGATAACTTGACACCATAACATTTTCTGAGAACTCTCAGGGAACCTGACGTTCCTCTAGGTTGGTCGGGTAGGATTTCCTTTAGTCAGGACTTAAAAGTAACCTTCCTGACTACGACTTCGACTTCGAGATTAGGAAACCAGTGGACTACGCTTCTTACCTGAGTAAATTTTTCTGGGACTACGACCCTTTCTAACTTCTGTCCTCCTTTTCCCCTACTGTCTCCTACTCTACCAACCTACCGTAGTGGTTGAACTACCTGTACCCAAACTCGTTCGAGACCCTCAACCACTACCTGTCCCTTCGGACCACACGACGTCAGGTACTCCAGCGTTTCTCAGCCTGTACTGACTTGACTTTACTTTTTAGAGTAATTGTAGTACCCTTCCCTAAAACGAACGAACTAAGGAACGATCAAAATAAAGAAGTCTCAAAACCCCAAAACCACCAACATCACTACCATACCCTCCTGACGGTTGGACTATAATTTTCAAGTGTACATTTATGATATCAGAATCTAATCGGTTATTTTAAAACTTTTTAATCCCTTTTTCGACCTTCTTTATTTATGTTCTATTACTTTCGATATACTCAATTACAACAATATATAATTAGATCCCACCACAACCGAGTTCACATCCGTTTGACGTGTTGTCTTGTTTTTTCTTTAAGATCTTTGTCGGCGAGTGTTTGTGTACGAGACCAGATATCACTCTGACGTCTCGTTACCCCCTTTCTCACAGAAAAGTTAGTTACGGTGATCCAGTAAACTTACAGATAAATCCTTTTCAATGACACTGTGTATGAGTTTACAGTTATTTTTTGTTAAAGTCTACCTAACTTGTTTAAATCATTTTAAATTGTAAATTCGTTTGGTCCGGAACCTAAAGTTAACGACCTATTAGATTTAACGAAATAGTCTACATGCTGATATGTCTAACGGATAAAACTCAGTCAAAACCATTTAGTATATTCCATTTAGTATACCCGAAAGGACCACCGAGTCTTCTATTTCTTAGACGGACGTTACACCCTCTGGACCCAAACTAAGGTCCTAACCCTTCTAGGGGACGTCTTCCTTTACCGTTGGGTGAGATGACAAGAACGGACCTCTTAGGGTACTTGGTTCCTCGGACCATCCAATATCAGGTACCGCAGTGTTCCTTAGTCTGTGTTGATTCACTGATTGTGTGAAAGTACACCATCTAATTTCTTCTGATGTTTAAGAAACCGTAAATAGAGTACTTCTGTATTTAATATATAGGGAAAGGGTATTTAGACCTGACTGGAGATGAGGGAATCTAGTAATCTTACACTACCTTTACTGAGGTATGTGTAAAACTCCGATTCAAACTGAAGGGAGAGAACCCTCAGGATCGGTAGTCCATTCTGCAAACAGAAGTAACGACTACCCCGACGTACCCTGAAGTACGTCTCCCTCTCACACAGGTCACAGGGTCTTCTCGGAGGTCTCCTGGGGTCGGGGTCAGTGACAGACTAACATCGGTGCGCTCTCTGGAAGGCACTTTTGGTGTGTGATTCGGGTCAGTCGAGGGACTTGTCTCTTGTTAGGAGTTTGACGATATCAAAATTCAGTGATTCAAACCCTACTAAACAATGTGTCTTTATCTAGTATTTTACATTACAAAAAGTCACTTAAAGTGGATTTTATAGTTTAGGTGACCGTGTTTCAAGAAATATAACAGGGTATGTACCTTGTTGTCTGATCAAGGTTTATCCTTTTCCTCATGCAGTTCCGATATATAACAGTGGTACGAATAAATTAAATATACGTCTCATGTAGAACTCTTTACGACCCGACCTACTTCGTGTTCGACCTCAGTTCTAACGATCCTCTTGATAGTTATTGGAGTCTATACGTCTATTATGGTGGGAATACCGTCTTTCACTTCTTCTTGATCTCTCGAAGAACTATTTTCACTTTCTCTCACCTTCTCAATCGAATTTCGAGTTGTAAGTCTTTTGATTCTAGTACCGTAGACCAGGGTAGTGAAGTACCGTTTATCTACCCTTTTGTCACTTTTGTCACCGACTGACATAAATAAATAAATAAATAAAAAACCGAGGTTTTAATGACGTCTACCACTAACGTCGGTACTTTAATTTTCTGTGAATGAGGAACCTTCCTTTCAATACTGGTTGGATCTGTCGTATAATTTTTCGTCTCTGTAATGAAACAGTTGTTTCCAAGCAGATCAGTTCCGATACCAAAAAGGTCACCAGTGTATACCTACACTCTCAACCTGATATTTCTTTCGACTCCCGGTTTCTTAACTACGAAAACTTGACACCACAACCTCTTCTGAGAACTCTCAGGGAATCTGACGTTCCTCTAGGTTGGTCAGGTAGGATTTTCTCCAATCAGGACCCACAAGTAACCATCCTGACTACAACTTCGACTTTGAGGTTAGGAAACCGGTGGACTACGTTTCTCGACTGAGTAAACTTTTCTGGGACAACGACCCTTTCTAACTCCCGTCCTCTTCCCCTGCTGTCTCCTACTCTACCAACCTATCGTAGTGGTTGAGTTAGCTGTACCCAAACCCACCTGAGACCCTCAACCACTACCTGTCCCTCCGGACCGCACGACGCCAAGGACCCCAACGTGTCTCAGCCTGTGTTGACTCGTTGACTTGACTTGACTTGACTCATAGAAAAATTACAGACTTCCGAGAAATCCTTATAAAAACGTAAGACCTGTAATTATTAAACATTAAATCTAAAAAAGGGATAAAAATCGGCGGAATATCCACTAAATAAATTTTTTACTTTCTTTCTTTCCTCTGGATCAAGACAAATAGTACGTAAATCAAAGTTAACGTAATTAAAAGAGAAATAATAAAGTAAAGAAGATAAAAAAGCCAATTTAAATGAAAAGGATCTAAGAAGTCAATTTTCGAATCTAGAGACTTAAAATATACAAAAATAAAAGTATATTTATATTTATATGTAAATATAAAATTTAGATATTTCAAGGGAGACCTCTAAAGGGAGACCTCTAACGAAACCAACATATAGTATTTAAAACTTTCAGATAAAATTGTAAGGTTATCAAAAGATTAAAGAGTAGTTTAATTAAGAAACTGTTCGATACCTAATAAATCTTCACATAATGAAATGAAGGTTTTTGAACCGACAATAGAGTTGATTTATAAGGATTAATGTATTATGTTTTTTTGAGTTTTATTTTGTTTCTTTACTTCATTTCTTTAGATGGTCTGGGTGTGTACTGACTTTAAGTCCTTATTTTTAATTTTGACACTAACTTAGAACTACTTTAAGAGAACAACCCCGAGTCCCTTCAGACAGGGGTTTATACCGTGTTACTATATAGCTAATAAAACTTAATTACAATGAATACTTCACCGATTGCGTTCTCTGTGAGACTGGGAGGAAAGACAGAGGGATTTTCGTCCTTTATTAGAGAGTACGTTTTCTACACTACCCCTGTTTTATCTACTGATTTATCAATTAGGGTTATCCCTCAACATTCATTTTTGACAGTCTGGGGACATTCAATTACTACTGAACTCTTTCGTCCAAGTGAATTGGTGTTTTGGTTCGTCCGAACGACTCGTCGTTTTGGTGCGTCGTCATCGGATTCTGTACGGGGGTTTGTCATTCTGCCACCACAGTATTCTGGGCGTAGGACGGGTCACTCGAGTCCTTCAATTACTAGGGATCCTGTACGGGAGACGTGTGTGTCTTTTGTAAGTCAACATTTGGTCGAACTGATGAATCCCTGTTCTTTTGAGGAGACGAATTGGACCTCCTCCTCGATTACTACTTTTGTTGTACAGATGAGTTCTTTCTGTTTCTTCCCGAAGAGGGGAAGGGGTGAAAAGGAAACTAATACTTTAACATCGAGTCCTTCAAGAACCCAGCCAGACCCGTACAGACCGAGTGGGCGGACATTTGGAGTGTCCACAGGATAAGATCATTTAGTGAAGTATAGATGGCGAAGCGAGAGAGTGACTTAAGAGACGTCTCCGTAGTTCCTGATACCATGGTCTCGAGAAACCTCGGGAGACTTTACTGTTGTTAGCCAAATCTACCTGTGGGACGAAGACCTTCATTCTGTGTGAGTCGTGGTCTCTGTCCTTAAGTTGGTTCTTCAGACACATTTGTTTAAAACAACGAAGACATTAAATGATGGAATTCGGGTTTGAGACAAGTCTAAGAAGTGATAACGTCGCGAGATTTGGCTTCAAAGAACCAGGATAGTTAATGAGTGTTTACACAAAGAAACAGATTTTTCGTATTTTCGGTGGACGAGACCGGTGAAGAATCTAAGACAAAGATACTCTGAAGGTACGTGTACTCAATTTTAATCAAAGAAAAAGAAAACAATTAGACAGAACCCAGTTAAAATAATAATCGAGACGGTTTTTCTCGATTTCTGTCTATCTCTCCCTTTAAGGGCGGGGGTAAAAAAATATGAAAAAAAAAAGGAACTTTCGTCTACGAAGAGTAAGGTACAAATAAACTCTATTCGAAACATTTCTTTACAGTCATTTTCCATAAGTCTATGTTCCCTTCGAGAATCCCAACTTATGTTTTCCCTGGTCCTTTCTTACTTCTATTTCATGACGGAGGTCAAGTCAAGTCAAGTCAAGTCAACGAGTCAGCACAGACTGAGAAACGCTGGGGTACTTAGCGTCGTGTGGTCCGGAGGGACAGGTAGTGGTTGAGGACCTCAAATGAGTTTGAGTACAGGTAACTCAACCACTACGGTAGGGGGGTAGAGTAGGAGACAGTAGGGGAAGAGGAGGACGGCGGTCAGGGAGAGTCGTAGTCCCAGAAAAGGTTAATTAGTTGAGAAGCGTACTCCACCGGTTTCATAACCTCAAAGTCGAAATCGTAGTCAGGAAGGTTAATTGTGGGTCCTGACTGACGGAAGTCATGACCCCTAAAGGTCCGGTTCCCAGTCCCCGACTCCTTCGATAGTTCTTTCCGATAAAAGACGTCCTCGTTTGGACGTCTTAGAGAAACACCTAATTTCCTCGTTTGGACGTCTTAGAGAAACACCTAAGTTTCACGCCCATTGTGAAGGTACGGCCTCTTGTCGACTTTGTCTACCAAAAAGAAGAAGACTCACAGTAACATAAGTGAAGTCAAATCCTCTGGACGTCCTCTGTTTCCACTCGTAACAAAATGATTAAGATGTTCGTCGAAGAAAAGGGGAGAAGGTTTCCTAGAGTACAATTTCGTCATGACATTCTTCACTCTTTTTTAAGGATTTTTAGGGACTCGATTTCGACGAACTCCCTCGACCGGAAAATGATTCACAGTTCTTCTTCAAATCTTAAGTTTTGGAAAGAGTAATACAGACAGAGGACAGAACAGTAGAGATGCTAGTTAAGATCCTCTGGTACACACACACACACACACACACACACACACCATGTGTCCACGCGAACACGGGTACGTGAGTGAGTCAGTACAGACTGAGAAAGGTTGGGATCCCTGACATCAGGGGTCCGAGGAGACAGGTACTTTAAAAGGTCCGTTCTTATGACCTCACACAACGATAAAGGATAAGGTTCCCTATAAGGGCTGAGTCCCTACTTTGGGCACAGAGAACACAGAGGACGTAACCGTCCATCTAAGAAATGGTGACTCGGTCTCTGGTTTAGATAGAGATTTTCTCCTAATTTCCCGTAATGGACAACCGACTTCAGGTCTCACAGGACCCTTTGTCTTCCCTTCTATATGTCTAAATGTTCTATACCTCCGTTAAGACAATGGTCTAAGTTACAGGAGTCTGGTTCTCGGGGTAGACTTTAAAGAGCTGTGACGTTGGGTGTGGTGTACTACGGTCCCGTTTTTCCTCTCGTTGGGACTCTTGAACACTGGGTACTTCGAAGACGGTGTGTTTAGGTCATATTAAAGTAGTGGGACCCAGAGAAGGACGTAAACAGGGTCCTAGAAGTGGGGCTTAGTGGTTCGTACAATTGGAAAGGGAATAGAGATGTCCAGTATTGGAGAATACAAAGTTGATATTCATTAGTTCCTGATAACTAAAGACCTAAAGGTCCTAACGGTCCTTTAGGTCTTTAGTTATCTCCTTTATTTCCGAAATATGTCACAGTAACTCTGTCTCTTGACTCGTTTCGGTAGAAAGGAGAAAAGTTTTTTTTCGGACACCCACCCTAGAGTCGACGTTTGTCTGAGGAATGGAAAGACAAAGGACTTCACCCACTTGTCGGGGTGGTGTTCTTTCTCGTTTGGGTCTTGTTTCGGGGGACAAGGTGAGTAGTAGAATGAGACTCGTCTCAGTCTGGCACGGGGGCTCTTTTCTCCGATCAAAGTCACTAAAAGTGGACTTTAGTTGAAGCGATCAACTCTGAGACTCTGACTCTCGAAGTCCTTACTCCCTCCCGTCGACCTTCTTGATTTTATTGACTGGTGACGATCTCTTTCTTACATTTTTAGTGTGACTCATCGATGTTCCGAGTCCATGACTGAGTGAAGTTATCGTGTCGGGACTGTGTTCCGGTGCACTGAAGTCACGGTACTACCTACTCTTTAGTCCCTAACTTACTTCAATTCATAGAAGAGAGTCTACTGTCTCATTCCGACCTGAGGAGAGTTCAGTCCTTTTCACGGATGTAATCTCTCCTACGCGGGAAGTTTGTTGTTACTTGAGTCCCGTTGTCATAGTCTTCATGTTCGGGTCAGATTCCGTCCCTGTCCACGGGTCCCGGTACGTCAATGGTACTGAACTCTAAAGTACCTCGAAGTCTAACCCCTGTGGAGAAAAGAGGAACAGTCCGTCTTGACGGAGGGGAGTCCCGTGTCCATGAACCTCTTTGATAGCGTCCTATTTGATAATCTCCTAAAGATAGTGTCCTATAGTGTTCCGAGGGGGTCATTGGAGTCGACCTCCTGTCCTCTTGTATTCGTTTACTCGTGTACCACATCCCTCTCCTCTGTGGACTGTGAGTCCCCATTTGTTCGGGGGAGGTGCCACCCACTCCTTGAGTGCTCTAGTCTTACGAAGAGTGAGGCAAGGTAACACTCTCCCGAGCAGACCGACCCCACGAGGTGAACCGTCCACATCTGGAGAGGTGAGACTCCTTGGTAAAGTTCGTAGTGGTACCAGACCTCCCAGGTCAGAGGCAAGACCTAGTCCGGACACCTCTAGTGGGGTCGGAGGAGAAGGACCGGAAAGGTCTTGGTGGACTGAAGTCGTACCGGGTCTGTCTTTGGTAGGTGTCTCGTCTGGTCCTCCAGCACCACGACGTCCCCGACCCAGAAACGTCCTATGTGTCAGTGACGTCCGAGGTGACCCTCTCTTTTCCACCTCCTTAAGTCACTCCTTCCGTCTCATTTAGAGGGACCGACGGAAAGACGGGGATCAGAGATCAGGGTACGAGGTCAGAACCGTCTGGAGAGACTTTTGACCGGTACACTGGGTTGTCCTTAATCTTGGTACTCGGATCTGAAATTAAGAATGTTATACCCTGACAATCTAAAGTCTCTACACCTCCTTTAATTAAAACAAAACAAAAAAGTATCGGGGTTTCTTAATAAGTAATACTGGACTACACAAATGGTTAGAAACGTTCCATAAATCCCAACTGATTTTTTAATCAGTGTTGGACATTCATCTCTCGATAAAATAAAACACCCTTACAATTCCATAGACTCGGACCCTCTGTCTTAGAGTCACCGGGACTCTTTTGACAAGGTTCCACCACCCTCTCCCTCAGTCCGATATATGTTGAAACGTTGCTTCTCCTGTCCGTTAGATTTGTAGTTTTTAAATCACAAGAAGACACATACCCTTCTACGTCCTTAGACCCTAATAACTTCAGTAAGGAAAGTCTACGTAGAGGCGACAGACCCCGGTCGTAGGACGTATAAATGTCTCTATCAAAACAAAGAATTTAAGGGAAACTCGGAAGGGTGAGTGTGATCTACCGACTTTGGCGACTACTGACACTGTAGGAATTCAAGGAACACATCTCTCACCGTAACGAACAATCGCACCGAGTCTTTAAGTGTAAACTTCCCGACCTTAACGTCTATCGACACTGTAAAGAACGGGTGAGTATACCGTCCTTTATAAAGTAAACTGTTATTGTATAATGAATTACGTACTAAAGACCTCGGTCTCACGGACTCAAGTTTATGAACGTGACGAAACGGGTTTATATTTACCCTATTATGATTATACACATAATCCCAACACACTCCTAATTACGTGGATTTTGTTACCGACCTTGAAGCAAAAGTTTTAGGAAATCTATAAACGATAGAAGAAAATGAACCTCTCTTTTGCACTAAGTTTCATCACACCTATTAACCCCTTGTCGAACTCCATCTACCCCTCTACCTCTTTTTTTAAGGACTCTTACGATGCGAGTATGGAATCTTGTGGGTTCTTTCACTAGATTGAGACCCTTTGTCCTTATCTGTTTCCATTAAGACTTCGAAATACTTAACTCAGGGTTCTTTTCGGACTCGAGACTTCCTCTTCCTTTCCTCGTTTATCAGTAAATAATTTTTTTTTTTTTTTTCTTGTGTACGTTAATGTGAGTCAACTAGTTAAAGAGAGGAAACGTTTTACTTCACTTTCACTTTTACAATCAGTGAGTCAACACAGGTTGAAACGATGGGTGACCTGTCGTCGAGACAGGTACCTTAAGAGGTCTGTTCTTATGACCTCTCCCATCGGTAAGGGAAGAGGTCCCCTTGAAGGGTTGGATCTCAAACTTGGACCCAGGGGGTGTAACGTCTGTGTAAGAAACGACATAGTCGGTGGTTCCTCCGGGGGAAACGTTTTATTCGTCAGAAAAATGACTTGACTAGTAAAATATTGTCAGATAGAAAAAAATTCGACTGTAAATTCGAGTCCCATCTCAGACTCTAAGTAATTATGTACACGAATCACGGGTTCTGCTAGGGGTGTGGTGGTCGGTGTCATTTATGTTAATAAAAAAAATTTCCACTTTTGACAACCTTTTCGTAAAAATATTATTGTGTTTTACCGTTTAGATTCCGACTGTCGTTTAAAAGTAATTGTTAAAACGTCATAAAATAATTTATATTTACAAATTTAAAGATTGTACCTTTTATTGATTGTCTTAGTTTTATATTTGATGTTTGTTCTATTTTATGACTTAGCTTATGGTCGTTTCACAAATAATATTACGTATCTCTTAGGTATTTTGGTGACTCTTTTTGTGTTTCTAGATTCTCTATTATTTGAAGTCTATTAAGAATTTCAACATTATCTACAAACGGTTATTTATACACTTTTACAAGGCCTTGGAATCTTTAATTTCTGTATATTTTATTTTTGTTTTACTATATTTTACAGTTGATAAACCGTTATGACTTTTTCTAGATTGTTTCCCTTTACACTCCATTTCACAAGGGTGATATTTTCTTCATTGTAATTTGATGAATTTATGTTGATCGTAATATTTTTATCATTGTAGTCATACAATTCAGGCAGTCAAGTCAGTGAGTCAGCACAGACTGAGAAACACTGGGGTACCCGACGTCGTGCGGTCCGAAGAGATTCTTTTCTATCACTTCAGCGAGTCAGCACAGGTTACGAAACGCTGGGGTACCTGACATCGGGCGGTCCGAGGAGACAGGTACCCTAAGAGGTTCGTTCTTATGACCTCACCCAACGGTAAAGGAAGAGGTCCCCTAGAAGGGTTGGGTCCTTATGGGTCCAGAGGACGTAACATCTATCTGTGAAATGGGAGACTCGGTGGTCCCTTCGTAAGGGTCTCGAACAAGTTTGAGTACAGGTAGCTCGACCACTACGGTAGGTTGGTAGAGTAAGAGACAACAAGGGAATAGGAGGACGGGAGTTAGAAAGGGTTGTAGTCCCAGAAAAGTTTACTCAATCGAGAAACGTAGTCCACCGGTTTCCTAACCTCAAAGTCGAAGTCGTAGTCAAGAAGGTTACTTATAAGTCCTGACTAAAGGAAATCCTATCTGACCAACCTAGAGGAACGACAGGTTCCCTACGAGTTCTCAGAAGAGGTTGTGGTGTCAAGTTTTCGTAGTTAAGAAACCTCGAGTCAAAAGAAATGTCAGGTTGAGAGTGTAGGTATGTACTGATGACCTTTTTAGTATCGAAACTGATCTGTCGGGAAAAAGACGTTTCATTACAGAGACTAAAAGTTATATGACAGATCCAACCAGTCCCGAAAAGAAGGTTCCTCGTTCGTAGAAAATTAAAACACCAACGTCAGCGGTGGACGTCACTAAAACCTCGGGGGGGTTTTATTGTAGAGAGTGACAAAGGTAACAAAGGGGTTGATAAGCGGTACTTCACTACCCTGACCTACGGTACTAGAATCAAAAGACTTACAACTCAAAATTCGGTTGAAAAAGTGAGAGGAGAAAATGAAAATAGTTGTCCGAGAAATGAAGAAGTGAAGGACGGTATTCATTTTTTTTTATTATTAAATCCTTCCACTAAAGTTTTAGTACAGTTGGTATATTTTTATTATGTAGGATTCTTTTGGTTCTTTCCTTCTTTCAATCTGGATTTTCTGTAGAGTCTTTCTAACCGTCCGTTAAGAAATGGGGACTCGTTGGTTCCTTCGAGGATGTAAAATTCTAGTATTTTAAATTACTTTCACTACCTTTTGTGGGTTGGTGTTCTCCTAATTAAAATGTGTCCTCAGTCTTTACAGTCTTCTTTTCACGCCTCAAGATTTTGTTTATTATTAATGCATTCTCACAGTTTTCAAGGACTTCTTACTGTAAATTCTACATGTGATTTTCCAATACAACTATACTCGATCTCCTTCTCCTCCACACACATACAGTCCCCCGTTTCCCTCCGTATAAAATCCATTTCCATTATCGTACACATCTTCGAATTTTCTCTACATGAAGAGATACTTTGGTCTTTTTATTTTTATTTTCGTCAAGTGACTTCGTGTCTCTAACTTCCACCTCTGATTTTCTAAGGTGATCTTTTTTAGTATCCTTGGTTCACGAATTTTCTAACATCCACTACAGTCTTTAAACTTAAATACGATCTACATTACCCTTTGAAAACTTCTCAAAGTTCCTCTAATTTTGGTACTAGGGTTACGTGAAGATGGAAAAGACGTAAAGGTTTAGCTCTTTTGGTATAAAAAGAATTTTGTTGTTTTGTTTTCATGAAACACCGTCTCGAACAAATCGTTTAGACTCGACGACCCCACGTATGATACAGTGAAGTCAGTACAGGTTAAGAAACACTGGGGATACCTGGTATTGGGTGGTCCGAGGAGACAGGTACCTTAAGAGGTCCGTTCTCATGACCTCACCCAACGGTACGGGAGGAGGTCTTCTAGAAGGGTGGAGTCTCTACCTTGGAAGCAGAGAACACAGAGGACGTAACCGTCCACCCAAGAAATGGTGAACGTGGTGGACCCTCTTCAGTTTATACAGAGTCTCGGGAATCTCCAATGTACACGAAGACATCAAAATTATGTGTAAACAATTGATATGTATATACATATTTATATATGTGTATAAAATACAAAGCAGAAATACAAATTGATTTAACACTTTTACAGTCCTTCTCAATTTGTTGAGAACGATTTTCACGCTATTGATTTACTTCGGGAAACTATCGTAGTTTCCTTACTTTTCATCTTAATGACGTCTTTAAGCTCCGTAAAAGAACTTTTTGTAAACACCGTCAGTGGTGATAAACACTGAACATTTCAGTTCAACTACTTTCAATTCTTCAACACTACTAGTTTCTGAGTACTTTAAAACTTTTTGTAACGTATTCCGTTCTCTACTTTTACTTCTAGAACTTGAACTCGAGTAACTCACCTAAGTTGTTCTTCCACCACTTAAATACGTTGACAGAACAAAACAAACCCATTACTTTGGTTTGGTTTGGTATTTATTGACGTAATTTTCTATTCATACTCAGATCTTAAGAATCTTCGTCGTGTCGTATTCATTTCACACAAAAGTTAGAGATGTGATGACTACAAACCTGGTCTATTAATAAACACTGACACCCCCATTCCCGACGAGACACGTAACATCCTACAGATGGCAGTAGGGACCGAGATGGTTGATCTACAATCTTATTTCGAGATCATACTGTCGGATTTCACCTGGCTCCATAACGGTCACCAAGACCATCCTTCCCCTCCCTTTGTCCACCCCTTTTCCTCCCTCCTCTCCGAAGACTGGTGTTCACCACATTTACTTGGGTGGTCTTTTTTTTAGACACCAGTTTTTTTTTTTTTTTTTTTTCGGTGACAACTAATACGAAGTCGCCTCTTAATGTAATTTTTTAGACTGTTATAAAATAGACAACTTTTAGAACTGGGATACACTTTAAAGTTAAAAAAATCCTCAGGATAGGACGACCTTTTGATAAAAAAGGTGTTTTATTTAAACAATTCTTGTTTCCAAATGGTTAAAGAAACGGAACGGTTGGTTAATGGTTCAGTATATTAGATAGGAAGTGTAGTATAAGAGAGAATTAAAGAGACGGTGACAGGTGATGAATAGGTATCACCGTTTAATAATATCGGTGTCCGTAAAATAAGGACAAGGGACAAGGTTGATTAAGTAAAAGATTAAACCAGAGGACGAGGGTTATTACGTTCACGTAGTCTAACGGTCAGAACCTGTCTACATCTTGAGAAACATCAGTTCAGGAGAGTCTTTCACCCTTTGGTTCTTCTTCTACTGTCAGAGTAAATCTGTCAAATGGTTTTTTTTTTTTTTTTTTTCAGTTCAGGAGTCTAAAATTCTGGGAGTGAATGTCTACATATCTTGTCAGAAAACCTGAGACACCCTCTCCCTCTTCAACCCTACTAAACCCTCTTACTGTAACTTTGTACATATTATAGTATATACTTTGCTTAACCGTCAGGTCCAAGTTACGTCCTATGTCCTACGAACCCCGACCACGTGACCCTACTGGGTCTCCCTACCATGCCCCTGCCTCCATCCTCCCCCCAAGTCCTACCCCTTGTGTAAATGTGGGCACCGTCTAAGTACAACTACATGCCGTTTTGGTTATGTTATAACATTTCATTAATCGGAGGTTAATTTTATTTATAAAAAAAAATTTTTCTGGGAGTGAATCTTTGTTACCGTCTCTTTTCCTGTGTAACCTAGTCTTGTCCATATAGAATGGTACGTCTTTAAGGGATTCATGGAAGAAATGTCTATTCTTTCAATCCAAAAGAAAAATTACCCACTTCAACGATAAGTGACATCGTGACAATCAGGTCGAGTCGACAGGTTGAATTCCAACGGTCTAGATCGTTTATTTTTATGTCTTACAGGTCACTTTAAACATAAAGCCTATTTGATAATAATAAATCGACCTTAAGTCTAAATTGACCCGTAGGATGTAAAATAAACAGTTGGGATCGGGTTGAATGGTTATTTTAGAGTCTTCCTCGTATAACTTACGAAAAGACATAAGAAGTTGTGTCTAGGTCGTGTCAGACGTGTATCACACTTGGGACTACCTTAAAAAGTTTATTTACGTTTTACTGACACATATAACCTTGATCGTAAGGAACGTATGAGGAGTGTGTGATCATGTACACTTGGAGTCTTTAAAATAGTCGTTAAGTCTGAATTAATTCGGTGATAAATGATTAGTATCAAGTCAAGTCAAGTCGAGTCAACGAGTCAGCACAGGTTGAGAAACGTTGGGGTACTTGGTGTCGTGCGGTCCGGAGGGACAGGTAGTGGTTGAGGGCCTCAAATAAGTTTGAGTACGGGTAACTCAGCTCTTTGGGTTCGATATCTTAATTCTTCACATTAAACCTTGTGTTCGAGCAGGTGAACCCAAAAATTGGATTCAATTTTATAGGTCTTCGAATTACCTAAATTGTTATCATACAAGGAGTATCCTATAACAATTCACACTTTAATAATTATTTGTCACTGAGAAGGATCACGACTAGTTCATTTATAAGTTATTTATATGACTGTAAAATTAAAATATTGGGAATTCTTACGTCCGAGTCTTCTATAAGAATAAAAAATTGAAGGACTTCACTTATTATAGAAGTAGTAGTAAACTGAAGGAGAGACTGGAGTTGAATAAAGTGGGGAGTTGGACGAACGAGACGAAGTCGGTGAGATTGAAAGAAAGACAGGGAATTTGTGTTGTTCGTAGAAGGGTCTACCGGAAAGAGTACAAGGGTGAACAGGGAATCGACGAAGTACCCTGACCGAAGAAGAGTAAGTGTAGAGTTGTCTTACAGAGAAATAGTCTGTCTCACGGCATCTGTGGACTTGATTTAACCCTACTTAGGGTAAAAGAGACGGTGTATCGTGTCTAAAACAAACAGTCTCGGGGTAACGAGTGACTTTACAAGAATATAAGCGAAACACAACTTATGAATGAACTAATAACAGAAAGAGAGGACAGTAATCCATTCAAGATAACTACTATCTCCTAAAAGTATAGAATAAGTTTATCTTAACAGACTCGGTTCTTGTCTCAGGTCTTATCTCGTCGACGAATCTTTTTATAAAAACCAGTTTTACTCATTTGGGCCCTAATATCCTTCACTAGAAACGCTCTTGGGACCTTTCGTCCTTTTCCGAGTCCCGGTCGTGAGAGAATAAGATTACCGTATAATGTAGGGAAGATGAGGGACGCTCTTTAAGTCTGCTTAAAGAAGAAAGAGGTGGATGATCAACCTTATCTGTAAGTGTCCCTCCTTTACCAGAATCTTTCTCCCTCTCAAGTGATACAAAATTCATCAAGTTACTTAGACAATACCAACTCCCAGACACGGTCGAAACCCCTAAAAGTTTAGACCACTACCGTACCAACCCTTTTCTTAACCTTCCTCAATTTTCAACTATATTCGTTTGTATTAACTAATTCCCTTTGTCTCCTGTACTGCAGGTTAGAATGTTTTACACCCGGACTCTGAGGTTCTCCGATTACTCAAGGACGTTGAACGGATAACCGAAAGTCGGTTTACCCTACCTGTGTTGGCAGTGTGAGAGACATGGGTAAGTCCCGTGTACCGAACGGTACACTTTACCGACTATAAACTGATAGATACTGGATGTGTTAGTCTTAAAGTGTATTAAATAAGATATGAGTAACTTAATAACCTATGAACATACGAGTCCAGTCTCTTTCCCCTCAACATCCTCTTTGACTATCGTATCTTTCCGAGTTTTATCTAAGTACTACCAATGATTGGACACAACCCAAAGGTCTTCTACGGAAGTCAAGAAATTCTGTAGGGTATCTATGACGAATAGATGCACCAGTAAGATTCATGATTCTTTGTGACGAAGTCGAGGTCCCATGAAATGGGTTCTATTTATTTCTCTTTTAATTGAGACAGTTTCTTGTAGATTATGTTCCTAAGTTTAAAAATATTTGTAAACCCAAACCCCCCTTTTCTTTCTCCTATTACCCCCTCCAGGGAACTATGTAGGAGGGTGACCCTCTCTACCGTAGTAGTGTCTAGAACAACTCCTGTATTGTGCTAGAAAATCTTGTTCAGAGGGACCATCGAGTCGACCATTTCTTTAGACGGACGTTATGTTCTCTGGGACCAAACTAAGGACCTAGTCCTTCTGCGGGACCTCTTCCCTATCCGATAGGTGAGGTCATAAGAACCCGAAGGACCACCGAGTCTACCATTTATTATGTGAACTTTACACCCTCTGGATCCAAGTTACGGACCCAACCCTTCTGGGGGACCTCCTCCCGTGTCATTGGGTGAGGTCATAAGAACGGACCTCCTAGGGCTACCTACCTCCTCGGACGACCCGATGTCAGGTACCCCAGTGTTTCTCAGTCTGTGCTGACTCGCTGATTCGTGTCGTGTCGTGAGGGATTAAGAAATCTAAACGGTATTTTAGAAGTCCCTTTGCAAGGGAAAAAGAACGTGTTAAGTATATTATTTCTCTTGTTGACTTACTTTTCAATAAAATTGTGATATCAAAGATTTAAAAGAGTTTATGGACTTCCCTACCCTACGTTCCGATATCTACGTTCTGAGGAAGTAGTCTTCCCTCAACTCTTCTTTGTCTTATATCTATACTGCCGACACATACAGTGACAGGATCTCTCCAGTTCATAAGTCCTTGACAAACAACATCCAATCTCAGTGTTAGAGATTCCCTGTACCAGACCTGTATCTCTGATTTCATGAGAAAGAAGAGGGTGTGGTGTTATCGAGTGGTGGGTTCCACACGTATGTGACCCAGAGGGACCGGGTTCGGTTCTCTCCCGAGTCGGGGTAGTAGTGATTGTCTCGCCGGTAGGTCCTCGGAGACCTCTTTATGTCTGTATGGTACGACTTCTTGTCCTTTCCTTTCCCACTCCTCTCGTACACTCACAGTAAGTCACTCCTGTTCTTGGGAGGGGGCTGGACATAGGGTTCATTGTGGTTAGTTCTTTAAGTAAAGAAACAAGGACCTAACCCACTAGAGTCACAACCTGGTTTAGTCGTAGTCACTAGATACTGTAGTAGTCAACGACCAGTATTTAAGTCATACCTTCAGGAAGAGACTGTAAATCTGAAAAGAGTTGGACGGGACAAAACCACAGACGTCCCGTCCTTATCTCTACGCCTACATTTCTTGTCTGTAGTAGTCAGGAGACACTACTGGATCTACTTATCCTACTCCCCGTACCAACACCCTCCCACCCGGTACTCTCTCCCTTATATACATATCTATATCGACTAAGTGAAGTGACATGTCGTCTTTGATTGTTTTGTAACATTTCGTTAATGTGAGGTTATTTTTTCCCCCCTCCCATGAAGGGCACACCAGGTCACCGATTCTGAGGTGCGAAGGTTATGTTCCCCGGGTCCAAACTAGGGACCAATCCCTTGATCTAGGGTACACGACGTTGTCTCTCAAGGGTGTGATGTTTACTTTCTTGAGTGTCCGTTCCTAGTTTCTAGGACGCACGGTGTTGATTCTGGGTCCCGTCGATTTATTTATGTATAGAAAAAAATTTCCAACAAGAATTAAATCACAAAATTTACAAACTAGACCAACATAGACTGTGTAAAATAGACCCGGACATACCTCTCGATCGGCACAAGGAACAAACTCGGATTTTTCGTAAGTAGAGAGAACGGACTTCTATGTCTGTAAAGCGGTTTTCATGCACATTCACACGAATCCTCGCCTTCACGATCTCTCGTCTACCAACGTTAAATCCTCTTGAAATTAGACTAGGAAAAATGTGAACATCTAAACCCCTTTAATGTTGACTGTACTTCCATGGAAAGAGTTATGACTTTTTGCGATACTAAGACACCTGCGAAATTCCTTGTGGTAGGGGGCCATTGACCACTACAATGTCATAATGTCGGCGACTAATCTCGTATTAGACATGAAGGACTGTCCTTCGCTACAAAAAGTATTTGATTTCCTTTACCTTTAAATCAGTCATTGAATTGAGCTCACTTTTTTGAAGGGTCCAAACAGAGGACTATGGCAGGTTCAAATCACCGTGGGGGTTTTATAAGTGTCTTTTTCTCCAAATCATATCCACTAGACACACCTTACCTCCTAGAACTTCCATAGAACATCGTAAATTAGATTCTTATACGATTCCGGTTGACAGGACTAGTTTCAAACGTTCTCCGACTTTCTAGTTATTTTCAGTTTCAGTCGACAACCACGTGAAAACGAAATCTTCTTAATTATCTCTTATCTTTATGGTACAATCAGCGAGTTGGTACAGGATGAGATATCAGGGCGGTGTACCTGACATCGGGTGGTCCGAGGAGACAAGTACCTTAAGGGGTCCTTTCTAATGACCTCACCCATCGGTAAGGGAAGAGGTCCCCTAGAAGGACTGGGTCCCTAGTTTGGGTACAGAGGACGTAACGTCCGTCTAAGAAATGGTAGACTCGGTGGTCCCTTCGGACAATTACAAAATATATTTCTGTTTTTTGTTTTTACACAAGTTAATGAATAAGGACCGAGGGTAATCCTAAAAAGAATAAAATAACCCTTACGCAGGAAAATAATAAGTGGAAGAGAACGAAATATAGTCTTTTATATGTTCTTATACAACGATTAATCATTTATCTTAGGATACTTTTTTGATAGTCAATATATAGGAAACTACATCAGTATATTATTAGGTACTCCAACGTATCTCAGTCTGTTTTGGCTCTTTAATTGCGAAATCGAAATGTGTCGTCTTCAACTTGTCCTGACGAAGAGGGAGTCGAAAATCTCGCCTTTTGGGGAGCTGAGACCGGAAGGTAGGGGGTGGGAGAAGGAGGGGAGAGGGTATCGCTGTCCAGGACACTGAGTCCTCTAGGGGTGCGAGGTAAGTCTTCACGGGTCCACTGTAATGATCGCTGGGACCGTCGTCGCTCCGTGGTCACTGGGTCCTCCAAGTCTGCCGGTTGTGAAGACTTTCTCCGTCACTTTAACGGTTTAGAGTCTATGTTGACCTCCATCCCGTCCATTTTCTTTGGTTTGTCGACGCTATATCGCGGTGGATGACCTTATGTATCCTTCTTGAGATTAAAGATTTCCCTCTTAGTAATCTTAATTCCAAAATTTAAAAACAGCTTCAAAATGGATTCCTTCTTTCCACAATAAAGTCTACGTGGTCATTTCCTTGTTGGGTAGTTGGTGATACTTCGTGGTGACAATGTACCTTAGTGTTTCTCTTTTACTGTCAAGAGATCCTTGGTTTGCATTTCAGCACGTGATAACACTAGACTATTCTCATAAGTTTTATCGTTCGATGTTCCTTTGGGTCTTTCCGTCAAGTCACTCGAGTCCTTATTCTAATTACTCGTCTTCCTTATAAATGTTTTCTCCATCTTTGAGACTTTTTTTCTATTTGGCTTTAAGATCTCGACTTCTTTAGTTATTTAATCCACTTCTTACGTAATCTTCGTAACCTTCATCTCGGCTCCTGTACCTTCTCTCTCAATCACTCAAATTTCTCTCTTTAGATCTTTACTATGTTCATCTTCTCCTCTCTCTTAGTTCTAGATTTTTGTTTGCTCCTTTAAGATATTCTTGATAGACTGAGAAAACGCTTCCTTTTTAATCCTATTACCCATAGTGTCTTTTTCTTTTCTCCCTCTTCTTTCATCTCTCGAACGAGTTTCTTTATCATCGACTCTTTAAGGATTTGAACCCTTTCCTTGACCTATACGTCCAGGTGTTTCGATTCTTGTTTGGATTAATAGAGGTACGTTTTAGTGGAGAGGTTCTGGGTAATATAATTCGGAGGGTTTTTAATTACTGTTTCTCTTTTAAAATTTCCTCCGGTTCCTTATGCCTAACATATACGGTTCCACTTTCACTTCAAGCGACCCAGCACAGGCTGAGAAACGCTGGGGTACCTCACATCGGATTGGTCCGAGGAGGGAGGTACCCTAAGAGGTCCGTTCTCATGACCTCACCCAACAGTAAAGGAAGAGGTTTCCTTGGGAGTAATCTGAGAGTCGTCTCAAAAGTCGTCTATGAGGTTTCTTTCCACTTTACTGTTTGAATTTTAAGACTTTCCATTTTTGACAGCCAGTTCTTATCAGATTAGTCGTTGTAATAGTAGGCTCATTCCTCTTTATTTCCGGAAGGGTCTGTTTGTTTTCGACTTCCCCCGGTAGTTGTATTATGAATATTCTTTACAATTTTCACGGGAAGATGGACTCTGTTTTTTTCGTTTTCATGTGTTTTGGAATTCCTTCACTATATAACTGTCTGTCTTAGTCTGTTGACGTTGAGAAATAGTGTCGTCTACAAATTTGGGAATCAATATCATACTTCCCCTTTACCTCTTTTTCTCGTCATTTTTATCGATAGCGACGGAGTTAAACCATTGTTCAAGTGTTGTGCCTTTCCCCGTAACACTCTATTGTCTTTGGGTTCTCTCCTACTCCTCTTCCTACCTTGGACGTACCTGTTTACCTCTGTACTACTACGGTCGTCTTTTTCCTGAGAATAGACGTTCTATAAAATATATTTGGAATACCATTGGTATACTACATTCAGATCCCGTCTCTATACTTTGTTTTTTCTCCTTTGACTCTTTTCACAATACGTTTTGGTTGTTCGATTATACTGTCTGTCTTCGTGTTCCTTTTCCTTCGTATCGTGTCGGTATTTTCTCTCTTGCGACCGGGACACGAGTCGGCGGGTCGGCACGGGCCGACACACCGGGGTGCCTGACCTCGGGTGGTCCGAGGAGACAGGCTCCCTAAGAGGTCCGTTCTTATGACCTCACGCAACGGTAAAAGGTAAATAACTATTAGTGTGATTTACAGTTACTATCCTTAAGTGGTTTGTGTGTACCACCAACCTACCTCATTGTTTGTTCTGGGTTACTACCCATGTTCTAGGAGATCCTTTACGTGGAGTCGAGACTTCTGTTTGCACCCGAGTTTCACGTCCCTGCCTTCCACTACGAGTTACAGTCGGTCTTCTGTCACTACATCGGAGTAAGTATAGTCTATTTTATCTGAAGTACGGTCTTTCTACCGTTCTCTGTTTCTACCTGTAAAGTCTTACCATTCCCCTTGTCAAGTGATCCTTCTGTGTTGTCAATTACTATGTATACGTGGATAGTAACAACGATAATCAGTGATTCAGCGTAGACTGAGAAAACACTGGGGTACCAAACATCGGGTGGTCCGAGGAGACAGGTGGCCGAAAGGGTCCGTTCTCATGACTTCAACCGAGGTAAAGGAAGAGGTCCCTTAGAAGGGCTGGGTCCCTGACTTGGGTGCAGAAGACGGAACCGTTGACCTAAGATATGGTGACTCGGTGGTCCCTTCCGGTGTGTTATTGTGTCTTCATGGTTTTACGTGTTTGGTTTATAATTCGATAGATTTCCTTCCCTACCCGTCTTATGTTATTGCCATCCCCTGAAATTGTGGGGTGAATATAGTTACCTATCTAGTAGATCTGGTATTCAGTTGTTTCTTTGTCACCGAAATTTACTTTATAATCCGATCTACATTTCTGTAAGGTAGGTTTACGTCATCTTATGTGTAAGAAGAGTTCACGTGTACCTTTTAAAAGTTCTTATCTGGTATACAACTCTGGTTTTTTTCAGAGTTATTTAAATTCTTCTAAGTTTAATATCGTTTATACCCCGAAAGGTCCACTGTGATCACCATTTCTTGGGGGGACGGTTAAGTCTTCTCCATTCTCTGTGACCAAGATAGGGACCCAGTCCTTCTAAGGGACCTCCTTTCGTACCGTTGGGTGAGGTCCTAAGAACGGACCTCTTGGGGTACCTGTCTCCTCGAACCTCTCGATATGTCAGGTATCACCTCGTGTCTCAGTCTGTACTGACTTCACTGAATTGCTACCATACTTTTATCTTTAGTTAATGGTCTTCTTTAGATCTCTTCAGTGGTTATACGTCTCTGACTTGTTGTACGACTCTTGTCGTCTATCCAGTTACTTCTTTGGTTTCTTCTTTAAAATTTTCATGGATTTTTATTTACTTTTAAAATTTTACTTTGTGGTTTTAGAAACCTACGTCAATTTCTTTATGACTCCCTGTGAATATTATTATGTCCGGATTGAGTTCTTTGTTCTTTTTAGAGTTGATTTGTTAGATTGTAGTGTGAATTTCCTTGATCTTTTTCCTGAAGGGACCACCAGGTCACCGATTCTGAGATACGAGGGTTAGGTCCTCCGGTTCCAAGTCAAGAGCCAGTGCCTTGATCTAGGGTGTACGGTGTTGATTCTGGGACTCGTCAGTTTATTTATATAAGAAAATAAAAAAAATTTTTTTCCTTGATCTTTTTTCTCATTTACTTAGGGTTTCTGTCATCCTTCGTTTATGATTTCTAGATTCACCTTTATTTACTTTATCTCTGATTTTTCCGTTATCTTTCCTAATTACTTTGACTCTAGACCAAGTGACTTTTCTATTTAATTCTGACTGTTAAAAAAAAAACCATTAACTGTTTAGAAATCGATCTGAATGATTCTTTTTTCTCTTTTCCTAAAATATTTATTTTAGGTTTTACTTCCTTCTCTTTACTGTAGTCTATGGTGTCTTTATGTTTCCTAATATTGTCTTATGATACTTGTGACATACGGTTGTTTAACTTGTTGGAGTTTTTATTTGTTTAAGGATCTGAGTATGCTGTAAGGTTCTAACTTAGTGTCTCTTCATCTTTTGGACTATCTGGTTGATGATCATATCTCTAACTTTCTCATTAATTTTTGGAGAGTCTTTTGTTTATAGATTCTCGTCTACCGATGTATCCACTTGAGATGGTTTGTAAATTACTAAATTATGGATAAGAAGAGTTTAATAAGGTTTTGTAACTTCTCCTTCCTTACGGAGGTTGAGTAATATACTGGGTTGTGATGAGACTCTCTTTTTGGTCTATACTGTGTGTGTTTTGTGTGTGTGTGTTTGTTTTAAATACGGTCAAAGACACTACTCGTATGCTCGTTTTTAGGAGGTGTTTTATAATTTGGTTTATGTTGTTATGTAATTTTCCTAGTATGTGACACTACACCCTAAGTAACGTCCCTACGTTCTTACAAAGTTGCAGACGTCTAGTTAGTTACGTTATGTGTGTAATTTTTGACTTCCTATTTTGAATGTACCAGTAAATTTCTTGACGTACTTTTCGTGAACTGTTCTGAGTTGCGACTAACCACTACCTAGTTCTTCCTTACCTCTACGCGTACTATCTCCGACATGGATGCCGTGGAGGTGTCAAATGCAGTATGAGTTGACCTTTTAAAGATCATGAAAATGTTTATACACGTTTACGGTGGTGTTAGGTCAAAGTCTTGTAAAGATTGTGGGAGTTTCCAAAGGACAAATATCAGTCAAAAGTGAGGTAAGGTTCGAGATCTCTAGAACGAAAGTCAGACATTTAAACGGAATATATCTACCAAGAACATGCACCTTAGGAGACTGTTCATCAGAAAGCACAAACTGAATAAAGGGACTATTATCGAGTCAACCATTTCTTAAGAGGACGTCACGTCGTCTGGGACCAAACTAAGGACCCAGTCCTTCAAGGGGACCTCTTTCCTTTCCGATGGGTGAGATCATAGGACCGGACCTCTTAAGGTACCTGATATGTCAGGTACCCCAGTGTTTCTCAACCTGTGTTGACTCGTTGCAAGTGAATAAAGGGAATCCTATAAAAACTTCCAGTAGGTAAAACGTCGTACGTATTGTTTAAAAAATCTACAAAAAGTAAACAAGAAAAAAATAACGATTTATCAAAAGGTAACGTATCTATGTTACGTAAAACGAAAAGGTAAGCAATTGACTACCTATAATTCTAACAAAGGTCAAAACACAATATTGTTGATTATAACGATTCTTGTAAAAGTATACACACACACACACACACACACACACACACACACACACTTCATAGGTAAAACAAATTTCCTTACTCAAACCCAATAAGAACTGTTTGTTGAACCTTGAGAGACATAATTAGATTTGGAGTTTACAGGTCCCTCGATTAAGACCTGAGTATATCTTTTATTATCCCGAAGGTTCCACCGTGTCACCATTTCTTAGACGGACGGTTACGTCCTCTACGTTCTCTACCCACAAGCTAGAGACTTAGGAGGAGTTCTTCTAGGGGATCTCATCCTTTACCGTTGGGTGAGGTCAGGAGAGAACCTTTTAAGGCACCTGTCTCCTCGGACCACCCGATCTCAGGGACCCCGGCGTTCCTCAGTCTGTACTGACTCGTTGACTCGTGTCTGTGTATTGTTCATTATTCAGTTACGTTTTGTCACGAATTATTTTATCTACATATTATCTGAAATCGTAAAAATTTTCACTTATTAAGGAGTAATACACAGGAAATTTTTTTAAGGAACTTTTTATATCAAAAGGAGTATTTTAATTCTCGGTCGTATATAAGCTTTTAGTTTTTTTGTTAGGAGGACGAATAAACGAAAACCCCACCTTCCTTCACCGAATACCGACCATGAATTCAGAGTCACGATTTTTTTTTTTAGGGACTTTATTGTGACAATAAATTTATGGATAGTAGGAAGTACTCCGTCAATGTTTTTTATGTTAGCTTATCATGGTCTGTGACGTAAAGGTATGACATTTTAGTAGGAGGAATGGAGTACCTGGTAAAGAAAGAGAATTTTCTCTTTCTACTAAAATTTAGAGAGGAAGGGAAACACGTAGTCTCCTCCGTCCGGGTACAGTGTTTCCACTTTGTAGTAAATACACTCGGAGGCAGCAGTAGGTACTAGGAGGATTACACACTCCTTCACCCAGACGACCCTTGTGATTCCCTTTTCAAACCAACGAAGAATATTTTGGTGTACCCTTCGTTGTCAAGAGAAAAGGACGGAAAGTGTAGTAACCACTACGGTAACCGGACCATTTAACTGGTTGAGACCTTTAAGGGATGGAACCAGATAGTCAATACACTTTATTATTCAATTTCCTTTCATTTCGACTAATCTAACCTAAGAAGACGATGACCGTCGTCTTTCACAGAAGTATCTATATAAGTATGTTATCTGAAATCACGATGGTACATTAAAGTGTGATGTCCGGAGTTTGTTTTACTTTGTAAATAAGGTTAGTCTCTTGTAATACTGTCATGTCAACGTTGGAACCCTAGTTTATTTTGAATAGGGTTGACATACGTGTACCGTCTGTACTAAATAGTTTAGAGATGTCCTACTATTGGACAAAGTGTGTTTATTGTGTATCATATTAAGTCAAGTCAAGTCAAGTCAAGTCAACGAGTCAGCACAGGCTGAGAAACGCTGGGGTACTTAACGTCGTGCGGTCCGGAGGGACAAGTAGTGGTAGAGGGCCTCAAGTGAGTCTGAGTGCAGGTAGCTCAGTCACTACGGTAGGTCGGTAGAGTAGGAGACAGCAGGGGAAGAGAAGGACGGGGGTTAGGGAGGGTCGTAGTCTCAGAAAAGGTTACTCAATTGAGAAGCGTACTCCACCGGTTTCATGACTTCAAAGTCGAAATCGTAGTAAGGGAGGTTTCTTTAGGGTCCCAACTAGAGGAAGTCTTACCTAACCAACCTAGAGGAACGTCAGGTTCCCTGAGAGTTCTCAGAAGAGGTTGTGGTGTCAAGTTTACATAGTTAAGAAGCCGCGAGTCGGAAGAAGTGTCAGGTTGAGAGTGTAGGTATGTACTGATGACCTTTTTGGTATCGGAACTGATCTGCCTGTAATNTATAACGATTCTTGTAAAAGTATACACACACACACACACACACACACACACACACACACACTTCATAGGTAAAACAAATTTCCTTACTCAAACCCAATAAGAACTGTTTGTTGAACCTTGAGAGACATAATTAGATTTGGAGTTTACAGGTCCCTCGATTAAGACCTGAGTATATCTTTTATTATCCCGAAGGTTCCACCGTGTCACCATTTCTTAGACGGACGGTTACGTCCTCTACGTTCTCTACCCACAAGCTAGAGACTTAGGAGGAGTTCTTCTAGGGGATCTCATCCTTTACCGTTGGGTGAGGTCAGGAGAGAACCTTTTAAGGCACCTGTCTCCTCGGACCACCCGATCTCAGGGACCCCGGCGTTCCTCAGTCTGTACTGACTCGTTGACTCGTGTCTGTGTATTGTTCATTATTCAGTTACGTTTTGTCACGAATTATTTTATCTACATATTATCTGAAATCGTAAAAATTTTCACTTATTAAGGAGTAATACACAGGAAATTTTTTTAAGGAACTTTTTATATCAAAAGGAGTATTTTAATTCTCGGTCGTATATAAGCTTTTAGTTTTTTTGTTAGGAGGACGAATAAACGAAAACCCCACCTTCCTTCACCGAATACCGACCATGAATTCAGAGTCACGATTTTTTTTTTTAGGGACTTTACTGTGACAATAAATTTATGGATAGTAGGAAGTACTCCGTCAATGTTTTTTATGTTAGCTTATCATGGTCTGTGACATAAAGGTATGACATTTTAGTAGGAGGAATGGAGTACCTGGTAAAGAAAGAGAATTTTCTCTTTCTGCTAAAATTTAGAGAGGAAGGGAAACACGTAGTCTCCTCCGTCCGGGTACAGTGTTTCCACTTTGCAGTAAATACACTCGGAGGTAGCAGTAGGTACTAGGAGGGTTACACACTCCTTCACCCAGACGACCCTTGTGATTCCCTTTTCAAAACAACGAAGAATATTTTGGTGTACCCTTCGTTGTCAAGAGAAAAGGACGGAAAGTGTAGTAACCACTACGGTAACCGGACCATTTAGCTGGTTGAGACCTTTAAGGGATGGAACCAGATAGGCAATACACTTTATTATTCAATTTCCTTTTATTTCGATTAATCTAACCTAAGAAGACGATGCTCGTCGTCTTTCACAGAAGTATCTATATAAGTATGTTATCTGAAATCACGATGGTACATTAAAGTGTGATGTCCGGAGTTTATTTTACTTTGTAAATAAGGTTAGTCTCTTGTAATACTGTCATGTCAACGTTGGAACCCTAGTTTATTTTGAATAGGGTTGACATACGTGTACTGTCTGTACTAAATAGTTTAGAGATGTCCTACTATTGGACAAAGTGTGTTTATTGTGTATCATATTAAGTCAAGTCAAGTCAAGTCAGCGAGTGAGCACAGACTGAGAAACGCTGGGGTACTTAGCGTCGTGCGGTCCGGAGGGACAGGTATTGGTAGAGGGCCTCAAGTGAGTCTGAGTACAGGTAGCTCAGACACTACGGTAGGTCGGTAGAGTAGGAGACAGCAGGGGAAGAGGAGGACGGGGGTTAGGGAGGGTCGTAGTCTCAGAAAAGGTTACTCAATTGAGAAGCGTACTCCACCGGTTTCATGACCTCAAAGTCGAAATCGTAGTAAGGAAGGTTTCTTTAGAGTCCCTACTAGAGGAAGTCTTACCTGACCAACCTAGAGGAACGTCAGGTTCCCTGAGAGTTCTCAGAAGAGGTTGTGGTGTCAACTTTTCGTAGTTAAGAAGTCGTGAGTCGAAAGAAGTGTCAGGTTGAGAGTGTAGGTATGTACTGATGACTTTTTTGGTAACGGAACTGATCTGCCTGGAATCAGCCGTTTCATTACAGAGACGAAAACTTATATGATAGATCCAACCAGTATTGAAAGGAAGGTTCCTCATTCGTAGAAAATTAAAGTACCGACGTCAGTGGTAGACGTCACTAAAACCTCGGGGTTTTTATTTCAGACTGTGACAAAGGTGACAAAGGGGTAGATAAAGGGTACTTCACTACCCTGGCCTACGGTACTAGTAACAAAAGACTTACTATGCGTTTTTGTTTGAAACTTAAACGAACTTTTATTATCTACACGTCCTGACACTTCTTAAGTTGTTAATGAAACATTATTTGAAGACTTAGATAACGGATGACAAAACTAAATTAAACGTAAACTTTAACTGAGAAGTCTGCCTCGTCCGAAGGGACTACCGAGTTACCCATTTCTTGGGTGGACGTTCCGTCCTTTGCGTCCTCTGACCCAAATTAGGGACCTAGTCCTTCTAGGCGACCTCCTCCTTTACCGTTGGGTGAGGTCATAAGAACGGACCTTTTGTACCTGTCTCCTCGGACCGTCCGATGTCAGGTACCCCAGTGTTTCTCAGCCTATGCTCACTCGTACGTGTAACTGAAGTCTACCTTATGTTGTCGTCTTGGGTGGCAGAAGCATTCGTTAAATTAACGGATTCGGACTCGATCCTCCTTCCGGAATTAAGGAAGATAGTACCACCAAAGAACTCGATCTTCTTGGTGGTACCAAAGACTCGGATAGGTTGAGAAAAGATAATAATTTCAGAAACCTTGAATTTTGATATAAGAATGAATGTTAATATCAAGTTGTTAGAAATTACGTTCCCAGTTTTTTTAAACTAAATGAAAAGGTCGAACAAAAGATAGTATATGAAAACCAGTTTAAACAAACTTAGTAAGGTCAAACGAAAATCAAAAATTCGTAGTGAAACAATTAGAAAATTTCAATAAAAATAATGTATCTTATAAACTTGCAAGGAGATCAACTTTGATAATTTACTTTATTTAAGTTACTTCAGACTGAAAGTATAAACAGGGGAAATTAGATAAGAGAGTAAACGGGTTTTCTATTGTTAAAAAAAATTCAAGACGGTAACAAAGATAAATGTTCATATTCATCTACTATCTATCTATAAGAGAAGGAGATAGAATCAAAAACTTTACAATATATGACATGTTTAGAGGATTTGGATGACTTTCATGTAAAACCTCTAATAAGATTTCATCTCTCGGAGTAAAAAGAAGGTCAACATCCTATAAAAAAAAACAAACCTACTTGTAGGGACATAAGTATTTAAAAGGAGACAAAAAGTCTTAACAGAGACTAAAGATTCTACTCTAGGTATGACCTAAAAGAACATTGTCTGTTATCAAATAGTGTGTGAGATCCCCCTGAGTCTTTACGTAGAAAAGGTGATCTCAACACCGAAACAGAATCACCGGAAGACTTTGGATGAATGTCCCTCCTTATGTGGGGTCGGTTTCGTACGTGCAGTGACTACAAATAGACTCTCTCTTTTTCTAAATTTATAACTTCGGGTGATAATCAGATTAATTTCTCCTCAAGTCCTCACTTGATTGGGTCCTAATCTATGAAACAAATTTTTTAGTACCGTTTCCTCTTTTTTTGGGTCGTTATATGTAAAACATTGAAAATTTATTATCGTCTAATGATATGTCACACAAATAGAAACTCCAACGTTTCTACATCCTTTGGTGATGCTACCTCCCTTAATTCCGGAAAGAAGATCGAGTCCTTTTGTATGGACTCCTGTCTTACGTCTTTTGAGTTCCCTTTTTGTCCCTTCCCTCGTTCCTTTGGAGGTCTAGGTGTTTACTGGTTTAAATCCTTATATACTCTTTATTATTGGTAGTAACAAAACACTACGATGGACGGTGAAGACAAAAGAAAGATGAAGAAAGGAACTTTGACATATTTCGTCTACTAACGGTCAGGTATAAACAAACGCTATTTTTCAATATTATACCTGTCTTCTACTCTAGGTTCCGTGTCCTCCGTGATTTCCAACTTTTGTTTCCCCTGGTCCTTTCTTACTTCTATTCCATGCCACTAGTTATGACTCTTGTAGGTCCAGTTTGTACCCCCGGTTCCTTTAGTCATTCTTCCTGTAAAAGACGTCCCAGTGAGTTGGTCCTCGTTTACTCTAGGACTCTTCGTGAGAACAACACCTCCTTATGCTCGGTTTGTCCTCTGGAAAAGTCCGGCACTTCTTCGACCCTGTCTTCCAAGAAGAAACTCACAATGGTAGAAGTGAAGTCGAGTCCCCAGGAAGTCCTTCGTCTCCTGTCATAGTAAAGGTCAGAATGAAATGTTCGTCGTAAAAGGGAACAGAGACGGAGAGTCTCGGAAGACAATTTCGTAACGTCATTCTTCCCCTTTAAAAGAATTCAGAGGAACCCGGTTTCGGTGAAATGTCAAGTTTGGAAGACAAGTCACCAGTCTTCTTCGAAGTCACATTTGACTTCAGTCTTCAGTCTAGGTGTCAGAAAGAGTAATAAAGACAGAGGACAGAACAGTGGAGATGGTAGACGAGATCCTCTGATTTATACTAAGATTTTCTCTCAATTTCTCGTAATGGATATCCGACTTCACGTCCCACAGGACCTTTTCTCCTTCTTTCTGTATATGAATTTTATACCTCCATTTAGGTAGGGGTTTGTGTTACAAGGGTCTGGGTCTCGTGAGAGGATTCTAAAGAGAGTGTGGTGTCGGGTGTAGTGTCCTACGGTCCTATCTCTCCTCTTGGTTGTGCTTCTTGTACTTCGAAGAGAGTGTGTTTGGGTCACATTAAAGTAGTCGGAATCACAGAGAAGGACGTAAACGGGGTCCTAGAGGTGGGGTTTAAAGTATACACAATTGGTAAAAGACTAGAAATATCCGGTAGTGGAAAATACAAAGTTGGTACCGATTAGTACCCGACAATTAAAGACCTAAAAGTCCTTTAAACTCCAGTTGATCCATTACTCTCTGAAACATGTCCCAGTGACTTGATGCGCTCGTTTCAGTACAAAGAAGAGGGTTTTCGGACACTCCTCATAGTAGACGGTTGACCAATGGGTGGAAAGAATGAGGACTTTACCTACTTGTCGGGGTGTGGTTCCTTCTCGTCTGGGTCTTGTTTCGGAGGTTGAGGTGAATAGTCGAAGGAGACTCGTCTCAGTCTGACACGAGGATTCTTTTCTTCGATTAAAATCAGTAAAAATAGGGTTTATGTTGAAGAGATAAAGTTAGAAATTCTGACTCTTAAAAAATTACATAAATAAAAAAACAAAATCAACTTCCTATTAACGAAATGTCTTAACACTACCAAAGACGGTTTACAGTTGTACTTAGTCGGTATTCATATATATACAGGGGAGGGGGAACTTGGAGGCCGGGTAGAGGGAGGGGTAGGGTGGGGAGATCCAATGTCTCGGGGACAAACTCACGGGACTCAGTATGTCGATAGATAAAATGTATACCACTACATTCAAAGGTACAATGCGAGAGGTATGTAGAGTGAGAAAGGAAGGAAAGGGGCAGGGCACAGGTATATTCAGACAAGAGATACATATACAGAGATGACGACGGGACGTCTTTGAAAGTAGTCATGGTAGACGGATCTAAGGCATATATACACAATCATGTACTATAAAGAGAAAGAGAAAGACTGGATGAAGTGAGACATATGATCCCAGATCCAAGTAGGTGGAGAAATCTTGACTGAGTTTACGCAAGGAAATATACCAACTCAAAGACGGTTTACAGTTAAACATATATGCATGTGACATATATACATGGTGTCCAAAAAATAGGTAAGTAGACAGCCACCTCTAGATCCAACGAAGGTACAAGATCGATAACATTTATCACGACGTTACTTGTAACTCCATGTACACAGAAAAATTAAAACCAAAGAAGTCCCATATACGGATCATCACCCTAACCACCCAGTATACCACTAAAATAAGGATCAAAAAATTCCTTAGAGGTATGGTGGAAGGTTTCACCGACGTATTCTAACTCTTAAAAAATGATTTGAAAAATAAAACATAACGTCATACCGATTAATTGTTATGACACTGTCAAAGTCCGTCTGTCGTTTCCTTGATTCGGTCTGTATATGTACATAGGTAAGAGGGGGTTCCCTTTTCCTTTACTGTAGGGTAAGGTCATAAGAATAGACCCTTTAGGGTACCTATCTCCTCGGACCACCCGATGTCAGGTACCCCATTGTTTCTCGACATGTACTCAATCGCTGATTTGTTATTGTTAAGAGGGGATTTGAGGGGAGGGTAGGTCCGACGATGTATTGTAACTCGTCTGGATAATATTCTGACTCTCAAAGCTCTTCCCCCTTTCTTCCGACGGGACCTTCTTGATCTTATTGACCGTTAAGGATGTTTTTAAACAGAATTTTTAGTGTGTCTCATCGAAGTTCTAAGTCCGTGACTTGAGTAATTTGTAACGTCAGGACTATATTCCGGTGTCCTGAAGTTATAACCTATCTACTCCTTGGACCCTGACTTACTCCAATTTAACACCACTGTCTTGATTATTTCCCGTGTCGACTCCAACTTGAGGTGGGCACAGTCCTTCCAAAGATGTGACATTTCCTAAGTGGAAAAGAGTCTAATGTCACTTGTTGAGTCTCGTTGTCACAGCCTTCATGTTCGGGTCGGACTCCTTGCCCTGATCACGGGCCCAGTGTCCCACTGGTCCTGAACTCTAAAGTCCCTCCGAGTCTGGTCCCTGTGGAGAAAAGAGGAACAGTCCTTCTTTACGGAGGGGACGTCCCACATCCATAAACCTCTTTGATACGGTTCTATAGGCATTTCATAGTCTCCTAAAGATAGTGCCCTATTTCCCGAGGGGGTCATTGGAGTCGACTTCCTGTCCTCTTGTACTCGTTTACTTGTGTACCACTTCCCTCTCCTCTGTGGACTGTGAGTCCCCTTTTGTTCGGGGGAGGTGTCACCCACTCCTTGAATCGTCTATCTCTCGAAGAGTGAGGTAAGGTGACACTCTCCCGAGCAGGCCGACCCCACGAGGTGAACCGTTCACATCTGGAGAGGTGGGACTCCTTGACAAAGTTCGTAGTGGTGCCAGACCTTCCAGGTCAGAGGTAAGACCTAGTCCGGACACCTCTAGTGGGGTCGGAGGAGAAGCACCGGCAAGGCCTTGGTGGACTGAAGTTACACCGGACCCATCTTAGGTAAGTGTCTCGTCTGGTCCTCCGACACCACGACGTCCCCGACCCAGAAACGTCCTATGTGTCAGTGACATCCGAGGTGACCCTCTCTTTTCCACCTCCCTTAGTCACTCGTTCTGCTTCACTCAGAGGAACTAACCAACGGAAAGATTTGGTTAGTGGTCTCGTCTGACGTCAGAGTCCATTCGGTCTGTCCGGTAAGCCGGGTTGAAATCCTCGATCATGACACTCGGAACCGAAATTAAGAATGTCGTGACCGGGTGATCTAAACTTTCTACAACTTTTTTATACACCCACACAAAGTATCACACTTTTTATTAAGTGACAACTTGACTTCGTGACTGTTTAGAAAGTTCCGTATGTCATATAACTAATTTTCGTACTAAAGACTTCGGTCTGTCGGACCTAATTGTAGGTCCGAGAAGGAGAATCACTGACCCTCTTAAAAATGTAAAGGTACACGGAGTCGAAAGATAGATATTTTCGTCTAATAATAGGATTAAATGGAGAGTCACGATACACTCCTAATAACCTACATTCAATACATTTTGTTATTGACCTTGAATCGGTACTTTAATTTTCTGCGAATGAGGAACCTTCTTTTCAATACTGGTTGGATCTATCGTATAACTCTTCGTCTCTGTAATGAAACGGTTGTTTACAGGCAAATCAGTTCCGATACCAAAAAGGTCACCAGTACATACCTATACTCTCAACCTGACACTTCTTTCGACTCACGGTTTCTTAACTACGAAAACTTGACACCACAACCTCTTCTGAGAACTCTCAGGGAACCTGACGTTCCTCTGTGTTGGTCAGGTAAGATTTCCTCTAGTCGGGACCCACAAGAAACCTTCCTTACTACGATTTCGACTTTGAGGTCATGAAACCGGTGGAGTACGCTTCTCAACTGAGTAACCTTTCTGGGACTACGACCCTCCCTAACCTCCGTCCTCCTCTTCTCCTGCTGTCTCCTACTCTACCGACCTACCGTAGTGGCTGAGTTACCTGCACTTAAACTCACTTGAGGCCCTCTACCACTTCCTGTCCCTCCGGACCGCACGACGTTAAGTACCCTAGCGTTTCTCAACCTGTGTTGACTCACTGACTTGACTTGACTCAGAAGTTATATACAATCGATAACAATAGGAACAAATTAACTTCTCTTTTATACTTAGTTTCACAGCTATTTAATCCCTTGTCGTCACCCCATCCACACCTATATCTTGTACTTCAGGACCCTTTCGACAGAGGTCCGTGAGTGCAGAATCTTGTGGAGTCTTACCAAGGTGGGACCCTTCTTCCTTTCTGTGTCCACTAAGAAATTCAGATACTCAACTTAGGGTTCTTTTTGAACTCAGGACTTCCTCTCCATTTCGTCCTTCCTTTCAGTGATTAATTTTTTTTCTTTAAGAAACTGAAAGGACCACCAGGTCGCCAATTCTTAGGTGGGCGGTTAGGTGGGTAACACGTCCCCTGTGTTCAAGTTAAAGACTAGACCCTTCTAGAGTGTACGAAGTTCCTTTGATTTGGGCAGGGTGTTGATGACTCGGGTGCACGACGTTGATGACTCCGAGGGTGTAGGATCTCGGGTACGAGACGTTGTTCTCTCGGGAGACGTTACTCTTCGGGTACGAGACGTTGATCTTTCATCAGAAACAAGTGACGTTGATCTCTTTCGGATGTGCGTCATTCTTTTTCGGTCGTGTCAGTTTTTAATTAATTAGAATTTTCTCATGTTTTGAATTTTAAAGAATATTAACATATTGGGGTCTTGGTCGAGGTTTGGGCGGGATAAGACAAAGTTCGTTCTATGACCCAACGAAAAGTCTCTACTTTCTTGTTTTGGTACTCAGCACGTCGACTTCGTACTCGTTTCCTCTTTTATACCTGGGTCTTCGTTTCAAAGAGGGACTGGTGTCTTCGTTTTCTGAGTCTATACTTCGTTTCCCAGGTAGTAGGTCCTTCTACTCCACGACTTCGAGGACATGGTGTCGACTGGTACTTGCAGGTTCAAGGTCTCGGGAAACAACCCATCGTGTTAGTGTCTGTGGAGTTACGGGAGAGGAGGAGAGATTGGTTGATCTCCCAATCAGTGAGTCAGCGCAGGTTGAAAAACGCTGGGAGACATCGGGCGGTCCGAAGAGACAGGTACCTTAAGATGTCCGTTCTTATGAACTCACCCATCGGTAAGAGAAGAGGTCTCCTAGAAGGGGTCGGTCCCTAGTTTGAGTCCAGAGGACGTAACGTCCGTCTAAGAATTACAGACTCGGTGGTCCTTTCGGATTGGGGGATAGGGTCAGTCATAAGGAGGTATAGGGGAAGGGGAAAGACGGTGGAGTGGAGAGGGTGTCAGACGATGGTAGAAAGGAAGGACGTAGACAGGGGGTGGGGAGAATGGGAAAGACCAAGAGAGTCTGGGGGCCGGGGAAGGGGGTGGTGTACGAGAGCGGGGAGAGTGTTAGTGTGTGACTGTTTTAGTGTGTGACAGAGGGGCTGTCGTACACTCTGAGGGTCAGAGTAGGAGAGTGTCGTTGAAAGGATTGAACTTGAACGAGTGTTAGGTCGTGAGTGGACCTGAGTCGGAGACAGAGACAGGAAGAGAGGCAGAGAGAGAGTATGTGTGTGAGGACGTGTGTGCGTGCGTGTGTGTGTGTTGGAGGGGCTCCGGTGGGTGGCCGGAGCGAGTGGAGCCGCGACGGAGTCCTTCGATGGTTACGGGACCATCAATCTAGACGTGTGACACAGGTGGAACCGGGCGTAGACGAGGTACTTCAGGAAAACGACCAAGGTCATGAGCCGCAGACCGGAGGGGTCGAGGCAGTCCCGGCACTTGAGGGGGTGTAGCGACAGCTTCACGTGTAGGAGGAAGCACAACATCTACATAGACCGTTTCTTGGCGTAGGCGAGGTTGGGCAACCTCTTGGCTGTGAGTGGGAATTTGACTACGTACTTTTCCCGACACTTCTTCACTTTCTAGAGTACTGAACCGCCCGAGGACCTTTACTGACTGACGTTGCGGGTGGTTACCCGCCCCCTCTTCGCCCAGCGATCCGCTCCTCCCTCGCGATCCTTGAGGAAGTGACCGAGGTGGCCGCGGGGATTGATGGTCGTGAGTACCAAGTAGAAAGTAGACGTCCCAGTTCGGTCTAGTACCACCAGCCAATTCCGGGGAGACTAGGATTCGGTACACCCTACGTCAGTCGAGACGTGAACCGACCTCTGGAGGTTCGGACTTGACCCGGTCCTAAATGGGGTAGTGAAGGCGGAGGACTTACGAAAGTGGTCTTTTTGTGAGTGACGAGGAAGGAGAGTAGGGTGTCTGGAAGTCGTCAAGGACTTTGTGAAGGAATGGACCACGACTGGAACACGGTCCGGACACGACGACGGGACCCTTAGGTTTCTTCCCTTTTGTCTGGAGAAGGGATGGAGTAGATCCTCGTATTGTAAATCACTCTCACTACCCGCTTTGGGTTGGTGTATTCTCAATTAATGTGTTCTCAGTCTTAACAGTCTTCTTTTCACTCCTCAAGATCTTCTCTCTTATTAATGTAATCCCCCCGTCTCTTAAACAGAGTTTACTATAAATTCTGTACTGTACTGTGTTTAAATATTTAGTTGATACTTTCACTTTCAGTGAGTCAGCACAGGTTGAGAAACGTTGGGGTTCCTGACATCGGATTGGAGTAAGCCTTATCTTTTTGTTTGTAAACTATGTTACACACACTCGAGTCAGTAAAGTCAGGATAGGATAAGAAACGCTAAGATACCTGCCATCGAGCGGTCCGAGGAGACAGGTACCTTAAGAGATCCGTTCTTATGACCTTCCCCATCAGCAAGGGAAGAGGTCCCCTAGAAGGGTTGGATCCCTAGTTTGGGTCTAGAGGGTGTAACGTCCGTCTAAGAAGTGGTCGACTTGGTGGTCCCTTCAAGTATTAGTTGATGTGAAGTCAAAAACAAAAACAAAAAATTTTTCTACACTGTACTTTCCAATCAAAATCTACCCGACTTCCGTTCTTCACACACATACAGACCCTCTTATTCCTCCGTATAAAGTCCATTTCCATAATCGTAAACATTTCCGAACTTTCTCTACTACTAAAGACGTCGTTAGGTCTCCTTTTGAAGAGTGATTTTCGTGTCTCTCACTCCTTCGTGCCACTTTCAAAAGTGACCTTTTTAGTGTCTTCGGTCCAAGAATTTTCAGAATATCAACTACAACCTCAAAACTTAAATACCATTTACCCTTTGAAAACTTCTTAAAATTCCTTTAATTTTGGTACTAGGGTCATATGAAGATGGAAAGGAAAAACCGTAAAGGTTTAGGTCTGTCGAGATTTTTTGTTAAATAAAAAATTTAAACCACTGTCTTGAGAGAAAAGTTTAGACTGGACTAATCCATTCTCTAGTTTATACAGAGAATCCACTCCCACCGATAAGACGTGTAACATCCGACAGATGGTCGTAGAGACCGGAGATGAGTGAACTACAGTCTTCTTTGGGAGTCACATTGTTGGTTTTTACCGAGAGTCAAGTTAAGTCAGTGAGTCAGTCCAGACTGAGAAACACTAGGGTACCTGACGGGGTGCGGTCCGGAGGGACAGGTAGTGGTAGAGGGTCTCGAACGAGTTTGAGTACAGGTAGTTCAGCCACTACGGTAGGTTGATAGAGTAGGAAACAGTAGGGGAAGAAGAGGACGGAAGTTAGAAAGGGTCGTAATCCTAGAAAAGTTTACTCAGTCAAGAAGGTTAATCCACCGGTTTCCTAACCTCAAAGTAGAAGTCGTAGTCAGGAAGGTTACTTATAAGTCCTGACTAAAGGTAATCCTACCTGACCAACCTAGAGGGACGTCAGGTTCCCTGAGAGTTCTCAGAAGAGGTTGTCGTGTCAAGTTTTCGTAATTAAGAGTCCGTGAGTCGAAAGAAATATCAGGTTGAGAGTGTAGGTATGTGTTGATTACCTTTTTGGTATCGAAACTGATTTGTCTGGAAACAGCAGTGTCATTACGGAGACATTAAATTATACAACAGATACAACCAGTCTCGAAAAGAAGGTTCCTCGTTCGTAGAATATTAAAGTACCGACGTCAATTGTAGACGTCACTAAAACCTCGGGGGGTTTTATTTCAGACGGTGACAAAGGGGTAGATAAACGGTAATTCACTACCCTAGTCTATGGTACTAGAAGTAAAAGACTGACAACGACGACGACGACGATTCAGCGAAGTCAGTACAAGCTGAGACGCCCTGGGGTATCTACCGTCGGGTGCTCCGAGGGGGCAGGGACCCTAAGAGGTCCGTTCTTATGACCTCACTTAACGCTAAAGGAAGAGACTTACAACTCAAAATTCGATTGAAAAAGTGAGAGGAGAAAGTGAAAGTAGTTCTCCAAGAAATCAAAAAGAAGCGAAAGACGGTATTCCCACCACAGTAGACGTCTTCACTCCAATAACTATAAGGAGGGCCGTTAGAACTAAAGTCGAACACGAAGTAGGTCGGGTCGTAAAGCGTACTACATACGACGTATATTCAATTCATTCATCTCACTGTTATATGTCGGAACTGTATGAGGAAAGGACTAAACCTTGGTCAGACAACAAGGTACAGGTGAAGATTGACACTGAAGAACTGGACATATGTCTAAAGAGTCCTACGTCCAGTCCACCAGACCATAAGGGTAGAGAAAGTCTTAAAAGGTGTCAAATAACGTTAGGTGTGTCAGTTTCCGAAACCGTTTCAGTTATTTCGTCTACAAAAAGACCTTGAGAGAACAAAAAAGTTACTAGGTTACTTACAACCTTTAAACTAGAGACCAAGGAGACGGAAAAGATTTGGGTCGAATTTGTAGACATTGATGTGTTAAGTACATGACAACTTCGGACCGAACCTCTTAACACTCGTAATGAAACGACCGCACACTCTACTCACGTTAACACGTCATCAAACTTGTAAGAAACCATAATGGAAAGAAACCCTAACCTTACTTTTGACTGGAAAAGGTCAGGATATCGGTGACGACTCAAAAGGATTATACGACCGTATAACTCACGTTGTGAAAGCATCGTAATAGAAAATCCTAAACTTTATCGAGTTGATCTTAAGGTAGTGAAGGTGATCGAAACAGGCATCACTACGAAGGATTCCGGATGAACTGAAGCGTAAGGTCCTACAACCCGAGATCCATCACTAGTATGGTAGTACCAATAGACCCAGTACTTCTAGAAAAAACATATAAAACACATAAGAGCGGTGGAGAAGAATTATAGAAGACGAAGACGAAGACCGAGATCTATAACGGTTTATGAGCCCCAGTTCCTCAACCCCCTTCCCAACCACTAGACAGTGACCTACTCAAGTTGATCATATTTAGTAGACTTTTATACACCAGTTTTCGGTGACGATTAATATCATATGACTCTTAATGTAATTTTCAAAACGGTTATAAAATAGACAGCTTTTACAACAAGGATATACTTTAAAGATAAAAAGTTCTTAGGTGAGGGTTACTTCTCGATGAAAGGGTCGTTTTATTTAAACTCATACTGAATGAATAAAGAAACGGAGTGGTCTGTTAATTTTTCTGTATGTTACATAAAAAGTGTAGTAGAAGGAAGAATTAAAGGGACGGTGAACAGGTGATGAATAGATATAATCATTCGATGTTGATACCTATAAAGTCAGGATAAGTTTCGAGGTCAATTGAGTAAAGATTGAAACGGAGGATGTGGGTTATTATGGTCACAATAACCATAATTATTATGACTTAATGATCGGAACCGGTCTACATTCTGAGAGTAAAGACGTCAGTTTATGGGAATCTTTCATGAGTAGAGTATACGATCGTTCCATTACGAATTTTAAGAGGTTCGGTCCGAAGTCATTATGTACTTGACACTTTAAGGTCTACAAGTTCAACCAAAATCTTTTCCGTCTCCTTGGTCTTTAGTTTAACAGTTGTTGGCGACCTAGTACCTTTTTCGTTCTCTCAAGGTCTTTTTGTAGATAAAGACGAAACAACTGATACAGTTTCGGAAACTGACACACCTAGTGTTATTTGACACCTTTTAAGAAGTTCTCTACCCTTATGGTTTGGTGGACTGGACGGAGAACTCTTTGGACATACGTCCAGTCCTTCGTTGTCAATCTTGATCTGTACCTTGTTGTCTGACCAAGGTTTAGTCCTTTCCTCATACAGTTCCGACATATAACAGTGGGATGAATAACTTGAATATACGTCTTATGTAGTACGCTTTACGACCCGACCTCCTTCGTGTTCGACCTTAGTTCTAACGACCCTCTTTATAGTTCTTGGAGTCCATACGTCTACTGTGGTGAGAATACCGTCTTTCACTTCTCCTTCATTTTTTGGAGAACTACTTTCATTTTCTCCTTTCACTTCTTCAACCGAATTTCGAGTTGTAAGTCTTTTGCTTCTAATACCGTAGGCCAGGGTAGTGAAGTACCCTTTATCTACCCCTTTGTCACCTTTGTTACCGACTGAAATAAAAAGACCCGAGGTTTTAGTGACGTCTACCTATAACGTCGGTACTTTAATTTTCTACGAATGAGGAACCTTCCTTTCAATACTGGTTGGATCTATCATATAAGTTTTCGTCTCTGTAATGAAACAGTTGTTTCGAGACAGATCAGTTCCGATACCAAAAAGGTCACCAGTACATACCTACACTCTCAACCTGATATTTCTTTCGACTCTCAGGCTCTTAACTACGAAAACTTGACACCACAACCTCTTCTGAGAACTCTCAGGGTACCTGAAGTTCCTCTATGTTGGTCGGGTAGGATTTCCTCTAGTCAGGACCCACAAGTAACCTTCCTGACTACAACTTCGACTTTGAGGTTATGAAACCGGTGGACTAAGCTTCTCGACTGAGTAACCTTTTCTAGGACTACGACCCTTTCTAACTCCCGTCCTCCTCTTTGTCTGCTGTCTCCTACTCTACCAACCTACCATAGTGGTTGATTACCTGTACCCAAACCCATCTGAGACCCTCAACCAATACCTGTCCCTCCGGACCGTACGACGTCAAGTACTCCAACGTTTCTCAGCCTGTGTCAACTCGCTGACTTGACTTGACTTGGGAATCTTTTACTCTTCCAATCTTTTTTATTGTAAGAGTATGTCTGTCGAATATCTTTTTCTTGTCCTGGAGTCTGAAACTTATGTCCGGAAGTGAATCTACTGTCGTCTCTCCTCACAAAAGACCCAGTCTGATCCAGGTGATTGATAAATCCTTAAGAGATTGTGGAAGAACAGTGTACTGTTTCAAACTTTTCTCGTTCAGTGTGTTGTTAGAGGGGTTTAGACAAGTGAATAGAAATGACGACAGAGACAGTGGTGGTGACATTCACTTCGGTGTCCTATGGACGGGACATCTTAAGACGGTACAAGAATTTACCACAGGAGGTGAGGTGAACACTTGGAGACCTCAGGTCAGAGGTGCACCATCGATCTAATAAAAAATTTTATTTGTGTGACTGAGAGGAATATTAGAGAGTCATTAAAGTGTATAGAGATATTTATTTTCAGTTTCAAACGCAGTACCCCCGAAAGGATCACCGAGTGACCACTTCTTAAACGGATGGTTTAGTCCTGTGTACCCAAGTTAGGGACTAGTCCCTCCTAGGGTGCACAACACCTTGTTACTTCGGGCACGCGGTGTTGATAACTCGGACACGAGGTGTCGGGTTCTCGGCGTAGATGACTTTGGGTACACGGGATCTCGGACGTGAGCCGTTGTCCTTTTGGGTGGTGTTACTCGTCGGACACGTGGTGTCGATCTCTTTTCGTACGAGTCGTTGTTTCTGGGTCGTCTCGGTTTCTAAAATTTTCAAGAGTAGTGTCGGTGATCTCGGATTATACTAAACCGAGGATGAAAGGAGAGGTTAGAGTAGAATAAAGTGACAGGTTGGTCGAACGAGACGAAGTCGGTGAGATTAGAAGTAAGACGGGGAATTTGTGTCGTTTGTAGAAGAGTGTAAAGCCGGAGAGGAGACGAGGCAGAGGGACCCTGTGAACAGGGATTCTAGGAAGTGCTCAGACCGAAGAGTAGCAAATGTAGAGTCAACTGACAGTCACAGAGTCCCTCTCGAAGGATCTGCGAACTTGACTTCAGTCCACTTACGTCCAGAGAGACGAGATGTTGGGACTTCACAAGAAAGTCGTGTAAATAACGAGAGACTTTACTAAAAGGGACGATTCACAAATAACTCAACAACAGAAGGACAGGGCGGTAATCCATTCGAGTACTGACGTCCCCTGAAAGGATTCAATGACTTTATCTTAAGAGACTCGGTTCTTGTCTTGGGTCATATATTATCAACGAGTCTTTTTCTGTAAACTCAAGTTTTACTTGTTTGGGTCACAAGACCTTTACCCAGAAACACACTGAGGACCTTCCGTTCTTTCTCGAGTCGAGGTTTTGAGGAAAAAAAAAGGGACATCCGTATACTATAGGAAAGGCAAAGGACACCCCTTAAGTCCGTTTAAAGGAAAACGAGGAGGATGATCAACCTTCTTTGTAAGTGTTCTCTCCTTTTCCATTAAAATTCTAAGTCCCTTTACAAGTAATTCAAAGTTGAGTAGGTTAACTAGACAATATCACGACTCCCAAACACGTTTAAAAAAAGAGATTACCCCTAAAAAAAGATTACCAGTACCGTATCAAACTCCTTTCTTATCCCTTCTTGGTCTTTCTTCTCCTGTGGTTTGTACTGATTAATTCCTTTAATTTACCGTAATAATCACTTGGATGCTCCAAACCCCGGTTATAGACTATTCGGTTACTCAAGGGAACTGAACGAAGAACTGAAAGTTCGTTCTTCCTACCTTTGTTGGAGTGTAAGAGTCCTGGGAAGAGTTCCAAATACCAAACGGTATACTTTTACGACTACAAACTGATGAACATTGAATGTTTTTGTCTTAAAGGACATTAAATAGGAGATGATCGACTTAGGGAAACGTACAAGAGTCAGGTCTCTTACCCCTCTATCTCCTCTTTGATTAGTACATCTTTCTAAGTTTTATCTAAATATTTCTCGTGATTGGACATAGTCCAAAAGTCTTCTACGGTATTTAAGAAATTCCACGAATTCTTGTAGGATACCTACGAGGAATAGATGTCTCAGTAAGGTTCATCAATTTCTAGGGACCAAATCGAGGTCCTACGAAATGGGTCCTCTTTCTCTCTTTTAATTACGGTTGAAGACAGTCTCTTCGAGGTCCCGTCCCTATATCCGTAAAATTTGTAACACCAAGTCCTTCTATCCTTTTCTATGTCACTCCCTACAGGAAACTATGTAAGAGTGTATAATCCTTCTCTGTCGTTGTAGTATCTGAGACAATTCCTGTATGTATCATAGAAGGATCCTCTTTCTTTCACCTTCACTTCAGTGAGTTAAGACAGACTGAGACGCTGGGGTACCTGACATCGGATAGTCCGAGGAGGCAGGTACCCTAAGAGGTCCGTTCTCATGACCTCACCCCACGGTAACGGAAGAGGTCCTCTAGAAGGGTTGGGTCCCTAGCTTGGGCCCAGAGGGCGTAACGTCCGTCTGCGAAATGGTAGACTCGGTGGTCCCTGGTAAGATTAAGGTGCTCTCAGGGACATTTAAAAGTCTCTTTGAAAAGAAAAAAGACTATACACACAACTCACACACGAAAAGCACAGGTTGAGAAACACTATGGTACCTGACATCGAGAGGTCCGAGGAGACACGTACCTTAAGAGGTCCGTTCTTATGACCTCACCTAACGGCAAAGGAGGAGGTCCCCTAGAAACGTTGAGTTGTATTATTTCCGTTAATAAGACTGAAGGAATGAACATTTAGGAGAAGTCTAGGAATCTCCTTACGCAACATTCTGATCTCTCCAAAATAACCTCCTCTTTACTCTTCTGAATAGGGTACATATACCTCAATGGAATTCGTCGTGAGTCTTCCGTCCGTAGGTTCCGGGAAAAGAACACCTTCCTTACTTCCGAGGTACACGATTCCTGACCACTACTGACTTCTCTTACAGTGTCAAAAATTCTCTACATCAGACCTGTGTCTCTGTTACCATTGAGGGAAGGAAGAGGGTGGGTATTATCGAGTGGGAGGGGAGTTTCCACACGTGAATGTAACCCAAAGGGACCGGGTTCTCTTCCCTCCCGACTCGTGGTAGTCATCGTGACGGTTTCGACGGTAGGTCACATGGTGTCTGGTAGTGGGTCCTCCTGTCTCACACTCCCTCGTCGACTCTCAGTGGGTCCCTCCTGATCCTGGGAGAAGTTGGGTGCACCGGTTTGTTACGATCGGTTACTTGAGAAAGAAGGACCCGACCTACTAGAGTCACAATCTTTTTGGTTAGTCGTAGTCTCTACCTTTCGTAGTAGTAAACGACCAGTCTCTAAGTCCTGCTTCCAGGAGAAGACTTTGAATCTCAAAAGAGGTAATTTTTCTAATAAAATTGAATCATGAAATTTCCAAACTAGACAATATCGACTCTATAGAGTTAACCCCGGGAGAGCACGCGGTCAAGACACGACCGGTGACCGCACAGTGAGCAAACTCGGAAAATCCTTTAGAAAGGAGAATGAGCGTTATGAAACTGTTTACATCCACACTCACATACTCCTTGACTCCTTCACCTCTCTTTTAACAACGTAAAATTCTCAGGATACTAGAGTAGGAAAAACGTAGTATTAAATAACAACATCTAAACCCCTTTAATGACTTGAACAACTTTTACTTCGTGAAACTAAAAAGTTCATAAAGTTAAGACTTTTTACGACACTAAGACACCTGTTGACTTTCTTGTCACAGGGACCATTGTCTTAATATTGACAACATACCTCTCATATCTGACATGGAGGAATGTCTATTCTAACAGAGGTTATTTGACGTCCTTTAATTTATAATCAGTTATTAAGTTACGTTTACTTTTACAGAAGTCCAAACAGGGACTATAATACTAACTGAAATTACCGTGGAGGTCTTTTGTGTCTCTATTTCCCCCTGAATATAGTACACTGGATACACCTTACCTCCCAGAATTTCCATAAAAAATATCGTACAATAGATTGTTCCATTATTTTGGTTGACGGGTGTAGTGTCATACGTCCTCTGACTCTCTACCTGTTTCCTGAAGTTCAGTCGACAACCGTACTATTGAGTCGAAATTTTACATTATAGAATGGAATTTTTTCACAACTCAAGGAATAAGGACAAAGGGTAATCCTAAAGGAGTAAAATGACCCCTATACAGGGAATAAATAGTTGAAGAGAATGAAATAGGATTCTTTTCTTCTGACGATTACTTATGTAATGTCTCACAAATCTTTTCTCTTGTGATACCCTTTTGATACTTAATATAGAAAACTGTATTAGTGTATTAAAATTTGTATATTTAGATATAATCTATTAATAACGTGTAATAAAATCTTATTTACGTTATAAAGTCTAAATCTTACCTGAAATGTCCGGTTGATAGATTTCAAGTCGTAATTAAATGTGAGGTGGGGTCAAGATTATTCGTAAATAGGAAATACACGTAATTATCAAGATCGTTATCATGAGTGGTAAACCGTTATTTTACTGATATTAATTAACTCGTTAAAAACGAGAGAAATGGAACATGGGTCTTAATCGTTCCTGGAAAAATATGTAGAAAAACTTCATATTAAGAGTGTAGTAAAGTCCCTAAAATCATAAGGAAGATTAGAACGTTTTCTCCTTTTAATACGAACCTCCAATTTATTCGAAACGTTCCTATGTCCTCATCTTTTACCATGTAAAGTCTGACTTGGTTCTATATACACTGAGGTTTATTGTGTTCGAGTTTATAACCTAGCACTGATTTCAATTCACTTTCAACGAGTCAACACAGACTGAGAAATACTAGGGTACTTGATATATATTCGACGATCCGAGGAGACAGGTGTCTTAAGAGGTCCGGCCTTAGGACCTCACCCATCGGTAAGGGAAGAGGTCCCCTAGAAGGGTTGGGTCCCTAGTTTGGGTCCAGAGGGTGTAACGTTCACCTAAGAAATGACAGACTCGGTGGTCCCTTCGGCATCTTGGTTTTGTAAAAGACAATTCATCAGTGTCTCTCTAGTCGATCTTAAGAGTATCTGAACGGGTAATTATAGCATACATGTTTCTCCAAACAAAAAAAAAGGGGGAAACTAGATCTAGAACACAAGTAACACGATCTCGTTTTATACGTGGAGAAATAGATAATGTTAATGACGGTGTAATAAAAAGTTTTGAGGTGGAACCAAAAGGTGATCGTTGACAGGTCACTAGGGTCCACACGTAGACTTTACAACAGATAAAGTTTTATTTATTACCTAATAAAACCGTCAAGAAAACGGTAATCAAGTAATAGTATCCATCTGTTTGTTCAAAGATGGAAGTTTTGTGTTTAAATGATCAGTAAGAGTGGTCCATCCTTTTCCTCGATGAGGGGAACAGAACTGTAGAGAAAGATTACAACAGTTTGTTTGGATATCCTTAACGTAGTTTGGATTTCTAGTAACCCCTTCCCCCTCTTAATCACACAAATGATACAACTTGGATGGTTATGTTCTTGTATCATACAGAGAAGTTTATAAATGTTGAAAACTAATAAATTCGTTCACAAATTTTGTGAAAGTCGTATGTTCAAGATATGTACAAACAATCCAAACATACGTAAATAGAGTAAAAACTTACTAACCAGTATTATAAAATGATAATTTAAACTGAGGTACATAAGTGACGTTCATATATCTTTATCTTAACTACACACATCCAAATAAAACGTAGGACTCTGGGACGATTTGAGTCAACAATAAAATCTTTATAAAAATTCAGAAATTTGTAAAATATCTTGATAGGTAAAATACTTTGGTGGACCGAGACCTCTAAAGAAAAAGAACTCAAATACATATTTCTTAATTTTAAAATTTTATCAATATCTCCACAAGTCTAATAGGTCAAGTAGAATACTCTTAAAAATATAAATATGAAGAACTCCTCAACCGAGTAAAACGTCTTCAATAGTTTAAACACACATATTTCAACAAACATCATAGTGAAATAATAAAAAACCATAGACATCCCAGACACCCATAGAGAACAAAAGAAGGACTATGAACATTTATGATAAAAGCAATAGTCAGAACGATTTTCGAACAGTAAAAATGACTAGAAAAATTTTTCAGTCAAAAGTAAAATAACTATAAAATATAACAAGACAAAAGTTATAGTGATTAAAGACGAGTACAGACTTAGAGTTAGGAAAGAAGACGGACGGAACTTAAAAAACGAAAAGAAAAAAATCAAGGAAATCCACCCTTGAATGAAATAATTATGCTCTAAAGAGTCGAAGAGACGTCAGTTGTAAATCACGACAATTACAGAACGATTCGTGACAAAATCGACAGAGAGTGTTTAAAATTATACAACAGAAATGTAAAAATAACCCTCATATTCTGGAGGTAAATCTAGAAACCTAATAAATATTTGTAACCAGACATTTATAACAAGAGATTTATGACTAATCTAGGACAAACAAGTATCACAGTTCAAGAAAAGGTAGGAAGAACTCAACGACAAATCAACAAAACTCTCCTTAGACTTTAGAGGTCGATATTAACATTTATACAAAAAAAGAGTAAAATCAACCTAGTCAAAAAAGAAGTGGATAAAAAGTCGAGGTAACAACCCACGTTGTGTAAGTCTTAACGTAATAAATGAATCACCTCTTATAAAAATAGAAATACATTACAAGGAGGAGACAAGGACCATTAAAATCAAACAAGATTTTAGATGAAATAGAATACAATTATGTCTGATAAGACGAGACAAAACCATTATAAACGTGTAACAGGGGAAAAGAAAGAAAAAAAAAAACGTAAGTTGGGTGAATGTAACGACATTAACTTCACTTGAAGAGTATTTGTAATTAATCACCCAGTAATAGAATAGGTAGATCGTCAAACTAATGTCTAGAAGGAGATGAATACTATCCCAATCAATGACTAATCAACTTTTATAGCTTTGTGGTTTTTGTTAATTTTTTTTCAACTTTTGCAGTTTTTACACAAATTATGTGGATTGGCTGACTTGTAGTATCGAATGGGATTTGATTGAATTTACAATTTACAATTCGACTTCGTCTTTGAGATTATCAAACCGGTGGACTACACTTCTCGACTGAGTAACCTTTTCTGGGACTACGACCCTTTCTAACTTCCGTCCTCTTCCCCTGCTGCCTCCTACTCTACCAACCTACCGTAGTGGTCGAGTTGCCTGTACTCAAAGTCGTTCGAGACCCTCAACCACTACCTGTCCCTCCGGACTACACGATATCAGGTAACCCATCGTTTCTCAATCTGTACTGACTTGCTGACTTGACTTGAATTTACACTGTCAATATAATCGGGTGTCAACACATTTTAGTAGATTGTATGTTGGTCAAAATATGGTTAACAAATTATAGAGAACATTATATAACTCGGGACATGACTTACACCTTTGTCTTACCAAAATACCCACATCTTACCAACATTTACATAACTGACAAATAGGAATTCTATCACACCGACTGACCCTCGACCTCGAGTGACGGTGACGGGTCGTAAAACTCTGTCATAGTATGACGTATAACTACTGGGTCTTTTTCCAGTTTTAAGTTAGGTATTAAAGATACTTACATATAGTGAAAACGTGGTAACATTTTCAGTTTTTTAGTATTCGACTTGGTAGTAATTCACCATCCCCTGATAGAGATGACGCCATTTGTAAATGTAAATAACATCAACAATCAACTCCAAATTTAGACAGTAAAATAGTAACAAAAGATAAACAAGGAAGATATAAAATATACATAAAAAAGAAAAGAGACGGAGGATACTCAATGATCTTACAAAAAATCTTATAAATAAATATCACGAGAACCCACAGAGAGAAACATATTAAAAAAATTAAATTAAATAAAGAAAATTAACCTCCGATTAATGAAATGTTATAACATAACCAAAACGGTGTGTAGTTATGCTTAGACGTCGCCCACGTGTGCATAAGGGTTAGGACTCGGGGGGGTGGGTGGAGGGAGGGGTATGGTAGGGAGACCCAGTAGGTCAAGATTACTCCACCTACTTTGACCTCGACTAATATGTCTCATTTCATTCGGTCTTTCTTTTTGTGGTTATGTCAGATGATTACGTATATATACCTTAAATCTTTCTACCATTGATATTGGGACATACGTTCTGTCGTTTTCTCTGTGTCTACATCTCTTGTCAGAAAACCTGAGACACCCTTTCCCTCTCCCACCCTACTAAACCCTCTTACCGTAACTTTGTACATATATAGTATATTCTTTGTTTAGCGGTCAGATCCAAACTACGTCCTATGTTCTACGAACCCCGACCACATATTAAAAAATTTACCGGACAAGAAGTCGTTCATAAAAATTTATAATTCTTTCTTTGGTANTTTTTGTGGTTATGTCATATGATTACGTATATATACCTTAAATCTTTCTACCATTGATATTAAGACATACGTTCTGTCGTTTTCTCTGTGTCTACATCTCTTGTCAGAAAACCTGAGACACCCTCTCCCTCTCCCACCCTACTAAACCCTCTTACCGTAACTTTGTACATATATAGTATATTCTTTACTTAACGGTCAGATCCAAACTACGTCCTATGTTCTACGAACCCCCACCACATATTAAAAAATTTACCGGACAAGAAGTCGTTTAAAAAAATTTATAAATTCTTTCTTTGGTACGATTAAATTACGTTTGCAGATTTCTTTTCTGTGAAGTTTATGAAAATACTTTGGACATATCAGAAATACAGTTTTTGACCGTTCCTGGGATGATTTGTTTTTCTTTAAATATCTGAGTAGTAAGAATATTTGTATCTACAGTTTGAAATTCTGCTATAATCGTTTAATTTAGTCCACGAAATATTTTTCGTTTTACGTGGTTACAGTATACCTCGGATAAGGTCCTTACTTCCAACGAAATTGTTAACATTTAATTACATTAAGTGATATAATTGGCTTTCTTCCTCTTTTCTGTATACTGGTAGAATTAATTTAATATTTTATAGTTAACTGTCTTAAGTTGTGAACGTAAATTAAAAAATGAGATAATTTTTGATCTTGTTTCTCACTAAAAAAAAGTCAGATTCTTTCCTATCGATGGGGTGGCGTGTATAGTCTGAGTTACCCCTTTATAGCATTTTAAAGGGGTACTATAGATCTTATGAACTCTACAATCTTTCACTTCAGCGAGTCAGCACAGACTGAGAAACAATGGGGTACCTGACATCGGGTGGTCCGAGGAGGTAGGTACCTTAAAAGATCCGTTCTCATGATCTCACCCAACGGTAAAGGAAGAGGTCCCCTAGAAGGGCTGGATCCCTAACTTGGGTCCATAGGACGTAACGTCCATCTACGAAATGGCACACTCGGTGGTCCCTTAACAAACTGTTATTTTTTACGTTTTTTTTTTTTTGTTTTTGTTCCTACACCGTTTCCTTAATTTTAATAGTAATGGAACTAATATTTTTATTATTCATTAAAATATCTAATTATTGATGGTTATATAGACCTATGTATTTTGGTTAATATAAGACGAAATGGTCTTTGTTTAGTTTTAGTTTCAGTTCTACTACCATGGTAAGTGTTATTATTGGTTCTTATCGCCCATAGATAATAACTTATGTGGTTTTTCTATTTATTCCGAAGATATGACTTTTGACCTTGTGTAATAACCCTTTTTAGTTTCCAGAATATATTTACTACTCTTATGTGTAAACCTCTAACATTCTCATTTATAAATTTCGGGATATGGAGGGAGTAGGTTGAAGTGACGGATATTTAAATGTAAAAAGATCTACGAAGTACATTTACCTTAATACACTGTATATCTAAAAACGCAGACCGAATAAAGTGAATCATGTCATAAGAAATTCGAGCAAGTAAAACATTGTACATAGTAGTAAACAAGGTTTATAACAGTAAAGTGTATTAAATAAGAGGAAGTGTCGACTAAATAAGGTAGCTTACTTACACCGTGTAAAACAAATAGGTGAGTGATTGACTACCTATAAACCTAACAAAAGTCAAAACTACTAATACTCATTATACCGATACTTAAAAACGTATGTAGATAGACACTCCCGTATATAAAAGTATAGAGAACTCCTATAAGGTTCCTCTTCTTGACGAGTTAGTATACCATTTATATTGAAAATTGAAAAGTTCTTTGACAGTTTCACAGAAAGTTTTATCAACGTTATAATATGTAAGAGTCGTCGATGAGTAGTCTTTAATATTTCTGAAACGACGAAGTTTACCTTAATACTGTTACTTTCTTTACCTTTATTATTGGTAATAAAATAAGTAAAAAAGAAAGAGTAAAAAGAAAAAAAAAAGAAACGAAAGAGTTAAAAATAAATAGTCCCTTGGTAAAACAACTTTCCTTACTCGAACCCTATATATAATGGTTGTTGAACTTCGAGAGACATGATTTGATTTGGGGGCAACCAGTCGCCATATTAGACCTGAGAGATAATGACCACAAATATTACTTATTACTTAGTTACGTCTTCTTTTATATAGAATGATATCTATATATCACTCAAAATCGTAGAGCATTTCGATTAGTGCGAAGGGTCCACCGAGACATCATTTTTTTTTAGGTGGACGGTTACGTTCTCTGTACCTGAACTAGGGACCCATCCCTTCTTGGGACCTTCTCCTTTACCGTTGGGTAAGATCATAAGAATGGACCCTCTAGAGTACCTGTCTCCTCGGACCGTCCGATGACAGGGTACTCCAACGTTTTCTCAGTCTGTGTTGAATCGTTGATTTGTTGTTGTTGTTTCGATCAGTGAAGAGTAATACACAGAAAAAAGTTTTTAAAGAGACCCTTTATGTAGAAAGGAGTATTTCTAAATCAAGTCAAGTCAAGTCAACGAGTCAGTACAGGTTGTGAAACACTGGGGTACCTGACGTCGTGCGGTCCGGAGGGACAAGTAGTGGTTGAGTGTCTTAAGTAGGTTTGAGCACAGGTAACTTAGTTACTACGGTAGGTTGGTAGAGTAGGAGACAACAGGGGAAGAGGAGGACGGAAATTAGAAAGAGTCGTAGTCACGGAAAAGTTTACTCAGTCAAGAAACGTAGTCCATCGGTCTCATAACCTCAAAGTCGAAGTTGTAGTCAGGAAGGTTTCTTGTGGGTCCTGACTAGAGGAAATCCTACCTGACCAACCTAGAGGAACGTCAGGTTCCCTACGAGTTTTCAGAAGAGGTTGTGGTGTCAAGTTTTCGTAGTTAAGAAACCGCAAGTCGAAAGAAGTGTCAAGTTGAGAGTGTAAGTATGTACTGGTGACCTTTTTGGTATCGGAACTGATCTGTCTGAAAACAACCGTTTGATTACAGAGACGACAACTTATACGACACATCCAACCAGTATTGAAAGGAGGTTCCTCATTCACAGAAAATTAAAGTACCGACGTTAGTGGTAGACGTCACTAAAACCTCGGGTTCTTTTATTTCAGACTGTGACAAAGGGGTAGATAAGGGGTACTTCACTACCCTGGCCTACAGTACTAGAAGTAAAAGACTTACAACTCGAAATTCGGTTGAAAAAGTGAGAGGAGAAAGTGAAAGTAGTTCTCCGAGAAATCAAGAAGAAGTGAAAGACGATATTCCCACCACAGTAGACGTATAGACTCCATTAACTACAAAGAGGACCGTTAGAACTAAGGTCGGACACGAAATAGGTCGGGTCACAAAGAGTACTACATCAGACGTTTATTCAATTTATTCGTCCCAATCCCAATCCCAGTCATATAATTCAAGATTTTGTTTGTTTATTATTGGGAAAACGAAAACTTCAACCCCCAAACTCATACCGACCTTAAATTACGACTCACAATTTTTTTTTGAAACTTAACTACACCAGATAGTTCTTAGATAGTACAATTTATTTAATTTTATTTTTAATCTTTTTTCTTAGATAGTAGAAAGTACTCCTTTCTTAATTTTTATGTGAGATTTTTCTGGTTTATGATGTCAAAAGAATGGGATTTTGGTAAAAAGGGGATGGGGTAGATGGTAAGAAAAGAAAGATCGTGTTCACCGAAACGAGGACGAGAAGGGTATCCATAGCCCCCTCTGTCCCAGTGTACTGTTTACCATTTCGTGTCAAACAGACTCGACGGTAACACTAGGTCCCAGGAGGGTTATGTACCCCTTCACCCAGATGACCCTTGTGAGATCCTTTTCGAGTCAACGAGGGAAATTTTCGTGTCCTCTTCTACGTTAAGAGAAAAGGTCGAAATAAATTCTAACAACCACTATTTAATTGGTAGAGACCTCTAAGGAATGGAGTTTAGACAATACACTCTATTATTTCTTTTTATTTCAGCTAACCTAAAAGAAAACGATCACCGTTTTTAGTAGAATTCACTATACAAGTATAGTATATGAAATTAAGATGGAATATTAAAGTATCGTTTCCATAATTTATTTTATTGTAGAGTAAAGAAGAGTCTCTTGTTACACTCTTATTTCAACATTGGAGTTCTACTTTGTCTCAAATAGAATTGACTTACATATAACCTCTACAATAATAGTCGAATAGTTTGAGGATGTCTTACTATATGACAAAGTGTATTTTTGACATATTAATTATACACGTATTTTATTGGAAACTTAAACGAACTTTTATTTTATTGTCAATAGGGACTGACACCTCTTTAACGAAATTTACAGATAAATTTACTGTAAATTTACTTGATGAGTTAGATAATAGATCATATATCTAAACTAAATGTAAACCTTTACTGAGGAATCTACCTTATGTTATCGTCTTGAATTGGTAGAAGAGACAAGTAAAGGGTGGTAAGTTGTAGTCTCATTAGGTTCAAATACGGGACTATTAATTACGACTTCTTCGACTTCAACTTACTAGGATACTTCTGTATGTTTTGGAAGATCTTAATTGTGGGATTTTTCTACAGGAAAAGTAATATCCCCTGACCTTACGTTTTCATCCTTCAGTTCTTTGTGGTCCTCATTGTCCGTTTAAACCGGAACCTCGTGTCTTATTTCGTCCCGTTTCTGATTATCTCAAAATGGCTCTCTTGTGTTACCAGTATCGTTTGTGGGAGAATGTTACCAGTATCGTTTGTGGGAGAAGACTGTCGTGTTTTCTTCTGAGATGTGTACCTGTAGTGATCTGTCAGTTATGACTTTAGTCTAACTAATATAAGAAACGTCGGTTTCTACCTCTTCAAGGTATGTCAGTCGTTTTTGTTCTAACCCTCGACTGACACCGAGTATAGTACTTGAGGAATAACTGTTTAAGTCTGAATTTAACTTCTGTCATCCCTTTTGGTGATCTGGTAAGTCCATACTGAATTTAGCTTGGGGTATACTAATATGTCGCCTTCACTCTTTATCTATGTTCCCTGATCTACACTATGTGTCTCACGGACTTCTTGATACCTGTCTCCAAGTACTGTAACATGTCCTCCGTCAATAGTTCTAGTAGGGGTTCTTTTTCTTTACGTCTTTCCGTTTTACCAACAGACTCCTCCGGAATGTTTATCGACACTTATCCTCTCTTCACTTTCCGTTTCCTCTTTTCCTTTCTATAAGGGTAAACTTACGTCTCAAGGTTTCTTGTCGTGCCTCTCTATTCTTTCGGAAGGAGTCATTAGTCACGTTTCTTTATCTCCTTTTGTTATCTTACCCTTTCCGATCTCTAGAGAAGTCCTTTTAATCTCTATGGTTCCCTTGTAAAGTACGTTTCTACCCGAGCTATTTCCTGTCTTTACCAGACCTGGATTGTCTTCGTCTTTTATAATTCTTCTCCACCGTTCTTATGTGTCTACTAGATATGTTTTTTATAGAAGTACTGGGTCTATTAGTGCTACCACACTAGTGAGTCGATCTCGGTCTGTAGGAACTTTCGTTTCAGTTCATCCGAAATCCTTCGTAGTGATGCTTGTTTCGGTCACCTCCACTACCTTAAGGTCACCTCGATAAAGTTTAGGATTTTCTACTACGACACTTTCACAACGTAAGTTATACGGTCGTTTATACCTTTCGAGTCGTCACCGGTATCCTGACCTTTTTCCAGTCAAAAGTAAGGTTAGGGTCTCTTTCCGTTACGGTTTTTACAAGTTTGATGACGTGTTAACGTGAGTAGAGTGTGTGAACATTTCATTACAAGTTTTAAGAGGTTAGATCCGAAGTTGTCATGTACTTGGTACTTGAAGGTCTACAAGTTCGACCTAAATCTTTTCCGTCTCCTTGGTCTCTAGTTTAACGGTTGTAGGTGACCTAGAACTTTTTCGTTCTCCCAAGGTCTTTTTGTAGATAAAGACGAATAACTGATACGGTTTCGGAAACTGACACACTTAGTGTTGTTTGACACCTTTTAAGAAGTTCTCTACCCTTATGGTCTAGTGGACTTGACGGAAGAGTCTTTAGGCATACATCCAGTTCTTCGTTGTTAATCTTTACCTGTACCTTGTTGTCCGACCAAGGTTTAGCCCTTTCCTCATACAGTCACGACATATAACAGTGGGACTAATAAATTGAATATACGTTTCATGTAGTACTCTTTGTGACCCGACCTACTTCGTGTTTGACCTTAGTTCTAACGACCCTCTTTATAGTTATTGGTGTCTATACGTCTACTGTGGTGAGAATGTCGTCTTTCGTTTCTTCTTGGTTTCTCGGAGAACTATTTTCACTGTCTCCTGTCACTTTTTCAATTGAATTTTGAGTTGTAAGTCTTTTGATTGTAGTACCGTAGGCCAGGGTAGTGAAGTACCGTATATCTACCCCTTTGTCACAGTCTGAAATAAAAGAACCCGAGGTTTTAGTGACGTCTACCACTGACGTTGGTACTTTAATTTTCTACGAACGAGGAACCTTCTTTTCGATCCTGGTTGGATCTGTCGTATAATTTTTCGTCTCTGTAACGAAACGGTTGTTTCCAGACAGATCAGTTTCGATACCAAAAAGGTCATCAGTACATACCTACACTCTCAACCTGATGTTGCTTTCGACTCGTGACTTCAAACTACGAAAACTTGACACCACAACTTCTGAGAACTCTCAAGGAACCTGACGTTCCTGTAGGTTGGTCAGATACGATTACCTTTAGTCAGGACTTATAAGTAACCTTCCTAACTACAACTTCGACTTTGAGGTTAGGAAACCGGTGGACTACCCTTCTTGACTGAGTAACCTTTTCTAGGATTACGACCCTTTCTAACTTCCGGTCTCCTCTTCCCCCGTTGTCTCCTACTCTTCCGACCTACCGTAGTGGGCGAGTTACTTATTCTCAAACTCATTTGAGGCGTTCAACCACTACCTGTCCCTTCGGACCACACGACGTCAGGTACCCCAGGGTTTCACAACCTGTACTGACTCGCTGAATTGACTTGACTTGACTTAGTAGAAGAGTTTGTTAAGGGACCATCGAGTCTGTTATTTCTTAGACGGATGTTATGTCCTCTGGGTCCACACTAGGGATCCAGTCCTTCTAGGTGACCTTTTCCCTTTCCGTTGGGTGAGGTCATAAGAGCGGACCTCTGAAGGTCCCTGTCTGGTACCCCAGTGTTTCTCAACCGGTGTTGACTCACTGATTGTGAAAGTGAAATTGGTTAATTCAATAGAAAGAGACTTTAGATAGGTTGAGGAATTATAATGATTTTATATACCTTAAATCTTGATATATGACTGAATGTTAATATTAAAGTGTTACTAAATACACCAATTCTTAGTCGGACGTTCGGTCCTCCGCACCCAAGATAGGGATCCAGTCCTTCTAGGGGACCTCTTCCTTTACCGTTGGATGAGGTCATAAGAACGGACCTCTTAAGGTCCCTGTCTCCTCGGACCGTCCGATGTCAGGTACCCCAACGTTTCTCAGTCTGTGCTGTGAAAGACGTAAGGTGTCACATTTACTTACAGACACAAACAGAGACTCTTGTGTTTCTACATCCTCTGGTGTTACTTTACCCAAGTAATTCCTGAAAGAGAATCGAGTCCTTTTGTATGGATTACCGTCTTACATCTTTTGAGTTCAATTTTGTCCTGTGTTTCGTTTCTTGGAAAGTTTACACTGGTTTGATGTCCTTCTATTTATTTTTGTAGTAATCTAACGTTACCTGAGAAAGAAATGTAAAAAGGAAAATGTAAAATGAGGGACTATGATACACTTCGTCTTCTAAAAGTGAGGTATAAATAAACTATTTCCGTAATATTTCGTTACAACCGTCTTCTTCTCAAGTCTATGTGTCTTCCGTCATTTTCGACTTTTGTTTTTCGTCGATCCTTTTTACTTCTATACCACAACGGAAGTTAAATTCTTGAAGGTCCAATTCTGACCCCTGACTTCTTCGGTAGTTCCTCTTGTAAAAGTTGTCCCAGTGACCTGATTCTCGTTTGGTCTAGGGTTCTTTCGTGAGAGACTTCTTCTCATTCTCGATTAGATCTTTGGAAAGGTACTACGTTTCTTCGACCATCCCTCAAAGACGAACTCGCAATGGTAGAAGTGAAGTCGAATCCTCAGGACGTTTTCTGTCCCCTCTCCCAACAAAGGTCTAGATTGAGTCGTTCGTCCGAAACAGACGTACACACACACACGTACGTACGAGAAAGTCCCGTAGTACAATTTCGTAATATAATTCTTCCTCTCGTTTAAGAATACAGAAGGACTCGGTTTCGATGGAATCTCGTGTCAGGAAGGACAAATCACCTCTCTTCTTCGAAATTATAGTTGACGGACTAGTTTTAGAAAAGGTAATAAACTAAGTTATACTAATAAGTTAATAAACTTAATAAGTTAAATAATAATAAGTTAATAAACTAAGTTAGACTAAGTTTTAGAAAAGGTAATAAAGAGAAAGGTCAGAACAATGGGGATGGTAGACAATACCTCTCTCATTTATAATCAAATTTTCTCTTAATTTCTCGTAATGGACGACCGACTTCAGGTCTCACAAACCCCTTTCTCTTCCCTTCTTTATATTAATATTATTTACCTCCTTTCAGTCAGAGATTTTGTGTCATAGGGGTCCGGGTCTAGTCAGAAGATTCTAAAGAGTTTATGGTGTCGGGTGTAGTGTACTCCGGTCGGACGTTCCGGTCTGTCCTCTCGTCCGTAGTTCTCGTACTTCGAAAGGAGAGTGTTTACCTTACATTAAAGTAGTCGGAACCACAGGTAAACAGGGTCTCAGAGGTGGGATTTAGTGGTACGTACGATTGGAAAAAGAATAGAGATTTACGATATTAGAGAATACAAAGTTTGTATTCAAAGATTCAAAGGTTCCGGATAACTTAGGATCTGAAAGTCCTTTAACTCCAGTTATCCCCGAAGGGTCCATCCAGATCACCATTTCTTGGACGGACGGTTACGTCCTCTGTATTCTCTTCACCCAAGCTAGGAACCCACCCCTTTTAGGGGATGTACTCCCGTACCGCTGGGTGAGGTCGTAAGAACGGACCTCTTAGGATACTTGTCTCCTCGGACCGTCCGATGTCAGGTACCCTAGTGTCCCAGCTTATACTGACTTCACTAAATAGTCCGTACGTGCGTTCCCTTCCTTTCCGAAATCTACTCAAGTAACTATATGTCTCTTGATTGACTCGTTTCGGTATAAAGAAGTGAGTTTTCACTCATAGTCGACGGTTGTCCAAGGAATGGAAAGACTAAGGGTTTCATCTACTTGTTGGACTAAGGTTCCTTCTCGTCTGGGTCTTGTTTCAGGGACTGAGGTGAGTAGTAGAACGAGACTCGTCTCAGTCTAGTACGGGGATCTTTTCTTCAGTCAAAGTCACTAGAAATAGGGTTAGGTTGAAGGGACTCGAAACTCCTACCCTCTTCTTCCAACGGACCTTCTTAATCTTATGGACCAGTAATGTTTTTTTCCCTAATTTTTAGTATGTCTCATCGATGCTCTAATTCCGTAGCTTGAATAAATTTGTAGTGTTGGGACTGTATTTCGATACTGAAGAGGTAGAGTACCAACACCCCGGACTCTGAGTTTCCACGATTCATCGAACAGATCATACTGTCTCGATTATTTTCCGTCGCGACTCTGACCTGAGGAGAGTATAATTCTTCCAGGGATGTAACATCTCCTACACGAGGAAGAGTTTATTGTCACTTGGGTCTCGCTGTCGTAATCTACATGTTCAGGTCGGGTTGTTTCCCCTGACTACTTGACACTATAGTACCTCTGAGTCTCGTCCCTGTGGAGAAGAGACGGACGGTCCTTCTTGACAGAGTGGTCGTCCATATCCATAACTATCTTTGATAGTTTCGTATAGACATTTGATAGTCTTCTAAAGATAGTGTCCTATAGTACCGATGAGGGGTTGTTAAACACGATTCTTTCTTTCTCGTACTTCGTTTATTTTTTATACCACACCTCGATCCTCTTTGGACTGTGAGTCTCCATTCGTTCGGGGGAGGTGTCACCCACTCCTTGAATACTCTAGCCTTTCTAAGAGTGAGGTAAGGTGACACTATCCCGAGTAGACCGACCCCACTAGGTGAATCGTCCACATCTGGAGAGGTGAGACTCCTTGACAAAGTTCGTAGTGGTGCCAGACCTTCCCGGTCAAAGGTAAGACCAAGTCCGGACACCTCTAGTGGGGTCGGAGGAGAAGTACCGGTAAGGCCTTGGTGGACTGAAGTTACACAGGACCTATCTTTGGTAAGTGTCTTGTCTGGTCCTCCAACACCACGACGTTCCCGACCCAGAAACGTCTTATGTGTCAATAACATCCGAGGTGATCCTCCTTTTTTCGTCGCCCTGATTCACTTCCTCTGTCATTCAGAGGGACTGACCGACGGAAAGAAGTAAATCAGACGACAAGGTCTGACGTCCGAACCTATCCGGGGAGATCTTGGCCGGTACACCGATTTATCGTCAATCACGGTACTCGGAACAGAAATTAGGAATGTCACACTTGTGCAATCTAAACTCTCTACACCTCCTTTAAACACCCAAAGAAATAGGTTACTTGTTAAATAAGTAATAAGTTACCTTCACAAATGTTAAAAAGGTTTCGTTAACACATAAGTACTTATCGTGTTGAAGACATTGGTACGACGGACCCAAGTCAAGGCTCGAGAGAGAGGATGACTACCTAGGATCATATTATACGTGCAAGAGACACGGAGTCGAAATACTGGTTGGTTCCTCCTATTATTATGCTTCACTAGAGACTTCCAATAGACTCCTACTAACGTGGATTTCATACAATTCGGTGTTGACCTTAAATCGGAAGTTATACACAATCGATGTATAATAAAAACAAAGTAATCTCTCTTTTATACCAAGTTTCATTACACCTATTCAATCCTTTCTCATCGCCCCATTCACATCTCTATCTTATACTTTAGGACCCTTTGGACACAGGTCCGTGAGTGTAAAATCTTGTGGAGTCAAACCCCGTCCCAAACCTTAAGTAACTATGTACGGGAATTACGGAGTAAGAATTGAGGTAGTCGGTATTATTTGTGTCAAATTTTGTTTGTTTGTTTGTTTGTTTTTTTTTTTGTCTTCTTTCTCTTTGGACCCCTTTTTGTAAAAATGTTAACGTGTTTTATCATCTAAATTCTAGTCACCATTTGGTAATGAGTCTCTTCCGTTACCGTGGGTGAGGTCATGAGAACGGACCTTTTAGGGTACCTGTCTCCTCGGACCATCCGACGTCAGGTGCCCCAGCGATTCTCAACCCGTGCTGACTCGCTGAAGTGGAAGTGAAAAGTGAAAGTACGTAACCTCTTCCTTTACCGTTGGGTGAGGTCACAAGAACGGACCTCTTAGGGTCCCTGCCCCCTCGGACCACCCGACGGCAGATACCTCAGCGTGTCTCAGCCTGTACTGACTTCTCTGNAATACTGGTTGGTTCCTCCTATTATTATGCTTCACTAGAGACTTCCAATAGACTCCTACTAACGTGGATTTCATACAATTCGGTGTTGACCTTAAATCGGAAGTTATACACAATCGATGTATAATAAAAACAAAGTAATCTCTCTTTTATACCAAGTTTCATTACACCTATTCAATCCTTTCTCATCGCCCCATTCACATCTCTATCTTATACTTTAGGACCCTTTGGACACAGGTCCGTGAGTGTAAAATCTTGTGGAGTCAAACCCCGTCCCAAACCTTAAGTAACTATGTACGGGAATTACGGAGTAAGAATTGAGGTAGTCGGTATTATTTGTGTCAAATTTTGTTTGTTTGTTTGTTTGTTTTTTTTTTTGTCTTCTTTCTCTTTGGACCCCTTTTTGTAAAAATGTTAACGTGTTTTATCATCTAAATTCTAGTCACCATTTGGTAATGAGTCTCTTCCGTTACCGTGGGTGAGGTCATGAGAACGGACCTTTTAGGGTACCTGGCTCCTCGGACCATCCGACGTCAGGTGCCCCAGCGATTCTCAACCCGTGCTGACTCGCTGAAGTGGAAGTGAAAAGTGAAAGTACGTAACCTCTTCCTTTACCGTTGGGTGAGGTCACAAGAACGGACCTCTTAGGGTCCCTGCCCCCTCGGACCACCCGACGGCAGATACCTCAGCGTGTCTCAGCCTGTACTGACTTCTCTGAATCGTCGTCATCGTCGTTTGGTAATGATTGTAAAAGAGTCAGATAATGTAATTTAATTTTATAAATTTAAAGATTTTACCTTTTTATTGACTTAGTTTTATATTTGGTGTTTGACCACTTTTATTAGTTACACAATTAGAATTGTGTATCTCTTGGGTATTTTAGTGTCTCCTTTTATGATCCTGGTATCTCTATTCTCTCTTATCTATTAAGAACTCCGTGATTATTGTTAATCGATTATTTATACACTCTTTACAAGTTCTTGAAACCTTTGTTTTTTTAAAATTAATTTTTAAAATTTTTCATTTAAAATTTGATTCATAAACCGTTATTACTTTCTTTATAGATTGTTTTCCTCCCTTTAGGACTTTCTACTACGACACTTTCACGATGTGAGTAATACGGTCATTTAAACCTCTTGAGTCGTCACCGGTGTCCTGACCTTTTCCAGTCAAAAGTAAGGTTAGGGTCTCTTTCCGTTACGGTTTCTTACGAGTTTGATGGTGTGTTAACGTGAGTAGAGTGTGCGATTATTTCATCATGAGTTTTGAGAGGTTCGGTCCGAAATCGTTATGTACTTGGTACTTGAAGATCTACAAGTTCAACCAAAATCTTTTCCGTCTCCTTGGTCTCTAGTTTAACGGTTGTAGACGACCTAGTAGCTTTTTCATTCTCTCAAGGTCTTTTTATATAAAGAGGAAATAACTGATACGGTTTCGGAAACTGACACACCTGGTGTTATTTGACACCTTTTAAGACTTTCTCTACCCGTATGGTCTGGTGGACTGGACGGAGAACTCTTTGGAGATACGTCCAGTCCTTCGTTATCAATCTTGACCTGTACCTTGTTGCCTGACCAAGGTTTATCCTTTTCCTCATGCAGTTCCGACATATAACAGTGGGACGAATAAATTGAAGATACGTCTCATGTAGTACTCTTTGCAACCCGACCTCCTTGGTGTTGGACCTTAGTTCTAACGGTCCTCTTTATAGTCCTTGGAGTCTATACGTCTACTGTGGTGGGAATACCGTTTTTCACTTCTCCTTGATTTTTCGGAGAACTACTTTCACTTTCACCTCTCACTTTTTCAACCGAATTTTGAGTTGTAAGTCTTTTGCTTCTAGTACCGTAGACCAGGGTAGTGAAGTACCCTTTATTTACCCCTTTGTCACCTTTGTCACAGTCTGAAATAAAACCCCCCGAGGTTTTAGTGACGTCTACCACTAACGTCGGTACTTTAATTTTCTGCGAATGAGGAACCTTCTTTTCAATACTGGTTGGATCTCTCGTATAAGTTTTCGTCTCTGTAATGAAACGGTTGTTTCCAGACAGATCAGTTCCGATACCAAAAAGGTCACCAGTACATACCTACATCTCAACCTGACACTTCTTTCGACTCGTGGTTTCTTGACTACGAAAACTTGACACCACAACCTCTTCTAAGAACTCTCAGGGAACCTGACGTTCCTCTATGTTGGTCGGATAAGATTTCCTGTAGTCAGGACCCACAAGTAACCTTCCTGACTACGATTGCGACTTTGACGTTACGAAACCGGTGGAGTACGCTTCTCAATTGAGTAACCTTTTCTGAGACTACGACCCTCCCTAACTCCCGTCCTCCTCTTCCCCTGTTGTCTCCTACTCTACCGACCTACCGTAGTGACTGAGCTACCTGTACTCAGACTCACTTGAGGCCCTCAACCACTACCTGTCCCTCCGGACCGTACGACGCTAAGTGTCCCAACGTTTCTCAGCCTCTCCTGACTCACTGACTTGACTTTTACATATAAAATGTTGATATTTTATTTATCATACATTGGTGTGTTTATGATAACTGTAAGTAATATTTTTATCATTGTCACACAATTCACCGTTTCGATAGTTATATTAAGTCTTTCGACCAAAGTGTTCGTAAAGTTGATACATTTTCATGTATATTTCTTATGGTTTTTTCGTTCTTTAAATCTGTATTTGTTTCGGAATCTTATTAGTCTTCACGAAGTCTTCAAGGAGTAGAGAGTTCTTAATCAGACGATCGAGAAACAGTTACTTTACAAAGACGTACGTCTGTGGACGTGTGAATAAAGACCCCCCAGTCATAATTCTCCCACACATGGATCTCGTTCAACACTGAGAAGAGTGTACGACGGTTAGGAACTTGTAAGGAGTGGAGAGGAGGGGGTTGGGAAGGGGGGTTGGTGTCTGTGGAACTTCAGGGGAGAGCGGAGAGATTCGTGGATGAGTGGTCACAACTGAGAGAAGGGGGTGGAGAAAAGAGGGTGTTCCTGGTAGTCCCCACGGACCTCAGAGGGAAGACATGGGGAGGGGTGTGTGTGTGAGGGAGGACCAGGAGGGTCTAAGGTCCCATGAGGGGGGCGGTGTGTGTGACAGAGAAAGGAAAGCGTTATTGACTGTTTCAGCGTGTCCGTCTACTTTCTTCTCGGGCACCGTCAACTCCCCACGGACACCTCGGTACTCGCTCGGGATCACCGGGAGGACGCGAACCCGTCGGGAGTGACCACCGGCAGTGTAGTCAAGGAAGGACCCTCGGGTCGTCCCACTGGCTTAGGACGACCAGGGTGTCGTGTAAAGTACCACGTCCCGTTCAGGCTCACAGTAAAGAGCTCCGTTGTACGAGAGTGTCCTTGGGAGGAATTCGTATGAACGAGCATTATGTTGTGTAAGTGACCCTGAGTCAGAGAGACAGAGAAACAGCGAGAGAGAGAAAGAGTGTGTGTGTGTGTGTGTGTCAGGGGTCAGGGGACCGCGGTGGGGGCACGAGTGGAACGACGACGTGGCACTGCGAGAGTGGTCGGGTCATCAACGCAGACGTCTTGCACAGGTGGTGTCGGGTGCAGGTGGGGTGCTTCAGGAAGACCACCAAGGTTGGGAGTCGATTCTCGGACGGGTCGAGTCAGTGACGGGACTTGAGTGGGTGTAGTAGCGACAGTTTTACGTGGGTGAGGAAGACCAATATCTTCATAGACCGGTTCTTGACGTGGAGAGTCAGGCCTACCTCTTTACTGTGAGCCTGAACGGGACGTGGTACTTTACACGACACCCTTGTCGTCCTAAGTCAGCGGGACCACCCGAGGGTCCTTCCTTGACTACGCTGTCGGTGCTTACTCCCGACGTGTTCACGTCCTCCCGGTGATCCCGAGAGAGTACCGAGGTGTCCGTGGGGAGTTGGTGGTGCCCGGGAAGAAAGTAGACGGATGTCATCTCTCTCCGCTTCCACCCGTCTCCTCTGGGGAGACCAGAGGTTCACCGAAGTCACCAACTGACCTCGGGAAGTTCGGATTCGACCGGGTCCTAAAAGGGGTAATGGTGAGAAGGGACTTCGGGGCTGGTCTTTCTGTGAGCACTGAGGGAAGAGAGTGGGAATGTTCAAGAAATCGAGAAGGAGGTCTCGCGAAGAAATGACCACTCGAAGTCCGGACACGACGGGCGATCCTTAGGTTTCTTCGAACACTTCACTTCAGCGAGTCAGCACAGGCTGAGAAACACTGGGGCACCTGACATCGGGCGGTCCGAGGAGACAGGTGCCCTAAGAGGTCCGTTCTTATGACCTCACCCAACGGTAAAGGAAGAGGTCCCGGTTTCTTCAAATTATAAATCATTTTCACTACCTTTTTTAAGTTGGTACGTTCCTAAATCTACTCTCACTCTTTACAGTTTTCTCTTTACACGTTTAGGTATTGTCTCTCAATGTCCTACTAGATTTAATGTAATCCCACGGTTTCTTCAGTAGAGATTTCCTTCTACCGTTACTACACTATACTTTCCAATTCACCTATGCTCGATCTCCTTTTCGCCGATACTTAGAGTCAAACCCCCTTTTCCTCAGTGTAAAATCTATTTTATTATGTTACCTGGTTTTATACTTTCTTAACTACTTAAAGAGGTAGTCAAGTTCTTTACTGTTCTTTTGTCAAGTGACCTCGTGACTCACTCTCCTTCCTCCCATTTCTACTCTTTAGCGTCCCTCGACCCACACAATCCTAGAACCGAAATGTCATTGTTATTTAAATTTCCCTTTGATGACTTCTCAAAACTCATATAATTTTCGTTGTAGTATTATGTCCAGGTGTTAGGGTGTTGTCGAAAAGATTTAGGTTTTTTGAGTCTTATAGTCTAAAAAAAAATTTTTAACCACGTTTTTAGGTAAACCTTCTAGACTGGACTCTTCCAATCTACAGAGAGTCAAGAATAGTAGTATACACGAAGATATAAAGTTATAAAATTTGTAGTATGTATATACACACCTATATAAGTCCTAAAGGGACTACCGAGTCTGTCATTTCTTAGACGGACGTTATGTCCTCTGTGCCCAAGTTGGGGACCCAACTTTTCTAGGGGACCTCTTCGTTTTTCGATGGGTGAGGTTATAAGGACGAACCTATTAAGGTACCCGTCTCCTCGGACCGTCCGACGTCAGGTACCCCAGTGTTTCTCAACCTGGGTTGACTTACTGATTGTGTGTGTGTACGTATTCATATGGAAATTTAGTATATATACATATATAAAACAAAATAGAAAGACAAATTAACTTGACACTTTTATAGTTTTGTCTCAATTTCTTATTGGGACGTTAATTCTACTTATTTACTTTTGGAAATTGTTAAAGTGATACACCTAATCGGTGATTCAACACAGACTGAGAAAACACTGGGGTACCTGACATCGGGTGTTACCCAGGAGACAGGTACTCAAAAGGGCCCACTCTTATGACCTCTCCCAACGATAAAATAAGAAGTCCCCTAGAAGGACTGTGTCCCTAGTTTGAGCACAGAGGACGTACCGTCTGTCTAAGTAATGGTAACTCGGTGGACCCTTCGGGAAAGTTATTGTATCTTATATGTTAATGGTGTGTTCTAACTTCGTAAAATGACTTTTTGTACACGTCAGTGATGATGAATACTGAATGTTTTCGTTCAACAACTTTCAATTGTCCACTACTTTTTGAGTACGTTATAACTTTTTGTAACGTATTTCATTTTTTATTTTTACATCTCTCAGGGTCTTTTTGTAGATGAAGATGAAACATCTGATACAGGTTTAGAAACTGACACACCTAGTGTTGTTCGACACCTTTTAAGAAGTTCTCTACCCTTATGGTCTGATGGACTGGACGGAGGACTCTTTAGACATACGTCCAGTTCTTCGCTATCAATCTTGACCTGTGTCTTATCTGATGAGGGTTTAATCCTTTTTTTCATACATTTCAGAGATATAATAGTGGGACGAATAAATTAAATGTACGTTTCATGTCGTACTCTTTGTGACCGGACTTATTTCGTGTTCGACCTTATTTCTAACGGTCCTCTTTATAGTTATTGGTGTCTATACGTCTACTGTGGTGGGAATACCGTCTTTCGTTTCTCCTTGATTTCTCGGAGAACTACTTTCACTTTCGCCTCTCACTTTTTCGACCGAATTTTGAGTTGTAAGTTTTTTGATTCTAGTACCGTAGACAAGGGTAATGAAGTTCCGTTTATCTACCCTTTTGTCACTGTCTGAGATAAAAGAACCCGAGGTTTTAGTGACGTCCACCACTTACGTCGGTACTTTAATTTTCTGCGAGGAACCTTCTTTCGATACTGGTTGGATCTGTCGAATAATTTTTCGTCTCCGTAATGAAACGGTTGTTTCAGACAGATCAGTTTCGATACCAAAAAGGTCATCGATATATACCTACACTCTCAACCTGGTATTTCTTTCGACTCACGGCTTCTTAACTACGAAAACTTGACACCACGACGTCTTCTAAGAACTCTCAGGGAACCTGACACTCCTCCAGGTCAGTAAGGTAGGATTTCCTGGAGTCAGGACTTATAAGTGACCTTCCTGACTACGACTTCGACTTCGAGGTTATGAAACTGGTGGACTACGGTTCTTGACTGAGTAACCTTTTCTGAGACTACGATACTTTCTAACTTCTGGTCTCCTCTTCCCCTACTGTCTCCTACTCTACCAACCTACCGTAGTGGCTGAAAACCTGTTCTCAAACTCGTTCAAGACCTTCAACCACTACCCGTCCCTTCGGACCACACGACGTCAGGTACCCCAGCGTTTTTCAGTCTGTACTGACTCGCTGACTTTACTTGACTTGAACGTGACTGACTTGTTCAAGTTCTTTTACCACTGACATATGTTAACGGACCGAAAAAAACCATTTTCGTACCATTTCATTTGGTGTTCCTTGACTTAACTTTCCACTCATTTTCACACACAGATCTGAAAATACATATTGTGTCACGTTAGGTTACAAAAATTGAAGTTGTGACAACTGTAAAAACCTAGTCCATTAAGAAACAACACTTACACGACAAAATATGTAAAATCAGACAAAAGGACGTAGAGACCGAAGATGTGTGATCTATAGTCTTGTCAGGGGGTCAACACTGTTATTTTTTATCGAGGTCTATAACGGATTTCAACGAAACCGTTTCCTTCCTCTACTTTCCCTACATGACGGATTCTTAGTACTCCATTTGGTAGACTTTTTAGTCACTAATTTTTTCTTTTTGTGACAATTACTACCACACGACTCTTAACGTAAAATTTACCTTATAATATAGACAATTTTTGTAACTACAATGTACTTTATACAAAAAAATTTTTAGACCTGGGTCACGTTTCGATAAAAAGGTCGTGTAAACAATGGCTTAAACAAACTTTCCTTCCAAATGACTAAAGAAACGGAACAGTTGTTCAGTCACGTACACACGATTCGACGGAGTCGACACAGGCAGAGACGATGTGGTACCTGGCATCGGACGGTCCAAGAAGACAGGTATCCTAAGAGGTCCGTTCTTATGGCTCCACCCAACGGTACTGAAGGAGGTCCCCTAGAAGGGGTAGGTCCCCAGCTAGGGCGTGGAGAATTCAGAGGAATGGTGATCACGGTGGACCTTCGGGGTCAGTCAGAGATTCGGTACAATTAAATAAGGAGTGTAGTAGTAGTAGGAAGAACTAAAAGTAAGGTGACTCGGTAATGAATATAAATCATCATTTAAAGTCGGTGTCGGTAAAGTAGGTCATGTTACCGGGTTTGATTGAATAGAAGATTGAAAACTAAGGGATGAGAGTTATTATGATCATCTATAGTTTAACGGTCGGAACCAGTCTATACCTTGAGAGTGAAGACATTAGTTTAGGGGAGTCTTCCCCCCTTTGATTCTTTTCTACTGTAAGAGTTAATCTGTCAAATGGTTTTGACTTGTTTGGAAGGATTTCGAGAGACCGGGAAATCCATACTAAGATCCCTCCTCTCCTTGGACCTAGTCTGGTAGGTACAGAATGATAAGTGTTTAGGAGACTCCAGGATGAACTGTCCGTTCTTTCAATTTTTTATTTCACACTTCAACGACAAATGACATCGAACATACATAGTTGGATGTACCAACACCAATAGTTACGATCAGGTGTCAGCACAAGACACATATATCATTGTCTTGACATACATACCGGTATGTATATCAACCGGTAGGGAACCGGTACACGGTAAATCGTTTATTTTTATGTCACACGGGTTACTTTCTAAGACCTATTTAATAAACGACAAATAAACTTTAAGTTTAAATTTAAATTGACTGACAGAATATAAAATAAACCGTTGGTTTCGAGTTGAAGTATTATTTTAACTATTATTTGAGGTCTCCTCTTAAGTACAAGGAGTCGTGTATCGGTACTAGAGATCATGTATCACATTTAGAAATACCTTTAAAAGTTTATTATTTACACTTTACTTAATTTTAAAGGGGATATATAACTTTATAAGGTATTCCGTGTGACTACAATGTATACTTGTAGTCTTTACAATGGTTAATAAGTCTGAGTCGAATCGGTGATATATATCCATACCTCTTATACAGTGTTAAAATTCCCTGTACCGGACTTGTGTCACTGTTTCGATCAAGGGAAGGAAGGGGGTAGGGTACTATCGAGTAGGAGACGAGGTTCCGTCTGTGAACACACCCCCACAGGGACCGGGTTCGGTCCCCTCCCAAGTAGTGATAGTCATAGTGACAGTCTCGACGGTAGGTCCTCGGAGATACCTTTGTGTCAGTGTGGTACGACCTCTTGTCCTTTGCTGTTTCACACCCCCTCGTCCCTTCAGAGTGAGTCACTTCTGTACTCAGGAGGAGGTAGGTGTAAGGTTCACTATGGTTGGTTCCCGAGTATAGAAACAAGGACCTAACCCACTAGAGTCACAAACTCTTGGTTAGTCGTAGTCTCTACTCTTCGTAGTAGTCAACGACTCGTCTCTAAATCATACTCGCAGGAGAAGACTTTGAAATCTTAAAGGAGGGAATTTTCCAAAAGTAAATAACGAAGTTTCCAAACAGGTCAGTGTATACTTTGTAAAATTAACTCGGGAACAACACTCGGTAGACATACGACCGGTCACTTAATAATTATATGTGTTCAAACTGAAAATCCTAAGAAAGGGGACGTAAACCTCTTTCTCGATAAAACTGTTTACATACACACCTACACAAATCTTCAACTCCACCACCTATCTTTTACTAACGTTCAAGTCAAGTCAAGTCAAGTCAGTGAGTCAGCACAGACTGAGAAACGTTGGGGTACTTAGCGTCGTGTGGTCCAGAGGGACAAGTAGTGGTTGAGGGCCTCAAGTTGGAGTCTGAGCGTAGGTAGTTCAGTCACTACGGTAGGTCGGTAGAGTGGGAGACAGCAGGGGAAGAGGAGGACGGCTGTTAGGGAGGTCGTAGTCTCAGAAAAGGTTACTCAATTGAGAAGCGTACTCTACATGTTTAATGACCTCAAAGTCGAAGTCGTAGTAAGGGAGGTTTTTTTAGGGTCCCGACTAGAGGAAATCTTACCTGACCAACCTAGAGGAACGTCAGGTTCCCTGAGAGTTCTCAGAAGAGGTTGTGGTGTCAAGTTTTCGTAGTTAAGAAGCCACGAGTCGAAAGAAGTGTCAGGTTGTGAGTGTAGGTATGTACTGGTGACCTTTTTGGTATCGGAACTGATCTACCTGGAAACAACCGTTTCTTTACAGATCCTCTGGAAGTTAGTCAGGGAACAAAGTGACGTTGAATCAGAATGTCTAAACCCCTTTAATGAATGGGAGATGTCAACTTTACTTCCGTGACACTGGAAAGTCAACGAAGTCATGACTTTTCACGACACTAAGACACCTGAGGAGTTCCTTGTCGTAGAGGACCATTGACTACTATACTATCTTAATAGCGACAACTAATCTGTCGTCGGACAGGGAGGATTGTCGAACTCTGCAGAGTTATTCGATTTCTTTTAAATTTCGATCTGTTATTAAATTGGGCTCATTTTTCCAAAAAGTTTATACAGACGACTATGACAGTGACTGAAATCACTGTGGAGGTCTTTTGTGTATTTCTTTGAATTTTCTCTGTTAGAGACACCTGATCTTCCATAATTTCTATGGAAACATCTCACGTGTTAGATTGTCACACTTTTCCGGTTGACAGGTTTAGTTTTATGCGTCCCTTGACTTCTTAACTATTTCCTGAGTTTCAGTTAGAAACCGTGTTATTGAGTCAAAATCGTATTAATCACAAACATACTTTTACACAAGCTGGAAAATGAGGGTCATGAGTAATACTAAAGGAGTAAAATAACCTTTATACAGGGGATTTATGTAGAGGAGAACACGAAATAGGATTCCTTTCTATACTCTTCTGGAACGATAATTTAAATAATACTACACAAGTTCTTTATCTTGTGTTACTTTTCCTCTGTTTTTATATGTTACCTCTTTTCTGTCAGAGAAGTTATTAATCACGACCCTTTTGTCCCGACGAGGTACATTTTTTTACTTTAGTCTTGTAAGAGATTGTGGTATATGTTTTTATTTGAGTTTTACCTAATTCCGAATTTACATTCTGGTCTTTGGTGTATTCAAGATCTACTTTTGTATCCGTCTTGCAAGAAACTGTGTCTAGTATCGTCTTAAAATACCTAGACTGAGGATTTCGTTTCCCTTATTTTCGTTTTTATTTGTTTACCCTGGATTAATTTGGAATTTCAAAAACGCGTCATATCCTTTGGTAACTGTTTTACTTTTCTGACTTACCATCTATTATACACGATTATCGTACTTACTATTCCTTAATTATAGGTTTTATATATTTGTCAAGTATGTTGAGTTTTAATTTAAAATTTTTGGTTTGTTGGGTTAAATTTTTACTCGTTTTATGGACTTATGCATAAAAAGATTTCTTCTGTATGTCTACCGGTGATCCACGTGTATTTTATGAGTTGTAGTAACTAGTAGTTTCTTTACGTTTAATTCTGGTGTCACTCTATATTAGAGTGTGGACATCCTTACCAATAGTAGTTTTTCTTGTGTTCATTGTGTACACCCTCTCCTACATCTCTTTTCCCTTGTGAGCATGTGACAACCACCCTTACACTTAACCACGTCGGTGACACCTTCTAAAGTACCTCAAAAAAGTTTTTTGATTTTGATCTTAGGTCGTTAAAAGTAAGGACCCATATATAGATTTTCCTTTTTCTTTTCTTTGTGATTAAGTTTTACTAAGTACGTCGTAATTAATATTAAGGGTTTCATACCTCTGATCACAGTTAGTTGTCTACTTACCTATTTCTTCTACACCACATATATCGGTTGTTTTTTATTACTTTAAAACGGTAAACTCCGTTGTACCTGCCTTAACCTCACCACAATACAGTCCCTCTCGTTCTGTCTATAACATACTATAACATACTATCGACAATATACACCTTAGATTTTGTTTGATCGCACACGAACATACGATTCAACGAAGTCAGCACAGGTTGAGACACGCTAGGATACCTGATGTTGGACGGTCCGAGGAGGTAGGTGTCCTAAGAGGTCCGTTCTTATGACCTCATCCAACGGTGCGGGAGGAGGTACCTTAGAAGGGTTGGGTCCCTAGCTTGGACACAGAGAATACAGATGGACACAACTGTCCACCCAAGAAAGGTGATCACGGTGGACCCTTCGGGTTTTGTTTGATCCTAAATATCGTTTTTCTTAGTCTAAGTTTCTATATCTCTTGTTCGATTACCAATGGTCACCCTTCTCCCTTTACTCCTCCCCGTTTTTTCCCTTCCCCCAATTCTCCATGTTTGATAATACATATCTTATTTTTTACTCGATGTTCCTATATAACATATTGTCTTCCTTACCTCGATTATAAAATATTACAGATATTTACCTCAAATTGGAAAATTTTAACACTTAATGATACAACGTATGGACATAGTATATTATAACATATAGTTGAGATGAATTTAAATTTTATTTTGTCTTACGATAACTTTTTGATAGAATGTCGGAAATAATATCAATATATTAAAATTTGTGATATCAAGATGAAAATCCAAATAATGTGAAATAAACTTATATTTATGTTAGAGAGTCTACGTCTTACTTGAAATTTCATGTTGAGGGACAAACTTCAACACAAGTAAATGTGAGGTGGGCTCAAGATTATTCGTTCGGAGAAAATGTACGGAATTACAGATCACTGTCTCATGAGAGGTACGATGTTAATTTTAACGATTTTTACATAACTCGTTATAAACTCTAAAAACATATGTCTTAAGTGTTACCGTAAAATGTGTAAAAATTTTAAATTAAGAGTGTAGTAGAGTCACTAAATTCATCAGAAGAGTTTTATGTATCCATTCTTATTTTACCAACAACCTCCAATTTGTTGGAAACGTTCATACGTTTCGATTGCTTAACAAGTGAGGAGTAACTCAGTTCAATATCTTTCAACACCCGAAGGGAACACCAAGTTGACCATTTCTTAGGTAGACGTTACGTCCTCTGGACCCAAACTAGGGACTCAACCCTTCTAGGGGACCTCTTCTCTTTCCGATGGGTGAGGTCATAATACCGGACCTCTTAAGGATCCTGATATCAGGTACCCCAGTGTTTCTCTATCCACTGAGGTTTGTGGTATTCGAGTCGGTAATGGAGTATGTTGGAGTGTAACTTAAAGACTTCTTTTATCACGGGGATCTAGTTTTGGTAAGAGGAGTGAAATTAAGTACCTATATACATAGTTAGTCTGATGTAAAAAACTGTTTACCGTTGTAATATACTTAACTCTCTTAACTACACCATGTTAATGTTAAATAAGTCTTATAAGGGTACTGGTCGTAACAATCAGAGGAGGCCTTTACTTTTTTTTAACGTAAAGAGAATACTATAAGTATCGAGGGATAATTAGAGGAAGATTAACTTATATTCAAGTCAAGTCAAGTCAACGAGTCAGTACAGGTTGAGAAAAACTGGAGTACTTAACGTCGTACGGTCCGGAGGGAAGGTAGTGGTAGAGGGTCTCAAGTGAGTCTGAGTGCAGGTAGCTCAGGCACTACGGTAGGTCGGTAGAGTAGGAACCAGTAGGGGAAGAGGAGGACGGGGGTTAGGGAGGGTCGTAGTCTCAGAAAAGGTCACTCAGTTGAGAAGCGTACTCCACCGGTTTCATGACCTGAAAGTCGAAATCGTAGTAAGGAAGGTTTCTTTAGGGTCCCGACTAGAGGAAGTCTTACCTGTCCAACCTAGAGGAACGTCAGGTTCCCTGAGAGTTCTCAGAAAAGTTGTGGTGTCAAGTTTTCGTAGTTAAGAAGTCTCGAGTCGGAAGAAGTGTCAGGTTAAGAGTGTAGGTATGTACTGGTGTCCTTTTTGGTATCGAAACTGATCTACCTGGAATCAGCGGTTTCATTACAGAGACGAAAACAGAAACAGTGGTGGTGTCATTTACTCCTGTATTCGTGTAGAAGGGACCCCTTAAGATAACGTTAGGACGTACAGAGGGACTACTTAGGGATATTATGTTATATGTGATCNACTTGAAATTTCATGTTGAGGGACAAACTTCAACACAAGTAAATGTGAGGTGGGCTCAAGATTATTCGTTCGGAGAAAATGTACGGAATTACAGATCACTGTCTCATGAGAGGTACGATGTTAATTTTAACGATTTTTACATAACTCGTTATAAACTCTAAAAACATATGTCTTAAGTGTTACCGTAAAATGTGTAAAAATTTTAAATTAAGAGTGTAGTAGAGTCACTAAATTCATCAGAAGAGTTTTATGTATCCATTCTTATTTTACCAACAACCTCCAATTTGTTGGAAACGTTCATACGTTTCGATTGCTTAACAAGTGAGGAGTAACTCAGTTCAATATCTTTCAACACCCGAAGGGAACACCAAGTTGACCATTTCTTAGGTAGACGTTACGTCCTCTGGACCCAAACTAGGGACTCAACCCTTCTAGGGGACCTCTTCTCTTTCCGATGGGTGAGGTCATAATACCGGACCTCTTAAGGATCCTGATATCAGGTACCCCAGTGTTTCTCTATCCACTGAGGTTTGGGGTATTCGAGTCGGTAATGGAGTATGTTGGAGTGTAACTTAAAGACTTCTTTTATCACGGGGATCTAGTTTTGGTAAGAGGAGTGAAATTAAGTACCTATATACATAGTCAGTCTGATGTAAAAAAAATTGTTTACCGTTGTAATATACTTAACTCTTTTAACTACACCATGTTAATGTTAAATAAGTCTTATAAGGGTACTGGTCGTAACAATCAGAGGAGGCCTTTACTTTTTTTCAACGTAAAGAGAATACACTACTATAAGTATCGAGGGGTAAGTAGAGGAAGATTAACTTATATTCAAGTCAAGTCAAGTCAACGAGTCAGTACAGGCTGAGAAACGCTGGAGTACTTAGCGTCGTGCGGTCCGGAGGGAAGGTAGTGGTAGAGGGTCTCAAGTGAGTCTGAGTGCAGGTAGCTCAGCTACTACGGTAGGTCGGTAGAGTAGGAGCCAGTAGGGGAAGAGGAGGACGGGGGTTAGGGAGGGTCGTAGTCTCAGAAAAGGTTACTCAGTTGAGAAGCGTGCTCCACCGGTACCATGACCTCAAAGTCGAAATCGTAGTAAGGAAGGTTTCTTTAGGGTCCCGACTAGAGGAAATCTTATCTGACCAACCCAGAAGAACGTCAGGTTCCCTGAGAGTTCTCAGAAGAGGTTGTGGTGTCAAGTTTTCGTAGTTAAGAAGCCACGAGTCGAAAAAAGTGTCAGGTTGAGAGTGTAGATATGCACTGGTGACCTTTTGGGTATCGGAACTGATCTACCTGGAAACGACCGTTTCATTATAGAGACGAAAAGTTATACGATAGATCCGACCAGTATTGAAAGGAAGGTTCCTCATTCGCAGAAAATTAAAGTACCGACGTTATAGGTAGACGTTACTAAAACCTCGGGTCTTTATATTTCAGACTATGACAAAGGTGACAAAGGGATAGATAAAGGGTACTTCACTACCCTGGTCTACGGTACTAGAATCAAAAGACTTACAACTCGAAATTAGGTTGAAAAAGTGAGAGGAGATAGTGAGAGTAGTCTGAAGAAGTAAGGACAAGTGAAAGACGGTATTCCCACCACAGTAGACGTATAGACTCCGATAACTATAAAGAGGACCGTTAGAACTAAGGTCGAACACGAAGAAGGTCGGGTCACAAAGAGTACTACATGAGACGTATCTTCAATTTATTCGTCCCACTGTTATATGTCGGAACTGTATGAGGAAAAGGATAAACCTTGGTCAGACAACAAGGTACAGGTCAAGATTGACAACGAAGGACTGGACGTATATCTCGTGAGGTTTAAGGATATAGTTTAAAACAAAAGTTAAGAATCAACCTGAATAGTCATATTACATCACACTCATACTTGTAAAACCTTATCTTGTCTTTATCATAGAGTGAATGAAACCTTTGTATATAAAGATCATTACATCTTTCAAGTTTTGAAAAACTTCTCAAATCCACTTGCAGTAATAACTGGGACCCAAACTCCTTTTGGATACAGGGGTCTGGGGACACTCTCAAGTCATGTTAACCTTCAACACAGTAACGTTGGTCCTCTTATAATGTAAGTTACGACGACGACGACGACGATTCAGTGAAGTCAACACAGGCTGAGACACGCTGGGGTATCTGCCGTCGGGTGGTCCGAGGGGACAGGGACCCTAAGAGGTCCGTTCTTGTGACCTCACCCAACGGTAAAGGAAGAGGTTACGTACTTTCACTTTTCAGTTTCACTTCAGCGAGTCAGCACAGGTTGAGAATCGCTGGGGTACCTGACGCCGGGTGGTCCGAGGAGACAGGTACCCTAAAAGGTCCGTTCTCATGACCTCACCCCACGGTAACGGAAGAGACTAATGTAAATTATAGCATCTCGTTAAAACTCCTACAACCTCTTCATATATCGGGAGTGATTATTGAAGATGCTATGTATTAAACCAGTAAACAAATAAGGTATCAATGTGGGTCTTCTATTCACATATTTTTGACTACAATAATTTGTAGGTGGATCTCTAGATTTCTACTCGACACACTCTTTGTGACGGTCTTAAATATCAAGTCTTAAACCCTGGACTGGAATTTCTTTTCAGAAAGTCTCCTCAGTTCGGTTAACAGTTTTGCTCTTGGTTACTGAGTCAATTAAACTTTTTACTGGAACGATATAACAATTCGTCCCCCCTTACAAAAGATTGATGTCGTTTTCTATCGTATTATTGATAATCTTCGTAATTTGAAGAGGGTTTCACTCCCTTTTGTATGACGAAGATTTTTAACATTTGATACTTTTCGTGTCCTATTTTTCTTAGTCAGGATATCCTTAACTAAGACGGTAGACCTGTTTTATGTATCGTCAACCAAATACAGGAAGGTCTTGTCCTCAATTTGCGATTGAAGAAAATCGACAGTAGTAGAGGAAGCCACGATGACGACAATAATTGACGTTATTGACGTTATAGAGATCAGACTGGTACTACGAAAAGGGTGGGATCTCAAGATATCCGTACACAAAAGTCCGAGACGTTTTGTTTGAGGAACAATACGAGGATAAACCTGTTTAGTAACCTTGCAAATGGGTCTACCCTTAGATTGTCACGGAGACCAACAGGGAGAAACAATCAATTTCTATGTCAGTGATTTTCTTCTAAGTGTGATTCACACGACACTTTAACAACTATCAGAACTATTGTGACTTCATTCGGTACTTTACAACCCCTTTTGAACACCGGGTAAAGACCATTTAGTGACAATTTCATAGTAGCACTTCAAATTGATATTTTGTAGAACCCTTTCGTTTCTCTACATCAGTTTAAGAGGTGTCAAAAGGATTCGTTCTTCACAACTTTTAACACTGACATGTTTAGATGGGACTTTGTTTTGGTCTTTGGACCTATTAAGTCTGAATAGAGTATCCCGTCCCCAGAGGTTGGGGGTCCGACACCTGGTGACCGGACAATCCTTGACCCGGGGTGTCGTCCTCCACTCGTCGGTCGATCACTCGTTTCGACGAACCAGACCGTGAGGGGTAGTGAGCTAAATGACGGAATTGGTATCGGGAGAGGGTGACGGGAGCACGTACCTTTTTGACAGAAGACGCTTTGACCAGGGACCACGGTTTTTGCGAACCCTGACGACAGTACCCCGTGTTTAGTTATACTATCAGGAGAGAAATAACCTATCTGGAGTTCCATACTAAACAATGTATCTTTATCTAACACTTTACACGATAGAAAATTACTTAAAGTGGATTTTATCGTTTAGACGACCGTGTTTGAAGAAATATTATAGGGTAACCATAGAAAAATTATGGATATCATAGACATTCTTGACGTAGAAAATTTAAGGTTTACAAGTAATAAACCTAAAAAGAAAAAAAAGGAATAGTTAGAAAGTCCAAATAATTTTTTTTTTTTGAAGACTGAGACAAAGAAAAAAAATTATTTGTAGTCAAAAGTTGACATAAATAAAAGAGAGAACGTAATAAAAAAGAAGATGAAAATTTTAGTTTAAGTGAAAAAGGACTAATTGAATTCGAAAACATAGAGACTAAAAACATATAAACAGGAAAATATTAAATTCGTAAATTTGGAGATTTAAAGAGAAATCCTTGTCAAAACCAAAGTATAGTGTTTAGAATTTTTGGACAAAATGATAAAGAAATTTTATAAAAGAATAAAGAGTAAACTAAACAAGAAAGTATTCGGTATATAATAAATCTTCACATAATGGAGTAACGGTTTTCAAACCGATAAAAGAGTTACAATAATTAATATTAAAATTTTCTAACAACAGTCCCTTATATAAGATATGCTAAAATAAGGACACTGGGAAACACGTTGAACAAAATACCGGTATCGTATACCAAATAAAACATCTATAAGAAACATTGTTAGTTCCTTTATGTATGGGACATCAATAATCTCCATCAGTTTAAGTACAGTTGATATTTAATTTTTAAAATCGAAGAATGTAGAAACTAAAATGAATATAAACAAACGTACTTAGATGTCTCTACAAAAAGACGGAAGATAGATGAAGGAGACTTCTTCCCTTGCTGTTAGGTGAGGTCATAAGAACGGACTTCTTAAGGTACCTGTCTCCTCGGACCACCCGATGTCGGGTAACCCAGCGTTTCTCATCCAGAGTCAGCTCACTGATTGTGAAATAAAGTAGATGAAAGGTTAAAGGGTACGGTGGTGTTACTTACAATGGCTTGAGTTCAAACCGACAAGTGTTGACGAGGTCTCAATTGGTTATGAAGCTTACGGCTGTCGGGTGGTGGAGAACCCGATAACCAAAAGATTTATTTCAGGGATAAGGAACAGGATTGTGTAACAGAGAGTTAACTGACCGGACAACGTAACCGTTCGGTATCCTCAAATCTGAGTCATTCATAACTTCGGGTAGTAATCGGATTATTTTCTCAAGTTCTTCATGGGTACTAACCTATAAAAGAAATTTTTTCTTTTGTTCCTTTTCTCTTTTTTCTTGTCCTAATGTCTTTAATAGTCCCGTAGTTCGGGACTGTTCAGTGAATATAAAGAATCTAAAAAACGGGGAAAGACATCGGGTACCACACTTCTTTGAACACATAAACAGAAACTCTTGTGTTTCTACATACTCTGACGGTACTTTACCCAAGTTGTTCCCAAACAAGATCAAGTCCGTTTATAAGGATTAATCTCTTATGTCTTTTAGGTTCTTTTTTTTGTTCTTTCCTTTGTCCTTTTAGACACCTCACTGTTTTGAAGTCATTTATTTTGGTAATAACAAAATACTACGTAAAGACAAGAAAGATGAAGGAAGGAACTATAACATATTTCGTCTTCAACAAGCGAAACATAAATAAACTCTTTCTGAAATACTTCTTACACCCGTCTTCTACTCAAGTCTACGTGTCCTCCGTCATTTCCAATTTTTCTCTTTCGTGGTCTTTTTTTACTTGTATTCCATAACGTTAGTTATAACCCCTGAAGGTCCAGTTCTTATCCCCGACTCCTCCGGTAGAAGACGTCCCAGTGAGTTGGTTCTCCTTTGATCTGGGATTCTTCATGATAGTACCTTATTAACTCACTTAATCCTTTGAAAAAGTACGACGACCCTGTCTTCCAAAAACGAACTCATAGTGGTGGAAGTGAAGTCGAGTCCTCAGGACGTTTTCTATCTTCTCTCTCAACAAAGGTGTAGATTAAGACGTTCGTCAAAAAAGAGGAGAAAGTTCCCGGAGTACAATTTCGTAACATCATTCTTCCTTTTGTTTAATTCAGAGGGACTCGGTTTTCGATGAAATCTCGTATCCGGAAGACAAATCACCTCTCTTCTTCGAAATCACCTTTGTGGACTAGTATACAGTCTAGGTATCAGGAAGGGTAATAAAGACAGAGACAGAACATCGAAGATGGTGGACAAGATCCCTCTGATTTGCACAAAGATTTTCTCTCAATTTCTCGTAATGGACAACCACTTCGCGTCCCACAGGGTCCTTTCTGTTCCCTTCTATGTACGAATTTTATATACCTCCGTTCAATCAGGGGTCTATGTTATAAGGGTCGGAGACTGGAGTCTAAAGGGATTATGGTTTGGGTATAGTGTACTACGGTCCCGTTCTTCCTCTCGTTTGTGACTCTCGAACACTGGATTCTTCGAAGACAGTGTATTTAAGTCACGTTGAATCTAAAGGGATTATGGTTTGGGTATAGTGTACTACGGTCCCGTTCTTCCTCTCGTCTGTGACTCTCGAACACTGGATTCTGCGAAGACAGTGTATTTAAGTCACATTGAAGAAGTGAGAATCACAGAGAAGTACGTAAACGGGGTCCTAGAGATGGTGTTTAGAGGTACGTACAATTGTAAAAAGAATATAGACGTTCGGTAGTGGAGTATAAATTAGTATCCATCGGTACCTGACAGTTAAAGACCTAAAGTCCTTTAAACTTTGCCTCTTCCGTTACCGTGGGGTGAGGTCATGAGAACGGACCTTTTAGGGTACCTACCTCCTCGGACCACCCGACGTCAGGTACCCCAGCGCTTCTCAGCCTGTACTGACTGACTGAAGTGAAAGTGAAAAGTGAAAGTACGTGACCTCTTCCTTTACCGTTGGGTGAAGTCGCAAGAATGGACCTCTTAGGGTCCCTGCCCCCTCGGAGTACCCGACGACAGATACCCCAGCGTGTCTCAGCCTGTGCTGACTTCGCTGAATCATCATCATCATCATCATCATCATCCTTTTCCTTCTAAAATATTTCCCAACAACTCTCTGGGAAATATCTCTTAGTTAACTCGTTTCAGTATAAAGAAGGGGGGTTTCAGACATTCCTCACAGTCGACGGTTGTCCGAGGAATGGAAAGACTAAGGACTTCACCTACTTGTCGGGGTGGTGTTCCTTCTCGTCCGGGTCTCGTTTCGGGGGCTGAGGTGAGTCGTAGGACGAGACTCGTCTCAGTCTGACACGGAGACTCCTTTCTTCGATCAAATTCACTAAAAATGGGGTTAAGATTTAAGAGACTCTGAAACTCTAAGTTTTGACACTCTAATCCCCCTTTTTCAAATGGGACCTTCTTATTAAGTGGTAAAGACCTTTTCTCTAAATTCTTAGTGTTGTTCGTCTATGTTCGACTCGTAATTTGAGTAAATTTATAGTGTATTCCGGCGATAAAGTTGTAGAATTCCCACTCCACGGTCCTTGAGTTACTACACTTCATTAAACAGATCGTACTGTCTCGATTATTTCCCGTCTCGATTCTGTCCTGAGTGAAGTATTGTTCTTCCCGGAATGTAACGTCTCCTACATAGGGAACAGTTTATTGCTACTTGAGTCTCGTTGTCCCAGTCTTCAGGTTCCGGTCGGACTTTTTCCCCTGACCACAGGGCCCGGTACCCCACTGGGACTTGACACTATAGTACCCTGTAAGTTTGATCCTTGTTGAGATAAGACGACAGTCCGTATTGACGGAAAGACCTCCCATATCCATAATCAGCTTTGATAGTGTCCTATAGATATTTATAGTTTCTTAAAGATAATGTCCTGTAAGTCTTCTGATAAGATTATTGGATTCGATTTCCTATCTTCTTTTATCTCGTTTACTTTTATCCGACGTCCCTCTCCTCTGTGGACTGTGAGTTCTCATTCGTTCGGGGCAGAAACCACTCACTTCTTAATTACTCTAGTCTCTCGAAGAGTGAGGTAAGGTGACACTCTTCCGAGTAGACCGACCCCACTAGGTGAGCCGTCCACTTCTGGAGACTCCTTGACAAAGTTCGTAGTGGTACCAGACCTTCCAGGTCAGAGGTAAGACCTAGTCCGGACACCTCTAGTGGGGTCGGAGGAGCAGTACCGGCAAAACCTTGGTGGACTGAAGTTACACAGGACCTATCTTTTGTAAGTTTCTCGTCTGTTCCTCCAGTACCACGACGTCCCCGACCCAGAAACGTCCTATGTGTCAGTGACATCCGAGGCGATCCTCTCTTTTCCACCTCCATTAGTTGCTCCTTCTGTCTCATTCAGAGGGGTAAACCGACGGAAAGACTTAAGTGAGAGGTAAAGGTCTGACGTCGAGCCCGTCAAGTCATGTCAAGTCAGCGAGTCAGTACACGCTGAGACGTTGGGGTACTTAGCGTCGTGTGGTCTGGAGGGACAGGTAGTGGTTGAGGACCTCAAGTGAGTCTGAGTGCAGGTAGCTCAGCCACTACGGTAGGTCGGTAGAGTAAGAGACAACAGGGGAAAGGGAGGACGGGGGTTAGGGAGGAACGTAGTCTCAGAAAAGGTTACTCAGTTGAGAAGCGTACTCCACCGGTACCATGACCTCAAAGTCGAAATCATAGTAAGGAAGGTTTCTTTAGGATACCGACTAGAAGTCTTACCTGACCAACCTAGAGGAACGTCAGGTTCCCTGAGAGTTGTCAGAAGAGGTTGTGGTGTCAAGTTTTCGTAGTTAAGAAGCTACGAGTAGAAAGAAGTGTCATGTTGAGAGTGTAGGTATGTACTGGTGACCTTTTTGGTATCGAAACTGATCTGCCTAGTAACAACCGTTTCATTACAGAGACGAAAAGTTATACGATAGATCCAACCAGTATTGAAAAGAAGGTTCCTCATTCGTAGAAAATTAAAGTACCGATGTTAGTGGTAGACGTCACTAAAACCTCGGGTTTTTTTATTTCAGACTGTGACAAAGACGACAAAGGGGTAGATAAACGGTACTTCACTACCCTGGTCTACGGTACTAGAAGCAAAAGACTTACAACTCGAAATTCGGTTGAAAAAGTGAGAGGTGAAAGTGAAAGTAGTTCTTCGAAAAAGCAAGGAGAAGTGAAAGACGGTATTCCCACCACAGTAGACGTATAGACTCCAATAACTATAAAGAGGACCGTTAGAACTAAGGTCGAACACGAAGAAGGTCGGGTCGCAAAGAGTACTACATGAGACGTATCTTCAATTTATTCGTCCCACTGTCATATGTTGGAACTGCATGAGGAAAAGGATAAACCTTGGTCAGACAACAAGGTACAGGTCAAGATTTACACCGAAGGACTGGACGTATATCCAAAGAGTTCTCCGTCCAGTCCACCAGACCATAAGTGTAGAGAATTTCTTAAAAGGTGTCAAATAACACTAGGTGTGTCAGCTTCCGAAACCGTATCAGTTATTCCGTCTTTATCTGTAAAAAGACCTTGAGAGAACAAAAAAGATACTAGGTCGCCAACAGTCGTTAAACTAGAGACCAATGAGACGGAAAAGATTTTGGTCGAACTTGTAGTCCTTCAAGTGCCAAGTGTATAACGATTTCGGACCGAACCTCTTAAAACTCGTAATGAAACGATCGTACACGACGACGACGATGACGATTCAGCGAAGTCAGCACAGGCTGAGACACGCTGGGGTATCTACCGTCGGATGGTCCGAGGGGGCAGGGACCCTAAGAGGTCCGTTCTTGTGACCTCACCCAACGGTAAAACAAGAGGTTACGTACTTTCACTTTTCACTTTCACTTCAGCGAGTCAGCACAGTTTGAGAAGTGCTGGGGTACCTGACGTCGGGTGGTCCGAGGAGGCAGGTACCCTAAAAGGTCCGTTCTCACAACCTCACCCCACGGTAACGGAAGAGGTGATCGTTCACTCTACTCACGTTAACACGACATCGAACTCGTAAGAAACCGTAACGGAAAGAAACCCTAACCTTACTTTTGACTGGAAAAGGTCAGAACACCGGTGACGACTCAAAAGTTTTAAACGACCGTATAACTCACGTTGTAAAAGTGTCGTAGTAGAAAGTCCTAAACTTTATCGAGGAGACCTTAAGGTAGTGGAGGTGATCGAAACAAACATCACTACGAAAGATTCCAGGTGAACTGAAGTGTAAGGTCCTACAGACCGAGATCCATTCACTAGTGTGGTAGCACTAATAGAACCAGCACTTCTAGAAAAACATGTCAAGAAGACACATAAGAACGGTGGAGAAGAATTATAGAAGACTAAGACAATCCAGGTCTGGTAAAGACAGGAAATAACTCGGGTAGAAACGTACTTTACAAGGGAACCATAGAGATTAAAAGACCTTCTCTAGAGATCAGAAAGGGTAAGACAACAAAAGGAGATAAAGAAACGTGACTGTCGACTCCTTCCGAAAGAATAGACAAGAACGTAAAGAAACCTTGAGACGTAAGTCTACGAATATGGAAAGGAAAAGAGGAAACGAAAAACGGAGAGAAGAAAAGTGTCGATAAACATTCCGGAGGGGTCCGTCGGTAAAACGAAAGAACGTAAAGAAAAGGTACCCCTACCAGAACTAAGCACAGAGGACATGTTGCAGTACTTGGAGGTAGGTATTAAGTAGACCGTGAGATAGATAGTCTAGATCAGGGAATTTAGATAAAGAGTGAAGGTGACATATTGGTATTCCCTAAACTAAATCCAGTATGGACTTACCAGATCGACAAAACAGATGAAAGAAGTTAAATTCAGACTTAAACCATTATTCCTCAAGTGCTAGACTCGGTGTCAGTCGAGGACCAGAACAAAAACAACTGACATATCTCGAAGAGGTAGTCTATATTAGTTAGACTAAAGTCACAACTGGTAGACCACTACAGGTACACATCTCAGAAGAGAACACAACAACCTTCTCCCACAAACGATACTGGTCACGTAAAAGAACCGTTTTGAGATAATCAGAAACGGGACGAAGTAAGGTGTAAGGTTCCGGTTTAAACGGACAACGAGGTCCACAAAGAACTGAAGGATGAAAACGTAAGGTCAGGGGATCTTACTTTTCCTGTAGAAAAAACCCACACTCAGATTTTCCAGAACATACAGAAGTATCTTGGCAAGTTGAAGTCGAAGATGTCGTGATGACCAACCCCGTATCTGAACCTAATAACACTATGACTTTCCAAACGGAACCTTTACTTGTCTCTAGTAAGACAGTAAAAACTCTGACGTAGGTTCATGACGCAAAGTCTAAGAAAACAACTGGTACTACCGATGAGGTAAAGAAGATTCCCTAAGGACGGACGTCATCATCTATATTACCAGTAGACTCAATTTAAGTGGGTAAGGTCAGGTAAAATCAAGTGACCAAGGATCTTACAACTGTAAGTGAGAACGGTAGAGAACAAACCGGTGAAGGTTAAACGGAACTAAGTACCTGGACTGTAAGGTCCAAGGATACGTTATAACGAGAAATGTCGTAACCTGGCACGAAGATAGTGGTCAGTGTAGGTGTTGACCCATAACGAAAACGAAACCGAGGTAGGGAAGTAAGAAAGACCTCAATAAAGAGGTGACTAGAGGTCATCGTATAACCCGTGGATAACTGGACCCCTCAAGGAGAAAGTCATAGTATAGTAAAACGGAAAAGTATGACAAGTACCCCAAGAGTTCCGTTCTTATGACTTCACCAAACGGCAAGGGAAGAGGTCACCTGGTGTAAGACAGTCTGGAGAGGTGGTACTGGGCGGGTAGAACCCACCGGGGTACCCGTACCGAATCAAAGTAACTCAATCTGTTCCGACACCAGGATCACACTAATCTAACTGATCAAAAGACACTAATACCAAAGTTACACAGACGGGAGACTACGGGAGAACGTTGTGGATGGTAGAATGAAACCAAAGGTTCATTTCAGAGAGTGAGGTCATGGGAACGGACCTTTTAGGGTACCTGTCGTCTCGGACCATCCGATGTCAGGTACCCCAACGTTTCTCAGCCTATGCTGAGAATGTCCAGAGGGACTTTTGGTCGGTTGACCGGTTGAAATCTTCAATCACGGTGTGGGACTTAAATTGGAAGTGTCGTGACCGTGTAGTCAAACTCTCTACAACTCCTATAAATACACAGAAAAAAAAAGGGTAAAGTCGTTTGTTAATAACGACTTAAAAATGTTTAGACGCATTTCGTATATCATGAATTAATTTTCACAGTAAAGACTTAGGTACAAGGACCTGAGTTTAGGTCTGAGACGCAGAATGACTAACTAGGACCCTCTAAAAATGTAACGAGACACGGGTAGAAAGAGTGGATACCTTTCCTTATTATTATGATCAAGTGGAGGATCCCTATACACTCCTAATTACGTGGGATTCATACATATCGTCATTGACCTTAAATCGGAAGTCACCTAGTGTCGATAAATAATAGGAACAAATTAAACTCTCTTTGATACTAAGTTTCACCCCACGTATTTAATCCCTTCTCGTCACCCCATCCATGTCTCTGTCTCCTACTTCGGGACCTCCTTTCGACAGAGGTCCGTGAGTGTGGAATCTTGTGGACTCTTTGCCAAGATGGGACCGTTCTACCTTTCTGTGTCCACTTAGAGATTGAGACTTAACTTAAGGTTTTTTCCGTACTCAGGTCTTCCTCTTCCTTTCTTCTTTTCAGTAATTAAATTTTTTCTTAAGAACATTAATTTGAGACGACCAGTTAGGGAGAGAAAACATTCTGTTCACTTAAGTTATAACCTTAATAATAGTGAAATATTAAAAGAGGGAAAAGTTCTCGAAGGGTCCACCTCGACCACCATTTCTTGGACGGACGGGTACGTTCTCTATATTCTTTACTCCCAAGGTCGGGACCCAGTCCTTCTAGGGGGCCTCCTCCCGTACCGTTGGATGAGGTCATAGGAACGGACCTCTTAGGGTACCTGTCTCCTCGAACCTCCCGATGACAGGTGTCCCAACGTTTCTCAGCCTGTGCTGACTTCGTTCAATCGTACGTGTAAGAAAAATTCGACTGTGAACTCAATCCCTGTCCCAGACCCGGAGTAATCATACACACGGATCACAGAACTCTGTTTGAGACTGTTATAGTCGGAATTATTTATGTTAAAATTTATTTTATTACCTCTTTGAACCTTCTTTTGTTAAAATTTATAAGATTTTACCATTCAAATTTTAACTACCATTTAGTAAGGATTGTTCAAACGTCGTATAAAGTAATTTGTTTTATAAATTTAAAGACAGTAACTTTTATTATTTGACTCAGTTTTTATATTTGGTGTGAACTCTTTTTCTACTTAGTTTATAGTTGTCACAATTAAAACGACCTATCTCTTGGGTATAGTGACTCTTTTTGTGGTCCTGGGATCTTTATTATCTCTTATCTATTAACGATCTCGTCATTGTTGTTCTCCTGTTATTTATACACTCTCGACAAGTTCTTAGAATCTTTAGTTTCTTTATGTTTACAAAATTATTTACATTTTAAATTTGACTCATGGACCGTGATATATAGAAACTTTTTCCTAGACTATAGACTATTTCCCCTAACACTCCATTTAAGAATGTTAATATTTTTGTTTACTATAATTTGATGGGATTATCATAATCGTAATATTTTTATCATTACAGACATACAATTTTTTAATATTAAGTTTTCAGCCAATGTGTTAGTAAAGTTGATACATTTTTATGTATCTGGTTTCTCCCCTTTTCCTTTTCTAAATCTGTCTTTTCTTCAGAGTCTTTCTAGTCTCCTCGATGTCTCAGAGGGAAGGAGGTGGAAAGTCTTTCATCAGATACAAAAAGAGTCACTTTGTAAGAACGTGTGTTTACGGACGTGTGAGTAAAGACCCTACAGTCATAATTCTCCCACCTACGGTTCTCGTCCAACACTGAGAAGAGTGCACGAGGGTTAGTAAAAGGAAAGGAGTGGAGAGGAGGGGATTTCGAAGGGCGTTTGTGTCTGTGGATCTTCGACCGGGGGGACTTGTGGGTGGGCACAGTCGGAAAGGAGGGGAGGGGAGTGGAGACAGTATCTGTGGTTCTACGGACCTCGGAGGGAGGACGTGGCGAGACGAGTGTGGAGGGGAGGCAGGGCCAGGAGAGCCTGGGGTCCTATGACGGGCCTGCCGTGTGCCAGAGATGGTGTGGAGTGGAGTGTCGCGTGTGGAGTGTGACAGCGGGGAATGGTCGTGACTGTGGCAGTGACAGAGAAGACGTTGTCCGAGAGCACTAAACATCACCAAGAGTAACATATGTGAGTAGGACCTAAGTCAGTTCATAGAGACATAGAGAAAGAGGTAAAGAGAGAGAGAGAGAGAGAGAGAGAGAGAGAGAGAGCGCGCGCGCGCGCGCGGCGACGTGGCACTTCGCGAGTGGCCAGGACAACTACACAGACGTGTGGCGCAGGTGGAGCCGAGCGCAGGCGACGTCCTGCAAGAAGACCGACAACGTCACGAGCCGAACTCCGGCGGGGTCGAGCCAGTGGCGCGCCATGAGCGGGCGCAACGACAGCTTCGTGCGCTTGAGGCGACCAACATCTATATAAACTGGTGTGAGGCGTGGCGAGGCAGGTCAACCACTTCATTGTGTCCGGGAATTTGACCACGTGCTTTCCGAGACTCTCCTCTGCCGGAGAGCTAGTCCGACAGACGGGGTGTCGGGGTCCGCCGTGGGCTGTAACATAACCAACTTTAAAACCCAGGGTGACTTGTTTCCAGGCAGATCAGTTCCGATACCAAAAAGGACACCAGTACATACCTACACTCTCAACCTGACATTTCTTTCGACTCGCGGTTTCTTAACTACGAAAACTTGACACCACAACTTCTTCTGAGAACTCTCAGGGAACCTGACGTTCCTCTAGGTTGGGCAGGTAAGACTTCCTCTAGGTGGGAGCCTAAAGAAACCTTCCTTACTACGATTTCGACTTCGAGGTCATGAAACCGGTGGAGTACGCTTCTCAAGTGAGTAACTTTTCTGAGACTACGACCCTCCCTAACCCCCGTCCTCCTCCCCTTCTGGCTCCTACTCTACCGACCTACCGTAGTGACTCAGCTACCCACACTCAGACTACCCTCTACCACTACCTGTCCCTCCGGACCGCACGACGTCAAGTACCCCAGCGTTTCTCGGCCTGTGCTGACTCACTGACTTGACTTGACTTGACTTCGAATATAAAAAATTCTTAGGCCTGGGTCACTTCCCGACAAAAAGATTGTTTCAATTAAACAAGTCCTGGTCCCAAATAAGTAAATAAACGAACGATTGGTTAACGTTTCAGTATTAAATAGAAAGTGTAGAAGAAACAAGAATAAAAGAGCAGAGACCAGGTGATGCAGAGATGTCTTCATTTGATGTCCGTGTCTGTAAAATAAGGATAAGTAAGAAGTCGCTAAAGTGTAAGAAACAAAGGATCCAGGGTGTTATTGTTATCCGTAGTTTGTGATGGTAACCAGTCTACGTCTTGAAAACAAAGACATCAGTCCAGGGGAGTCTTCCCCTCTTCGATTCTTCTACTATAAGAGTATATATATTAATTGTTTTTTACTCGTTCAGGAGTCTGACATTCATGTCTGATAGTGGATCTTTACTACCGTCTTTTTTCTCATCTGGTCTAGATGAAATGATAAGACTTAAAGAATTTATAGAAGGACTCCGTACTGTTGAAATGTTTTAAATTTACACACTTTAATGACAAGTGATGTCGAACATAAATCGTGACAAGTAGGCCAAGTACAGAGGTTAAATTCCAAAGGTCTAAGTCGTTTTTTTTTTTTTTTTTTTTTTTTTGTCCTAAGAGTCATGAAAACTATTTAATGAGAACAAATAGACTTAAGTCTAAATTAACTCGTACGACAAAAATTAAACCGTTGGAATCGGGTTAAACAATTAGAGTCTTCTTCCTTCTATTATGAAGAAACGTAAAAAGTTGTGAACGGGTACTGGCAGACGAGTACACTTTGATGATATACTTAAGAAGTTTATTATTTACGTCTTACTTACATTTAGAGAGTAAATATAACCTAAATCGTCGAGAATATCGTGGTGACTTGGTGTTTATATATGTACGGGTTCTGTGACACACATATTTGTAGTCTTTAAAATAGTCATTAAGTCTGTGTTAGTTCGGTGACAAGTGATTACCATCAATCTTGGTGTTCAACATCTTAGTCTCAAAGACTTAGACTTGTACTCGAGAAGATGAACCGAGGCAAAATGGTAGGTACTCAGAAAAAAGAAATAGAGATTTTGTCTAAACTACTATTATATAAGGAGTGTCCTACAATAATTCACACTTTAATTTCTCGCTGTAAAGGATCACGACTAGTGTTTTATCCACGAGTCATTTATATAACTGTAAAAATGAAAATATTGGGAATACTTACAATTGAGTGTTCTAGAAAGATAATGAATTGAAGGATTTCACTCTTTATAGAAGTAGTAGTAAACCTTTAACAGAAGTCGATTAAAATAGTACTTAATGGTAAAACTCGTTTATTCTTATCTTTGTAAAATATATAGTATGACGTCATACACACTTATATTGTATTTTCCCCATACGACTGTCTCTTCTTTCCTTTAAAGATCCATGAGTAAATCTATTATATTAGATCTAAGATCTTAATTGTTACACTGGGACTCATTTATTGAGTTTCAAAAAATTACAATCTAAGGTATCTATATGTACAAAAATCAACTATGTCTATACTATGACTATTCTTAATGTATGATTTTAAATATCCGGACCACGTCTTATCGGCGTTTTACAATTCTACAAGGTACAACTGTCTTTGGTCTTTTCAAACCAAACAATGAGGTTGTAATCCCATTTTATTGACCATATCAGATCCTGTGATTATTTATAATCGACATAACTAATTACTAAAAAACGTATCGGTCAGTGGAGTCGTAAGTTCCCGTGAGATTACGAAGGAACGACTACTGATTTGTACAGACTAAGAGTCCAAAAGGGTCGAAGAGTAGTTCGGGAATAGAAATATGAAACCCAGGTCAACTAAGGGAACAGGATCTCGTGTCAAACAGGGACTCCAGTCGATCAGTCTTCTCAGTAGACATTAGGTAAGGAGAAAAGAAGTCGAGGGTAAGAAAGGGGTTGTTAGGTCAGTTCGAAGACAGAATTCATAACGCACGTATACACGATTCAACGAAGTCTGTCCAGGCTGAGAAACGCTGGGATACTTGATATAGGGGAGACAGGGACCCTAAGAGGTCCGTTCTTATGACCTCACCCAACGAATGGGAGGAGGTACCCTAGAAGGACTGGGTCCCTGGTTTAGACCCAGAGGACGTCACTGTCGTTTACAGTTTAGGTGGTATGGGTCACGAGAGAAGAGACAGTACAAAAAAGAGTAAAGCGGGAGGAGAATCAGTATGGTGTTTATCCGTGAGAGGGGGAGGAACTTTTTAGATTCAAGGGAACGAGAGACGTAATGTAAGAGAGCCAACAGTAGTTGTAGTGACCACGAGGTTGATTCTGGGGATACGACTGAATGACTGGGACCGAGTGAAGAACAGAAGACGATGAATGAGGGAGAGGTACACGTTGAAATTGTGTCGACAGGTACAGGTGTTGTATATATATATATAAGTCGGGACCGAAGGGGGACTTAAGGTCAGAGTATTTATGTTGATCAGAGAACTGTCGAGGTGTATTTACAGGTTTTTTAATAAAATTTGAATTTGTTTTGAAAATAAGGATTGGTGAACTGAGTTCAAAAAAGAAGGGAATCAGAAGGGATAGAGTTATTCGTCCTAGGAATTGTAAATAAGGTCGTTAAGTTCTGTCTCAGGACTCCCTATTCGAACTAAAAGATGAGGAGGGATTATATTAAATAATTATTCCGTATGTTTATAGGTAAAGTTTAGATAAGGGAAAGAGAAAGTCAAGTCAAGTCAACTCAGTGAGTCAGCACAGGTTGAGAAACTCTGGGGTACTTAGCGTCGTGCGGTCCGGAGGGACAGGTAGTGGTAGAGGGCCTCAAGTGAGTCTGAGTACAGGTAGTTCAGACACTACGGTAGGTCGGTAGAGTAGGAGACAGCAGGGGAAGAGGAGGACGGGGGTTAGGGAGGGTCGTAGTCTCAGAAAGGGTTACTCAGTTGAGAAGCGTACTCCACTGGTTTCATGACCTCAAAGTCGAAATCGTAGTAAGGAAGGTTTCTTTAGGGTCCCAACTAGAGGAAGTCTTACCTGACCAACCTAGAGGAACGTCAGGTTCCCTGAGAGTTCTCAGAAAAGGTTGTGGTGTCAAGTTTTCGTAGTAAGAAGCCGCGAGTCGGAAGAAGTGTCAGGTTAAAAGTGTAGGTAGGTACTGGTGTCCTTTTTGGTATCGGAACTGATCTGCCTGGAATCAACCGTTTCATTACAGAGACGAAAACAGAAACAGTGGTGGTGTCATTTACTCCTGTATTCATGTAGAAGGGACCCCTTAAGATAACGTTAGGACGTACAGAGGGACTACTTAGGGATATTATGTTATATGTGATCTTAATAAAAAAATCATTTATATTTGACTGACAGAAACATTTGGAAGTCATCGAAGTGTATAGAAAAAGGTATTTAATTTTTTTCTTAGAATAGAATCGGTAGTCCCGGTTTACTAAACTGTGGATTAAATGAGAGGTTGGAGTATAAAGATGAGTTGTTGAATGAATGAGACGAAGTCGGTGGGATCGGAAAAAGCTAGGGAATTTGTGTCGTGTATAGAACGGTGAGAACCAAAAAAGAGTCAACAGAATACAGAAAATATATTGGCGAAGGAAGAGTAGTAAGTAAAAAGTTGATAATTATTTTCAGTGACAGAGTTCCTCCGGAGGGATCGGTGAACTTGACTTCAGTTCACTTAGGGTAAAAGAGACAGGGTATTGGGACTATATCAAAAATAGTCTCGTGATAACGAGAGACTTTATAAAAAGAAACAATTAATCTAATAGAAAGAGAGGACAGTGATCGGTTCAAGGTACTATTAACCCTAAAAAGATCGTTATAATAAGTATATCTTAAGACTCAGGTCTGTCTCGGGGTATATATTATCAACGAGTCTTTTTATAGTCACTAGATTTGTTTATTTAATTACTAGACCCCTTGACTAATAATACTCCTAGAACCTTTTCTTCTTCCTCCAGGTCAAGGTTGTGAGAGTAAAACTACTATAACACAGGTAAGGTGAAGGACATTGTTTAAGTCTGTTTTAAGGAGAAATAAGAAGACGATAAACGGACTTTGTAAGTGTCCTTTCCTTTTCCACTAAAAATTCGTTTTCCCTTTAAAAGTCATTCAAAATAAAGCAAGTCACCTAGATAATATTACGATCCCCCAGACATGTTTGAAACCCCTGAAAGTCATTACCACTACTGTTTCGACCCCCTTTCATCCCTTCTTGATCTTCCTCTCTATTGTTTTGTACTACTTAATTCTTTGTATCATCCGTACTACTTACTTGGAGAATAAATAAGAGATGATCAACTTAGAGAAGAGTACACGAGTTTAGTTTCTTACTTCTCTACATCCTCTTTTATTAGTAGATCTTTCAAAGTTTTATGTAAGTATCACTTGTGATTGGACACAATCCAAAAGTCTTCTACGAAATTCAAGAAATTTCGTAGTTTCTTGTCGGGTACATACCAGGAGTAGATTTCTCAGTAAAGTTCATGATTTCTAATGATCTTCGACAAATTTGAAATAGGTCGAAATAGGACCACAAATAGGTCCTCTTTATCCCTCTTTTGATCAGGGTCGAAAACGGTCTCTTGGAGGTCCCGTCCCTATGTCTGTAAAAATTGTAATCCCAAGTCCCCTTTGTTTTCTGTACCCCCTCTGGGAAACTATATAAGAGTGTATAATCTCTCCCCGTGGTTGTAGTGTCTAGGAGAACTCCTGTATTGTGTCTTAGAAGATCCCCCCTAGAAAGATTGAGAAATGTCAAAGAGTATTTTAAGAATCTCTTTAAAAGGGAAAGGGACCGTATTAAGTTGTATTATTTCCTTTTACGGTTACCCCTTAATAAAACTGTGGAAATAAAGATTTAGGAAAATTCTGTGACTTTCTTACCCTACCTTCCGATCCCTACAAGATAACCTCCTCTTCACTCTTTTTTTTTTGACACAGAACATGTATACCTTCGGGGACTACGTCGAGATATCTCCCGTCGAATAGATGTGTGAAAAACACATCTTTCTTAACCCCTAGGTATACTGTTTATATCGACCAGTGACTTCTAATATAGTGTTATGATTTCCCTGTACTGGACCTGTGTCACTGTTTTGATTCAAGGAAGGAAGGGGATGGGGTGTTATCGAGTGATAGGATCCATATATGAATGTGACCCAGAGGGACCGGGTTCGGTCCCCTCCCGAGTCGTGGTCAACAAGACAGTCTCGACGGTAGGTTCTCGGAGACTTGTTTATATCCGTGTGGTACGACCTCTTGTCCTTTCCCGTTCCACACTCCCCTCGTCCGTTCAGGTGAGTTTACCCAAGACACTAGGAGGAGGTGGGTTCACTATCGTTGGTTCCTTAAGTCATAAACTAGGACCTAACCCACTAGGTTAGGTCTGAAATAAAACCCCCCGAGGTTTTAGTGACGACTACCACTGACGTCTGTACTTTAATTTTCTTCGAACGAGGAACCTTCTTTTCGATCCTGGTTGGATCTGTCGTATAATTTTTCGTCTCTGTAACGAAACGGTTGTTTCTAGACAGATCAGTTTCGACACCAAAAAGGTCATCAGTACATACTTAGACTCTCAACCTGATATTTCTTTCGACTCGTGACTTCTTAACTAAGAACACTTGACACCACAACCTCTTCTGAAAACTCTCAGGGAACCTGATGTTCCTCTAGGTTGGTCGAGTAGGATTTCCTTTAGTCAGGACTTATAGGTAACCTTCCTGACTACAACTTCGACTTCGAGGTTATGAAACCGATGAACTACCCTTCTTGACTGAGTAAACTTTTCTGGGGTTGCGACCCTTTCTAAGTTCCGCCCTCCTCTTCCCCCACTGTCTCCTACTCTACCAACCTAACTTAGTGACTGAGTTACCTACACTGAAACTCATTTAAGGCTCTCAACCACTACCTGTCCCTCCGGACTGCACGACGTCAGGTACCTCAGTGCTTCGCAGCCTTTTATGACTCACTGAGTTGACTTGTCTTGACCCACTAGAGTCATAATCTCTGGTTAATCGTAGTGTCTACTTTTCGTAGTAGTCAATGACCAGTCTCTAAATCATACTACCAGGAGAAAGAGATTGTTTTCCTAACAAAATTAAACCACGAAATTTCCAAACTAGGTCAACCCAGACTTTGTAAAATAGACCCGGGGATAACACTCAGTCAAGACACGACTAGCCACTTCTTAGCGTGTGAACTCGAAAAATCCTCGAAAGTAAGGAGAGATAAACCTCTGACTCGATAAAACTGTTTACATACACACGTACACAAAGCCTCAACTCCACGACCTCTCTTTTACTAAGGTTCAATCCTCTGGAAATTAGATCGGGAAAAACGCGGTATTGAATCACAACGTCTACACCCATTTAATTTATAGGAGATGTCATCTTTGTTTTCGTAATATTAGAAAGTCAATGAAGTTATGACTCTTCACGACACCAAGACACCTGAGGAGTTCCTTCTCGTAGAGGACCATTGTCTACTACACTGTTTTACTATCGACACTAATCTCGCATCGGACATGAAGGAATGCCCAGTTTTACAGGGACTGTCTGATTTCCTTTAAATTTCAATCAGTCAATAAATTGGACTCATTTTTCCAGAAAGAAAGAAAAGACAGTCCAGACAGAGGACGATGACAGTGACTCAAATCGCCGTGGAGGTCTTTTATGATGCCTGTGTCATCCCCTTCCTTTTCACCCTGCTTAACTCTCTCATTATCTATCGATCACCCTTTGATGACATATTATGACTCGAGTCGAGTCATGAGATACTACTGGATCTCCCCATCTTACCCCTTCCCCCGACTTCCCTTCGAGTTCTCCCTCCCCTATATACATATGAATGTCGACTAAGTGTAACAACATGTCGTCTTTGAGTGTGTTGTAACATTTCGTTAAAAGGAGGTTGATTTAAAAAATTAAATATTTTAAAAATTTTTCTTTTATTTATTTATCTGGAACGATTACTTATATAATGTCTCACAAGTCATTTACTTTGTGGTACCTTTTTGATACTTAACGTATAACACTATATATTAAATTTGGATTAAAATAAAAGTCTATTTATCATGTGTCATTACATTTATAGAGTGTAAATATTACCTGAAATCTCCAGTTAATAGTAGAATTTCAAGACTTAATTAAGTGTGAAGTGATATTGAGACTATTCGTTAGGGAGAAATGTATGGAATTATCAAGAACACTGTTATGAACGGTATAGCGTTATTTTTATTGGTTTTAAATAACTCGTTGAAAATTCGGAAAATGAAAGATGGTACTTAATTAAAACGATCCGAAAAAATATGTAGAAAATTTTTAAATTAAGAGTGTAGTAGAGGTACTTTATGTGAAAGATAAAGATGTCTACCTCTATTTTTCTACTACTTACCTTTCGTTGAAAACGTTACTACGTTCCGACCATTTAACTCGGTAAAATACACTAAGGTTTGAGGTGTTCGAGTCGGTAACGTAGCATGGTGGAATGCAAGTTAAAGGTTTCTCTTATCACGGGGAATATAACTTAGATAAAAATAGTGAAATTAAAGTACCTATACGTATAGGTATTTTGATGAAAATTACTTACGGTCGTGAACTGAGTGACCTTTTCTGGGACTACGACCCTTTCTAAATTCCGTCCTCCTCTTCCCCAGTTGTCTCCTACTCTACCAACCTACCGTAGTGGCTGAACTACCTGTACTCAAACTCGTTCAAGGTCCTCTACGACTACCTGTCCCTTCGGACCGTACGACGTCAGGTACCCGAGTGTTTATTAGTCTGTGTTGTCTCGCTGGCTCGACTTGACGCGAACTATATCTAACTCCGTCGATGAATGTCGTTAAGATCAATGAATTTCTGACGGGAGTAGTCGTGACAATGAGAGAAGACCTTTATTATTTTAAACTCAACTAGAATACATTACTGGGGTATCCAGGGGTGTTCAGAGGTGGAATAACTTCTATTGTCACAGAAATTTTAAGGATTTAGGTTAGATAACAAGAGTTGGTGCTGAAGGTTAAAGAGTCGTATTACATTACGTTCAAACTTTAAAACCTTACGTTATATTTATCATAGAGGGAATAAAACCTTCTTACATAAAGAGAATTATACCTTTCAAGTTGTGAAGAACCTCTCCGACCTATCGTCAGTGGTAACAAAGATCTAGACTCTTCTTAGATACAGGGATCTACGGTTGTTATTAATCTTGATGATCTTTAACACGATAACGTTGGTCCTTTTATAGCACAAATTAAACTGTTTATCTTTTAGTATTAAATGAGTCTTAAGTGATGACATTGTACCATTGCCCATTTCGGTTCAATTTCAAGTGGTATAGTATCTTATTATCCTGACCGGTTTTTTTTACATTAAGATATGGTTCTGGTAAGACTTTATGTTAATGTTTCTTGTGATAGTTTTGAACAAGTATGTTTAATGTGTATGTTAAATGTTTAGTATGATTAAATAAAAATTTTTCTTACTTAGTTAATGATGTTGGATTCAAGATACACAACATATGTAATTACTCGTTGTTTTTACGCGACAAAATTTGTAATGACCTGTACTGACTCATTGACTTGTTGGAGTTGTCTACTCAGTGGGAATACGCACTCTGTAGACTAACAAAGACTTTCCATTACAGAACAAAAAGACAGAGGTGTGGAGAGGGAAGGGGGGACCGAAGACTCCTAGTAATCATTTAGTTCAAAGACCTAAACCGTTATCTTTTATTTCTTGTTCCTCTCTCTGTGGCACGGACGTTGAGGTCACAGGAGACGTGTGTAAATCGATTAAGTAAATTACTTGTTCACGTTCTTACTCCCATTACTTGTCTCGAGTTTTTCAGGACAAACCTCCGATAACCTTTTATTTAGAATATGTCCGATACTTTACTGTCTCTTACCCCATTTTACTCTTTCGTAGTATTCATAACGGTACACAATGTTTAATTAATAAAAAGTATAAAACTCTAACCGTTCGATTTGTAAATTTATGAAAAATTCTTATGACCACTCCTTGTCCCGAATATTCTGATAACATATATTATAGACTTTCCTATAAGAAAGGTTGTTGATCGGTATACATCAAGACTTTTTGGTTTAATTTTCGACGTCCTACCCCGTGGTCACAACTCCTCGGTGTGTGAAGAAAAGATCTTCCTTGTCTTTGAAAATTTTCATCATTGATTAAATAATTGGTAATTTTTTAATCGTATACTTTACTTTTAGTTTAATCATTCTGTAGACTGTTTCACGACATTCTATTCTACTTCTTTATTGAAAGAAGGTATTATTTCAATAACTTACATAATTTAATTAAATCTCGATACAACGTACACATGAAAAGTCAAATCGAGTCAGTACAGGTTGAGAAACGGTGAGGTACCTGATGTGGTGCGGTCCGAAGGGACAGGTAGTGGTTGAGGACCTCGAACGAGTTTGAGTACAGGTAACTCAGTCACTACGGTAGTTGGTAGAGTAGGAGACAGTAGGGGAAGAGGAGGACGAAAGTTAGAAAGGGTCGTAGTCCCAAAAAGGTTACTCAGGCAAGAAGCGTAGTCCACCGGTTTCATAACCTCAAAGTCAAAGTCGTAGTCAGGAAGGTTACTTATCAGTCCTGACTAAAGGAAATCCTAACCGACCAACCTAGAGAAACGTCAGGTTCCCTGAGAGTTCTCAGAAGAGGTTGTAGTGTCAAGTTTTCGTAGTTAAGAAAACACGAGTCGAAAGAAATATCAGGTTGACAGTGTAGGTATGTACCGATAACCTTTTTGGTATCGAAACTGATCTGCCTGGAAACAACCGTTTCATTACAGAGACGAAAAATTATACGACAGATCCAACCAGGATCGAAAAGAAGGTTCCTCGTTCGCAGAAAATTAAAGTACGGACGACAATGGTAGTCGTCACTAAAACCTCGGTTTTTTTAATTTCAGAAAGTGACAAACGTAACAAAGGGGTAGATAAACGGTACTTCACTACCCTGGTCTACGGTACTAGAAGTAAAAGACTTACAACTCAAAATTCGGTTTAAAAAGTGAGAGGTGAAAGTGAAAGTAGTTCTCCGAAAAATCAAGGAGAAGTGAAAGACGGTATTCCCACCACAGTAGACATATAGACTCCAATGACTATAAAAAGGGGCGTTAGAACTAAGGTCGAACACGAAGTAGGTCGGGTCGCAAAGAGTACTACATGAGACGTATATTCAATTTATTCGTCCCACTGGTATATGTTGGAACTGTATGAGGAAAGGGTTAAACCTTGGTCGGACAACAAGGTACAGGTCAAGATTGATAACGAAGGACTGGACGCATGTCAAAAGAGTTCTCCGTCCAGTTCACCAGAGATAAGGACGGAGAACTTCTTAAAAGGTGTCACACAACACTAAGTGTGTCAGTTTCCGAAACCTCATCAGTTATTTCGTCTTCATCAACAAAAAGACCTTGAGAACAAAAAAGATACTAGGTCGCCAACAGTCGTTAAACTAGAGACCAAGGAGACGGAAAAGATTTAGGTCGAACTTGTAGACCTTCAAGTGCCAAGTACAGGACAACTTCGGACCGAACCTCTTGAAACTCGTAATGAAACGATCACACACTCTACTCACGTTAACACGTCATCTAACTCGTAAGAAACGGTAACGGAAAGAAACCCTAACCTTACTTTTGACTGGAAAAGGTCAGGACGCCGTGACGACTTAAAAGGTTTAAACGACCGCACAACTCACGTCGTGAAAGTGTCGTAGTAGAAAGTCCTAAACTTTATCGAGTTGACCTTAAGGTAGTGAACGTGATCGAAACAAACATCACTACGAAGGACTCCGGGCGAACTGAAGCGTAAGGTCCTACGGATCGAGATCCATTCACTAGTATGGTAACACCAACAGACCCAGTACTTCTAGAAAGAACATGTCAAGAAGACACACATAAGAACGGTGGAGAAGAATTATAGAAGACGAAGACACTCCAGGTATGGTAAAGACAGGAAATAACACGGGTAGAAACGTACTTCACAAGGGAACCATAGAGATTAATAGAAGTTCTCTAGAGATTAGAAAGGGTAAGACAACAAAAGGAGATAAAGAAACATAACTAGTGACTCCTTCCGAAAGAATAGAGAGGAACGATAAGAAACCTTGAGACGTAAGTTTACCCATACAGAGGGGCAAAGAGGAAACGGAAAGTGAAGAGAAGAAAAGAGTCGATAAACATTCGGGAGGAGTCTGTTGGTAAAACGGAAAAACTTAAAGAAAAGAAACCTCTTTCAGAACTAGTGACGGAGGACATGTTACAGTACTTCGAGACAGGTATCAAGAAGTCCGTGAAACAGATAGTCTAGATTAGGGAACTTAGATCAAGAGTGAACATATTAATATTCCCTAAACTAAATCCAGTATGTACTTACCAGATCACCAAAGGGGTGAAAGAAGTTCAATTCAGACTTAAACCGTTATTCCTCAAGTACTAGACCGGGTGTCAGTCGAAGGTCAGAACGAAACGACTGACATAACTCGAAGAGGTAGAAACCAACGTTTCTTATTTTAGTTAGACTAAAGTCATAACTGGTAGACCACTACAGGTACACATCTCAGAAGAGAACACAACAACCTTCTCGCACAAACGATACTGGTCACACAAGAGAACCGTTTTGAGACAATCGGAAACTGGACGAAGCAAAACATGAGGTTCTGGTTTAAACGGACAATGAGGTCCATAGAGTACTGAAGGTTGAAAACGTAAGGTCAGGGGATATTACTTTTCCTGTAGAAAAACCTACAATCAAGATCTTTCAGAATATCCAGTAGGTTCGTGTCAGGTTGAAGTCGAGGAAGTCGTAATGACCAGTCTCGTATCTGAACATCATGACACTATGACTTACCAAACGGGACCTTTGTTTGTCTTTAGTAAGACAGCAAAAACTCTGACGTAGGTTCATAACACACCTGAGAAAACAACTGATACTACGGATGAGGTAAAGAAGATTCCCTAAGAACGGGTGTCATCATCTATATTACAAGTAGACTCAATTTAAGTGGGTAAGGTCAGGTAAAATCAAGACTAAGGATTTTACAGCTATAGATGAGAACGGTAGAGGACAAACTGGTGAAGGTTAAACGGAACTAAGCACATGGATTGTAAGGTCCAAAGATACTTTATAACGAGAAATGTCGTACTCTGAAATGAAGGTAGTGACCAGTGCAGGTGTCGACCCACAACAAAAACGAAACCGAGATAGAGAAGTAAGAAAGACCTCAACAAAGAGGTGACTAGAGGTTATCGTAAACTCCGTACATAACTGGACCCCTCAAGTAGAAAGTCACAGGATATAAAAACGGAAAAGTATGACAAGTACCCCAAGAGTTCCGTTCCTATGACTTCACCAAACGGTAAGGGAAGAGATCACTTGGTGTATAACAGTCTTGAGAGGTGGTACTGGGCAGGTAGAAACTACCGGGATCTACCGTACCTAGTATCAAAGTAACACAATCTGTTCGGAACCAGGTCAAACATTGTACACAATAACGTTTTAAATTAACTTTCGTTTTAGTAAATTACTTTATATATTAAAAATCTTCATTGATAATAACCATAGTAAGTATTCTAATGAAATAATTATACACTTAATTTAAGGATTAATTATATCATATATTTGTAAAAAATAAAAAATTTATAAGTCTTCAGTCACCCTTTTCCCGTTGTCTTCGTTGTACGAAGATTAGACAAAATATATACATCCTCATAAAAAGGAACTTCACTTATTGTACACATATCACAATACAAAAATTGAAATTTTTAATTGTCACTATTTTAATTTACGTTATTTAACGTATCGTAAAATAACGTGATCCATTTTATTTAATTTAGAACAACATCCAACTTTTCTCTCTATAAGTCATCTTTTCTTTCAGGATTTTTGAATTGTGTCGTTTTTTCTGTTCTTTACAACAAATCCTGTTTTTTACGTCTACTGTCTTGAGGTTTCAATTTTCCTATTCCTTGGTATCACCTAATTCATTAAATCGGTGTATATAATATTTTTACTTTATTCAATTACAAGATAATAAATAAAATAAAAATATTGTTCATATCAACTAAATATTATAATATAATCAAAGACCACATGTATCAACAAATTATAAAAACATATGATATGAGACAAGTTTCAATATTTCATTACCGATATAAAGGGACACGAGATATTATATAGGAAGATCGAATAAATAAAATATGTATCATCAAACATGGAGAATCAGAATCAGAATCAGATAGAACAGGAAGGGGAGAAGAGAGAGAAATAACCATTAGTGATCATCAAAAGATGTGACTTTTAGACAAAGACAAAACAATATAATTAAGTAAAAAACAACAAATATTAGAGATATATTTATCGTCATACGTCATAAACAGAAGGAGAAAGACTGAATACAGTGATTTGTATTATAAGAGATCCTGGTAGGTATAACAACGTTTACCGTCCTGAAGTAAGGAAAAATACTGATTATAAGGTAACACATATATAATATATACATAGTCAAGTCAAGTCAGTGAGTCAACACAGGTTGAGAAACGTTGGGGTACTTAGTGTCGTGCGGTCCGGAGGGAGAGGTAGTGGTTGAGGGTCTCCAGTGAGTCTGACCGCAGGTAGTTCTGTCACTACGGTAGGTCGGTAGAGTAGGAGACAGCAGGGGAAGAGGAGGACGGGGGTTAGGGAGGGTCGTAGTCTCAGAAAAGGTTACGTAGTTGAGAAGTGTACTCCACCGGTTTCATGACCTCAAAGTCGAAATCGTAGGAAGGAAGGTTTCTTTAGGGTCCCGACTAGAGGAAGTCTTATCTGACCAACCTAGAGAAACGTCAGGTTCCCTGAGAGTTCTCAGAAGAGGTTTTGGTGTCAAGTTTTCGTAGTTAAGAAGCCGCGAGTCGGAAGAAGTGTCAGGTTGAGAGTGTAGGTATGTACTGATGACCTCTTTGGTATCGGAACTGATCTGCCTGGAATCAGCCGTTTCATTACTGACACGAAAACTTATACGATAGCTCGAACCAGTATTGAAAAGAAGGTTCCTCATTCGCAGAAAATTAAAGTACCGACGTCAGTGGTAAACTTCACTAAAACCTCGGGGGGTTTTATTTCAGACTGTGACAAAGGTGACAAAAGGGTAGATAAAGGGTACTTCACTACCCTGGCCTACGGTACTAGAAGCAAAAGATTTACAACTCGAAATTCGGTTGAAAAAGTGAGAGGAGAAAGTGAAAGTAGTTCTCCGAAAAATCAAGGAGAAGTGAAAGGCGGTATTCCCACCACAGTAGACGTAAAGACTCCAATAGGGCCGTTAGAACTAAGGTCGAACACGAAGTACGTCGGGTCCCAAAGAGTACTACATGAGACGTATCTTCAATTTATTCGTCCCATTGTTATATGTCGGAACTCCATGAGGAAAAGGATAAGTCTTGGTCAGACAACAAGGTACAGGTCAAGATTGACAACGAAGGACTGGACGCATGTCTAAAGAGTTCTCCGTCCAGTCCACCAGACCATAAGGGTAGAGAGAGTCTTAAAAAGTGTCAAAGAACACTAGGTGTGTCAGTTTCCGAAACCGTATCAGTTATTTCGTCTTTATCTACCAAAAGACCTTGAGAGAACGAAAAAGGTACTAGGTCGTCTACAACCGTTAAACTAGAGACCAAGGAGACTGAAAAGATTTTGGTCGAACTTATAGTCCCTCAAATGCCAAGTGAATAACGACTTCGGACCGAACCTCTTAAAACTCGTAATGAAATGATCGTACACTCTACTCACGTTAACACGCCATCAAACTCGTAAGAAACCGTAACGGAAAGAAACCCTAACCTTACTTTTGACTGGAAAAGGTCAGGACACCGGTGACGACCCAAAAGGTTTAAACAACCGTATAACTCACGTCGTGAAACTGTCGTAGTAGAAAGTCCTAAACTTTATCGAGGTGACCTTAAGGTAGTGGAGGTGATCGAAACAAGTATCCATACGAAAGATTCCGGGTGAACTGAAGTGTAAGGTTCTACAGACCGAGATCCACTCACTAGTGTGGTAGCACTAATAGGCCCAGTACTTGTAGAAAAAACATGTGAAGAAGACACATAAGAACGGTAGAGAAGAATTATAGAAGACGAAGACAATCCAGGTCTGGTAAAGACAGGAAATAGCTCGGGTAGAAACGTACTTTACAAGGGAACCATAGAGATTAAAAGAACTTCTCTAGAGTATATGTATGTACATTTTGTGGAAGAAATTGATAAATAGACAACAACCTGTGAATTCAACGAAAGAATAGAACCTATGACATTTATTACGACCACACTTGTAATCTCACGTACATAGAAAAATTTAAACTGAAAAACAATAACAACTCAACACACTCAATAAATAGACAAAACCTATTAAATACGACTATATACTAAACGTTTGTAAAGGGGGGTAAATCATCCAACAAAAAAAAAACAACTACAACCGGAAACTACACGTCTTCGAAAAATTAAACTACGTCAAAATAAGTAAATAAAAACGAAAACTAAAGGAAAGGGTTCTTCTGTATGTGTCTTTCTATAATGATTCTAAGTACAGTTTCTCGTATGACAGATACAAACGAAGGTCCTCAAAATACCCAAGTGAAAGATACTTACATCCTCAGAGATTAACTAAAACTCAACAAAAACATATTCCACACTCTTCCACCAAATCAAAGTAATAAAACGTACACCGGTAGAACAAAGGGTTGTAGAAAATAACCTCTTTAATAAGAAAGAGACAAAATATAAAAAACGAGGAAACAACATTTAATTAACAGACATATTCATACCCAAATAGAGGTCCGAGAGAGAAGAGAAAGTATACACAAACACAGATAAAGAGACGGTTATATATCGAAACGTAATATTAAACTTTAGCACCTCACACATCCCTTATCGTCAAGTAAACCTTTCTAACATAAACAATATCCACTCTGATAACTCTCTGAAAAGGTTTTAGCTTCCTGCTTCCCTCTTCTCCTTCCTTAGATTTCCACTCTCGTGTTATATAAGTTAAATTTGAGGTATCATTGAGACATTGACATTCCCAATTAAACATAGGTATGACCTAGACGTAGACACTGAAATTAAGAATGAAACAAAAAGAATAATATCCGTATGTATTGTTGGACGGAGTCCCTCGGGACGGGTCGGGGAAGGCGAACTGGGAACCAGATTCCACAAAATAAACCGATTGTCCCTCTATCGAACTGGGACGGGTGACACTTCCCGATATTTTTTCACTTCGATTGTATAAAGGACGACCTCCGAACGGTAAGACCCTCATAAACGTTTTTAATTTACCAGAAAAATGAAACAAAGGAGTAGAGGTAGTAGAGACTTTTCTTGGGTTGAAAGTCCGGGACTGTTCTACCAACAAAAGTCCGTGATCGGACGGTAGAAGAGTCCGTCGATTGAAAGGTTTATTTCAGGGTCAAATAGTCCCGAGTCAGAGTAACTCTCCTAGACGTTTGTCAGGTCAACGACACCAGGTCAAGAGTAGACCTTTTTGGATCTCGTCACAAACAAACAACCCTCTAGAGATGAATCGAGATCCAAGTCTTAAACCAAAACCAAGAACTAAGAGGTCCAGTTACTTTATAAACGTGGAAGTCATCTTACTTAGACTTTCGGATCCCAAACCGGAGACTATTCCCCATTCTGTCTACCATCCCTCCTTTACCGTTACCTTACCCCTCGTCTTATCTCCTCATAAATAAATGTATTTTGTCTTAAATATGTAGTTGAAGTGGGTGAGGTCTGAATTACTCCTAACTCTATCCTGTGACTCCTGACTGTAATGGGTAAAGTAAGTCTCCTCTTCCGTTACCGTAGGGTGAGGTCATGAGAACGGACCTTTTAGGGTACCTACCTCCTCGGACCATTCGACGTCAGGTACCCCAGCGGTCCTCAACCTGTCCTGACTCGCTGAAGGGAAAGTGAAAAGTGAAAGTACGTAACCTCTTCCGTTACCTCTTAGGGTCCCTGTCCCCTCGGATCACCCGAAGACAGTTACCCCAGCGTCTCAGCCTGTGCTGACTTCGCTGAATCGTCATCGTAAAGTAAGTACATATGACCCTATGGACAAAGTAATGGTTCTCTGATCGGACGGAATAAGAACCTCGGTAGAACAAAAACTTCTACACAAGGACTCACTTTTTGGACTCATTTTCTACCCCCTCTATGTCGAATTTCATACCCGTTTCTTATAAACTCAGTGTTACTCGATAAAGAGTAAATAGAAACTTTAATACTGAACTAATTAGATAAAGGTTTTACTAGTTGTCTTGGATGGGGTTTAGTTTCCCTAATTCAGTGGGTCGAATAAATTAAATATACGTCTCATGTAGTACACTAAATGACCGACCTACTTAGTTTTGGACCTTAGTTCCAACGGTCATCTTTATAGTCGTTGGCGTCTATATGGAGTATATATGTCTACTATGGTGGGATTACCGCCTCCCGTTTCTCCTTGATTTCTCGGAGAACTATTCCCACTTTCTTCTCTCACTTTTTTCAACCGAATTTTGAATTGTGAGTTTTTTGATTCTAGCACCGTAGACCAGGGTAGTGAAATACCGTTTATCGACCCCCCTTTTACTTGTCTGAAGTAAAAGAACCCGAGGTTTTAGTGACGTCTACCACTGACGTCGGTGTTTTAATTTTCTACGAACGAGGAACCTTCTTTTCGACACTGTTTGGATCTATCGTATAATTTTTCGTCTCCGTAGTAAAACGACTATTTGCAGACGGATCAGTTTCGATATCAAAAAGGTCGTTAGTACATATCTACACTTTCAACCTGGTATTTCTTTTGACTCACGGTTTCTTAACTACAAAAGTTTAACACCACGACCTCTTCTGAGAACTCTTGGAGAACCTGTCGTTCCTCTAATTTGGTCAGTTAGGATTTCCTTTAGTCAGGACCTATAAGTAACCTTCCTGACGACGACTTCGACTTCACTTCTTAGTTGACTAAGAACCGGTGGACTACACTTCTTGGTTGAGTAACCTTTTCTGGGACTACGACTCTTTCTAACTCCAGTCCTCCTCAACCTCATTGTCTCCTACTCTACCAACCTACCGTAGTAGCTGAGTTACCTGTACTCAGACTCGTTTGTGGTCCTCTATCACTTCCTGTCCCTTCGGGTCGTACGGCGTCAGGTACCCCAGTGTTTCTCACCCTGCTTTGATTCACTGACTTGTTTTAATAGGGACTTACTATCATACCATCTGACCGTTTAATCACGACAACTTTACTTAATTTGAACCCGAAGTAGAACTGAGATAGTAAACGATCGATATATAAGTGACCACAGATGAATTTAATCGGACTAAGGAGAATACTTTTGTGACTACTTAACATTACTCTTAATTTTCTTTTTGAGTTCGTTTCATTAAACAATGTCACGAATCATTATTGTTTCAACGTTTTTTATATTAAGGTAATAAAAAGAGTTTTAAGAATGTCGAACTACTATTTTTAGGCTCTATTCATTTTATTTTGGTGTTTCGTCTTTCGTTCCGTCGGACCGGAACTTCCCCTTGTTTCATACGATGGGGTTTTATACGGATATCCGTATTCTTAATAAGACTCGAATATCCCCAAATCTATTATCTTAACGAAATCTAATGAACAACCGACTTGTTTCTCCTCAGACACGATAGTGTTTATAGAGGACAATATGGACCAAATTATGGAGACGATAATTTCTTTATGTTTATGTCATTTCTTGATTGTTCGATGAACTACTTTAACTACAGAAATCCATTTAAGAAATAAACCTTGTTTTACTAAACCTAGTATCTCCGGGACCGATTTTGCGTATAAAGACGGAGAACTATAATAGAAGATTATCGGTAATAAAATTAGAGACGAAGTTATCGAAATATTTGGGACGTTATCAGGTTGACAAGAGGCACTTCTGTTGGTAGAAAGTCGTGAAACGTCAGAAAATCGATGAGATTTACATCGCTGTGGAAGGAAGGTACTTTCGTGTCCTCTTCTTTGTCAACAGAAAAGGACGTAAAGTCTATTAACCACTATGGTGGTCGGACTATTGGTTGAGACGTCTAAATGATGGAATCCAGATACACAATACATTCTATTATTACTTTTCATTTCGGTCAATTTTGTCCTAAAGATTGTCTTTCGTAGAATTAAGTCTATAAGTGTAGTAAGTGAAAAGATGTAATAAAAAGTCTTGTGACTAGAGTTTGTTTTACTCTGTTCAGTAAAGAAGTAGAACTTCTTGTTTCGTTCTCATTTCGACGTTGGGATCGTAGTTTATTTTAAATGTGGTTTACATATGTATTACGTCTATACTGATAGTCGAATACTTTAGGGATATTCTGTTATTGGACAAAGTGTGTATTAGTTGTATACGTATTTTATTTAACACTGATACCAACTTTTGTTTTATTATTAACGAAGACTGATACCTCTTTAACACAAGTTTAATGGTAATGAGACTTTGCTCAAAGTCTAAGTAATGAAGACTTAGATGATACATGACAAATCTAAACTGAATGTAAATTTCGACTGAGAAGTCTTCCTTATATTTTCGTTTTGGGTGATAGACGAATAGTTTACATCAGTGGAAAGAACCTTGTATAGGTTGAGGAAATATATTGACTTCAGATACCTTGAATATTTATTTACGACTAAATGTTAATATCAAGGTGTTACAAGATACGTTCTTAATTTTTTACGATTTTTTCTTTTCATTTTTTAATGAAAAGATCGAACAAAGAGTAGTATATAAAAACTGTTCAGACAAAGTTAGTAATGTCGAACAAAAATCAAAAACTATAGTGGAAAATGTATAATAAATTTAAAAATAATGTGTTTTATAAGTTTTTATGGAGGAATTTTATAATTTATTCTAAATAAACCTTTTCAGGTCGAAAGTAGAAACAGGGGAAGTTGATTAGGGGAGTAAGACGAAATTTCCGTTGTAAATTTTTTAGGAAGGAAACAGAGATAAATACTTACATTCATCTACTATATATCCATCTGACTTACTTACCCAAACATACCATGTACCGTGTACAAGGATAATAGGAGAAGATGGAATAATTTGTTTTACGACACACACCATGTGTGTGAAGACATATATGACTTTCACTTAAAACCTCTAATGAGGTATCGTTCTGTCAGAGTAAAAAAAGATTTTTGTGTCTCATAAGGTGACAACCCACATGTTGTGACATAAGTATATTGGGGAAAACGAAGGGTCGTACCAGAGACTAAAGACGATTCTGGGTATACCCTAAAGGGACACTGTCTGTCATTCAAACATTGTCTTTAACCTCCCGGAGTCTTTACGTGCAATAGCTGAACACCGAAAAAGGACTATCTGAAGACTCTTGATAAATACCACTTCTTACGTAGGGTCGCTTTCTTGATCGTGTAGTTAATACAAATAACCTCTCTGTCTTTTTCTAACTTCATAATATCGAGTGATAGTCATATTGGCTTTTTTTTTTTTTATCAAGTTCTTCATGGGATCAAATATATGAAAGAAAAATTTTATAGTCACTTTTTCTCTGTTTTTCTCGTACTAATGTTTTTACAACTCCCGTCGTGTAGGAATGTACAATGAAAGTAAAGAATGTAAACAGCAGGGTTAAGACATAGGTTATCACATTTCCTGAACAGAAACTTTTACGTCTCTACATCTCCTGGTAGTACTTTACCCAAGAAATTCCCGAAAGAGTCCTTTTACCCAAGTAATTCCCGATCGAGTCCTTTTGTACAGATTATTGTCTTACGTCTTTTGGGTTCTCTTTTTATTTCCTTCTTTCCTTTGAAAGATCTAGGTGTCCACTGGTTTTAAGTCCTTATATTTATTTTTGCAATAACGACATACTACATTAGAAGGGAAATAGAAAAGAAACTGAAGAGAAAAACTTCTACATACTTCGTCTACTAAAAGTGAGGCATAAATAAACTCCCTTGTGCAATATTTCATTTTACTTGTCTACTCGAGTCTACGTGTCCTTTGTCTTCAACGTTTGTTTCCCTTACTTCCTTCTTTCTTGTATTCCATGACCTTAGTTATGACTCTTGAAGGTCCAGTTTCCGACTCCCGTCCCCCCACCGTCACTGACTCTTTCGGTAGCTCCTGTCAAAGATGTCCCAGTGACTCGGTCCTCGTTTACTCTAGGACTCTTTCATGAAGTAACACCTTCTCAGTCGCGATTCGTCCTTTGGAAAGGTACGACACTTCTTCGGCCCTGTCTTCCAAGAAGGAACTCACACTGGTAGAAGTGAAGTCGAGTCCTCGGGACGTTCTCTGTCTTCTCTCCCAACGAAGGTCTGTATTGAGATGTCCCCTTACAATTACAATTATAATTTCGTAATGTCAACCTTCCCCTTTTATAAGAAGTCAAAGGACTCGGTTTCTATGAAATCTCGTGTTCGGAAAATAAATCAACTTTCTTCTGCGAAATCACATTTGACGGACTACTCTTCAGTCCAGGTTTCAGAAAGTAATAAAGACGGAGATAGTAGACAAGGTCCCTCTGATTTGTACTAAGATTTTCTATTTCACGTATGGACAACCGACTTCCCATCCCGCAGGATCCTCTCTGTTTTCTTCTATATGTGAATTTTCTATATCTCCAACTAGGTAGGGGTTTTGTGTTACAGGGTTCGGGGCCCCGGGGTGGGCTCTAGAAGGATTATGGTATTGGGTATAGTAGACTAAAGTCCCAAATATACTTCCGTTTGTGACTGTCGTACACTGGGTACTTCAAAGAGAGTATGGTTAGGTTACGTTAATTCAGTCGAAATAACAGAGAAGGACGTAAACAGGGTCCTAGAGGTAGGGTTTAGGGGTACATACAATTGGAAAGGAATAGAGATGTTCGGTGTTAGAGAATACAAAGTGGGTATTCATTGGTATCTGATGTGTAAAGACTTAGAGGTCCTATAATTTCAGTCAATCCCTTTATTCGAAATCTGCTCCGGTAACTATATGTCTCTTGATTGAACTCGTTTTGGTGTACAGAAGGAGGTTTTCAGTCACCCCTCCGAGTCGACGGGTTTCCGAGGAATGGAAAGACTAAGGACTTCATCTACTTCTCGGGGTGGTGTTCCTTCTCGTCTGGGTCGTGTTTCGGGGGCTGAGGTGAGTAGTAGAACGAGACTCGACTCAGTCTGGCACGGGGACTCTTTTCTTCGGTCAAAATCAGTAAAAATAGGGTTTAACAGAAGAGATTAACTCTGAGACTTTAACACTTGATACTCTTACTCCTTTCTTCCGATGGGACCTTCTTAATCTTATTAACCTGTAAAGACCTTTTCTGTAATTTTTAGTGTAACTCATCGATGTTCTAAGTCTGCCACTTGAATAAATTTATAGTGTGGGTACGATAATCCAGTGTACAGAAGTTGTAGATTACCTACTCCTCGGTTCCTGAGTTACTCCAATTCATCGAACAGATCGCCTCTTCCGTTACCGTGGGGTGAGGTCATGAGAACGGACCCTTTAGGGTACCTACCTCCTCGGACCATCCGATGTCAGGTACCCCGGCGATTCTCAGTCTGTGCTGACTCCCTGAAGTGAAAGTGACAAGTGAAAGTACGTAACCTCTTCCTTTACCGTTGGGTGAGGTCACAAGAACGGACCTCTTAGGGTCTCTGTCTCCTCGGACCACCCGAAGGCAGATACCCCAGCGTGTCTCAGTTTGTGCTGACTGCGCTGAATCGTCGTCGTCGTCGAACAGATCCCACTGTCTACATTATTTTTCGTATCGACTCCAACCTGAGGTGAGCAGGGTTCGTGTAGGCATGTAACATCTCCCACGTAGAGAAAAGTCTAGTGTCACTTCTTGAGTCTCGTTGTCACAGTCTTCGGGTTAGACTCCGTCCCCTGACCACGGGTCCCGGTACATCACAGGCACTGAACACTATAGTGTCCTTCGAGTCTTGTCCCTGTGGAGAAAAGAGGAACAGGCCGTCTTCACGGAGGGGTCCCCCACATCCATAAACCTCTTTGATAGGGTCCTATAGACATTTGATAGTTTCCTAAAGATAGTATCCGATAGAGCCCCGATGGGGTTATTGGAACCGACTTCCTGTCCTCTTGTTCCTCTTTTACTTGTGTACCACATCCCTCTCCTCTGTGAGTCCCCTGTGAGTCCCCTGTGAGTCCCCTGTGAGTCCCCTTTCGTTCGGGGGAGGTGCCACCCACTCCCTGAATACTCTAGTCTTTAGAGTGAGGTAAGGTGACACTATCCCGAGCAGGCCGACCCCACTAGGTGAACCGTCCACATCTGGAGAGGTGAGACTCCTTGACAAAGTTCGTAGTGGTACCAGACCTTCCAGGTCAGAGGTAAGACCTAGTCCGGACACCTCTAGTGGGGTCGGAGGAGAAGCACCGGCAAGGCCTTGGTGGACTGAAGTTACACCGGACCCATCTTAGGTAAGTGTCTCGTCTGGTCCTCCAACACCACGACGTCCCCGACCCAGAAACGTCCTATGTGTCAGTGATATCCGAGGTGATCCTCCCTTTTCCACCTCCTTTAGTCACTCCTGTTGTCTCATTCAGAGGAACCAATCGACGGAAAGTCGGGAGTGAGAGTTCAAGGTCTGACGTCGGAACCCATCCGGAGGGAATATCGACCGGGTCACCGTGTTCTCCTTAATCACGGTACTCGAAATAGAAATTGTAAATGTGTAACCTGTAATCAAACTTTCTACAACTCTTTACACACAAAAGAGTACGTCACTTTATCAATAAGTAACAACTTAAATTCACAAATGTGTAGAAACGTTCCGTATATCGTATAATTAATTTTCGTATTAAAGACTTCGGTCTGACGGACCCTAGTTTAGGTCCAAGATGAAGAATGACTAACTGGGACCCTCTTAAAAATGTAAGGAGACACGGAACTGAAAGAGTAGATATTTCCTCCTATTATCATGATTGTAGAGAATCGTAAGTAATAAACTCCTAATTATATGGATGTCATACATTGTGTTATTGTCCTTAAATGGGATGTTATATACAATCGATAATAATAGGAACAAATTAAGTTTCGGTACACCTATTTAACCCCTTTTCGTCATCCTATCCACACCTCTCTTTCCTACTTTAGGACCCTTTCGAGAGAGTTCAGTGAGTATAGAATCTTATAGAGTCTTTACCAAGACGGGATGCTTTCTATGTACACTAACATGAGACACTCAATTTAGAGTTCTTTTGCCACTCAGGACTTCCTCTCCTTTTCGGTAATTGAAAAAGTTTCACATATGTTTAAGAATGTATGGTGACTTGTTGGGTAGAGGAAACATTTTGTTCGTATAAATGATAACCTTGATAATAATAAAATGTAAAAAGAAAGAAAAATTCGAGTATAAACTCAAGTTCTCTTCTACCCTCTGAGTAATTATACATACGAATCACGGACTATGTTAGGGATTTCGATTACCCAAGTTATTTTTTTAATTTAGACTCCTTTTCTAAAAATGTTATAGTATTCTACTTTCTAAAGTCTAATTAGATTTCGTAGAAAAGGTTGGTGTTGCGACACTCTAATCTTTAGTTAATGTCCTTTTTTTTGACATTTTTTGTGTTTGTGTACCTCCGATGTGTCATACAATGACTTATTAGTTACTTAATTACTTCTTTAATTTCTTTATTTTTTTATGGATCTTTGTTTACTGTTCCGTTTACGTTGTTAGGTGTCGGACACCCTGTGTCGTTCTCACCAAGATTCTCCCTTCAAATATCGTCATGTTAGAATTAAGTCTTTGTTCTTTCTGGGGTTTATTTGTTGAGTTGGAATGTTGAAATCTCTTTCTTGTTTGTTTTACGTTTCAATCACCTTCCTTTCTTTACTATTGCTGGTCTTGTCTTCATTTACATTATCTCTACTTCTTTTGTTATCGTTTCTAGTTACTTTGACTTTCGACTAAGAACTCTTCTATTTATTTTAGTTATTTGAAAACCGGTCTGAGTTAGTTCTTTTTTTTCCTCTCCTCAGTTTAGTTATTTTAACCTTTTGTTCTTTCTTCAATGTTGTCTATGGTGTTTTACGTTTCCTAGGATTCTCTGATGATGTTCGTTGAGATGTGGTTATTTTGCCTGTTGGACCTTCTATACCTGTGTAAGAATGGGAGGGAGGATATAAGGAGGGGTTGTGGTGGGAGAGAGGTCCGGGTGAGTCTGGGGTCCCGTGACAAGGGCAGTGAGTGTGAGAAGAGAAGTAGGGTGAAGTGTGTGTGTGTGAGGGGAGTTGTCAGTGACTGTTTAAGTGTGTGACAGAGAGGTTGTTGTCTGAGAGTGTCCTTGGGGTCGAAGATGAACGAGTGTAGGATGTATAATTATGAATGGAACCCGGTCAGACGGAGACAGAGGCCGGGACAGAGAGAGACAGAGAGAGCGGAGTGTTAGTGTGTAACTGTTTTAGTGTCTCAGACGACTGTTGTGCGAGAGCGTCCTTGGGAGAATTGAACATGAGTGAGTGTCAACATGTGTGAGCGGGCCTAACTCACTTCATAGAGACAGACAGAGAGAGAGAGACAGAGAGAGAGAGAGACAGAGAGAGAGAGAGAGAGAGAGAGAGAGAGAGTGTGTGTGTGTGTGTGTGTGTGTGTGTGACGAGGTGTGACCGACGGGTGGGGGCGCGAGTGGAGCGGCGACGTGTCACTTTGAGAGTGGCTGGGGCATCAACACAGACGTCTTGCACAGGTGGCTCCGGGCGAAGACGAGGTCCTCGAGGAAGACCGACAAGGTCATGAACCGCAGGCCGGCGGGGTCGAGCCGGTGGCGGGCCTTGAGCGGGGTCAGCAACAGCTTCGCGTGCATGAGAAGAGGTAATATCTTCATAGACAGGTCCTTGGCGTGGGCGAGCCAGGGCAACTTCTTTACTGTGAGCGAGAATACTATGAGGTCCTTTACACGACGTCTCTGCCCTATCTAGACCAGTGTCCTCGTCTGAGGACCCCTCTCCGATTACTCCCTACCGCCCGTCCCCGCTGTGGGTGGTTACGGCCTGCGGGTCCGAGTCAACCCCGGTGATCCTGATCGGGATTGGGGGAGCGACCGAGGTGACCGTGGGGTTGATGGTCGTGTGGAGTCCAAGAAGGTAGAAGCGAGTTGTCTGCCTCCGATGCCCTCCGGACCCCTTTAGAGAGGATAGGTTCGGAAAGGGCTGGATCAGGTCGAAGGTACGACCGACCTCGGGAGATCCGGACTCAGGAGACTCGGACTCCTGAATCTCCTAAACGGGGAAGTGGTGGAGAAGGATTTAGGAGGTGGTCTTTTGGTCGCGCGAGCGCAGTAGGACGTCGAGAAAGTTGTCGAGGAATTTGTACAAGTGGAGTCGAACGTTTACAACCCAACCCCGACTGGAACGGTGTCCGGACACGACGAGAGACTCTTAGGTTTCCTTGTTTTTGACTGTACGGGGGAGGTTAGTACCTCGAATTTAAAATCACTTTTACTATCTGTTTTAATTTGGTATTTTCTTAAATATGTTCTCACTCTTTGTAGTCTTCACAATCTCAAGACATTGTTAGTTAATATCCTACTGGACTTAATATAATCCACGGTTTTTCACCAGAGATTCTCACTGCAAATTACATTGTACTTTCCGATTCAACCGTACGTGACTCCCTCCTTTGACCCACACACACATACAAATCCCATTTTCCCTCTACGCAAAGTCCACAGACATAAAACATGTAATTATGGTACATGTTTTCGAACCTTCTTCACTGCCTGAAGAAATTTCTTGATCTTTTTTATAAAGTAACTTCACGTCTCTCACTCTCCCTCCTCTTTAGTTCTTGAACTCGGTCAATGAATTTTCAGGACATCCACTACAATTCTAAAACTGAAATATGATATACATTCCTCTTGATGACTCCTGGCAATTCCTTTAATTTGGTATTGGGATTATGTCACGATGTTAGAGAAAGGACGTAAAAGTTTAATTCTTTCGAATCTTTTTGTCTAGAAAAATTTTAACCACTGTTTAGAGTTAACCGTTTAGACTGAACTACTTAATTCCCCAGTTTATACCGAGACTCCCAACCCCACCCCAGACAAGTCATCTACCATCCGACAAATGGTCGTAGGGAATCGGGGATGTGTCACCTACAGTCCTCTTTGGGAGTCACATTGTTGGTTTTTACTAAGGTCTATAAAGGTTTACAAATCCTCAGTTCCTCATCCCCATTCCTCACCACCAAGCAGTGGTCTACTCGAGGTAGTCATATTTGGTAGACTTTTTTAGATGCCACGTTTTTGGTAACAATTAAAACCTCGTCGACTCTTAATGTAACTTTCAAAACGGTTATCAGACAGAACCAGGATGTAGTTTAGATATGAAAAATTCTTAGGTCGGGGTCACCTCTCTATGAAAAGGTCATTTTGTGTAAATAAGTCATGTTTCGGAAGAAACAAAGGGAGTGGTTGTTTAATGTTTCATTAAATAGGAAGTGTAGTAGAAGGAAGAACTAAAGAGACGGTGACCGGGTGATGAACAGATATCATATCCTCATTTGATGTCAGTGTCTGTAAAATAAGGGTAAGTTTCGGGGTTTATTAAGTAAAAGATTGAAACAGAGGATGAGGGTTATTATGGTCATCCGTAATTTAATAGTCGGAACCAGTATGTTTCTTAAGAATAAAGACATCAGTTCAGGGTAACCTTTCCTTCTTTCTTTCCCTCTTTCACTGGAGTAAATCTGTCAATTGTTCTTTACTCGTTAAGGGGTCTGAGACTCTTCTCTGAAAGTGAATATTTACTACCGTCTTTCACGTGACACTTAGTCTAGTTCAGATAGAATTATAAGTCTTTAAGAGATTATGGAAGAACAGTTACTGTTTCAATTTTTTATTTTGACACACTTCAGTTAAAAAAAAAATACCATCGAATATACCAATCGTGACAATGACGTTGAGTGCACGGGTTAAATTCCAACGGTCAAATCATTTATTTTTATATCCAAAGTCTTTAATAACAACAAATCGACTTGAAATTTAAATCGACCTAGGACACAATATAAACCGTTGGAATCGGGTTGAACGATTGTTTTAAAGTCTTCCTCATGTAAATTATGAAGAAATAGAAGAAGAAGTGTACGGGTACTGTCGGACGTGTATGTGATAATTGGGTATACTTTGAACATTTTATTTACGTTTTAATTACTTATAAGGAGGATAAATAACGAAGATCGTCAGAAAGATCACGACAAGTATAGTATTCATGAGTTATTTATGTAACGGTAAAATTAAAAATATTTGGGATACTTACGTTCGAGTGTTCTGGATGAACAAATGAACGATTTCGTTCACTATAGAAGTAGTAGTAAACCGTTAACAGAAGTTAATTAAAATAGTGACTAATGGTAAAACTCGTGTTTTCTCGTTTTTGTAACGAAAGATATTTTATTATTACATATATACTGAGATTGTGTTTGTCTCATACGACTGTATTTTCTTTTCCTTAAAGGTATTTGAGTCAAAGTGTGATATATTAGACCCGAGATCGTCGTTGATACACTGTGACCCATTTAATAACTTTGAAAAACTTATAATCTAAGGTGTCTATATAAAATTAACGATGTCTAAGCTATCCTGTCAATGTTCTTAATGTATGACTTTAAATACCTGGACCATACATTGTTGATACTTCACGAAACTACAAGGTACGACTATCTCTAACCCAACAAAACAAACAATGAGGTTAGAGTAGTCGATCCCCTTATTGACAACATGTAATCCAGTGATTATTTATATTCCAACATATTTAGTTACCGAAAAAGGTATTGGTCAGTGGGGACGTATGTATGTTCCCGTAAGATCACAAAAAACGACCACTGACTTGGAGAGACCAAGAGTTCAGAAGGATCACAAAGAAGTCCAAGAAAATAAGAATATGAAATCCAGGTCGAATGAGAGACTAAGATCCCGTGTCAAAGGGGGACTAAATTCGATGAGTTTACACCGTAGACATTAGGTAAGGAGTGAAGAAGTCGAGAGTAAGAAAGAAGTTTCCCAGGTTAGATCGAGGACAGAACATACAAGATAACTGACATTTGTAGTTCAGGAGGTTTGGGTCACAACTAAAGAAACAGTACAAGAGTGAACTGGGAGGAATCAGTTTGAGTGGTGTTGACGGTGAGGAAGGGAAGAACTTTTTAAAAGAAGTGAACGTACGTAGTGTAAGAGAACCAAAGGGGGTTGTAGTTGTCATGGGGAAGCGTCCGAGAAAATGTCTGAGTATTCGGGAACCGGGAGACCTATACCGGGAACGAGAGAAAAAGACTAGATGTGTGTGAGAGAGGAAGGGGACGACGACGACGACGATTCAGTGAAGTCAGCACAGGATGAGACACGCTGGGGTATCTGCCGTCGGGTGGTCCGAGGGTGTAGGGATCCTAAGAGGTCCGTTCTTGTGACCTCACCCAACGGTAAAGGAAGAGGTTACGTTCTTTCACTTTTCACTTTCACTTCAGTGAGTCAGTACAGACTGAGAAGTGCTGGGGTACCTGACGTCGGATGGTCCGAGGAGGTAGGTACCCTAAAAGGTCCGTTCTCATGACCTCACCGCACGGTAACGGAAGAGGCAGAGGAAGGGGATGAAAGAATATAAAATTGTATCACGTATACAGTTACTGGGACTGTGTGTATGGAAACCGAGACCGGAGGAGAACTTAAGGTTAAACTACAAAAGTCAACTGAATAACTTCCGAGGTGTATGTGCAATTATTTAATAAAGTTTGAATTTTATTTGTTTTGAATAAGAAGATAGGTGGGTGAAGTTTAATAAAGGAAGGTTTTGAAAAGGATAAAGTTATTTGTCGTGGTGGTTCACTGTAAGAAGGATTAGGGAGTCACGACACGACACGAGTTTAGTACAGACTGAGAAACGCTGGGGTACCTGACATCGGGGGGTCCGAGGAGACAAGTACCTCAAGGGGCCCGTTCTTATGACCTCAACAATGGTAAAGGAGGAGGTCCCCTGGAAGGACTACATCCCTAGTTTGGGTACAGAGAATGTAGAGAATGTAGAGGACGTAAACGTACGTCTAAGAAATTGTCATCGCGGTGGACCCTTCGTTAGGGAGTCATCGTAACTGTATAGAAAAAAAAAAAATTAAATTTACAAAATGGTGTCGGTAGTCCTGGATTATACTAAACAGGGGACTGAAGTAGAAGTTGGAGTAGAATAAGGTGTATGGTTGAACGAAAGATACGAAGTCGGTGAAAGAACGGAAGAAAAAACAGGGAAATCTTTTAGTTCATAGAAGGAGTGAAGTAGGACAAGGGAATGTAGGAAGTTACTGACCGAAAGGTAGTAAGTATAAAGTTGATTTACAGTAAAAATGGTCGGTGGACTTGACTTTAGCCCACTTGCGTTAAGAGTAACAAGGTACTGGGACTGTATAAAAAAAAGTCTCGTGAATAAACAGAGACTTTACAAAAAGAAACAATTTCAAGTGACCCAACAACAGAAAGAGAGGACAGAGGTACTATCGTCCCCAGAATAAAAGGAATAAGTTTATCTTACAAGACCCGGATCTTGTCTCGGGTTATATATTAACGACAAGTCCTTTTTTTTTTTTTTTTTGTCTAAAAACCAGATTTGTTTATTTGGGACTCAAAACCTTCGACTAAAAACACCCCTAGAACCTTTCGTAGGTCTTCCCCGAGGTCGAGGTTGTGAAAATAAGACTACTGTGTAATTTAAGAAAGATAGAAGATACCGTTTAAGTCTGTTTAAAGGAGAAAGAGGAGGGTGATCAACATTCTTTGTAAGTTTCAATTCATTTTCCACTAAAAATTCTTTCTCTCTTTAAAAGTGATTTAAAGTAGAGTAGATTACGTGATATATCACGACTACCAGACACATTTGAACCCCTGAAAGTTATTACCACTACTGTATTGACCTTTTCCTCATCCCTTATTGACCTTTCTAAATAATTGTACTTATTAATTCCTTGTCTCTGATGTACTATTTACTTCGATACTTTAAACTCCGGTTCTGGAGTTATCCGGTTACTTGGGGGAACTGAACGAAAAACTGAAAGTTGGGATACGTTACCTTTGTTGGAAGTATGAGACATGGGACGAATCCCAAATACCAAACTTGTTGTACTTTAACGACTATTAACTAACGATAACTGAATGTTTTTGTCTTAAGATATATTAAACAGGAGGCGATCAATTTAGGGAAGAGTACCCAAGTCCCGTCTCTTACCCCTCTGCATCCTCTTTGACTAACACGTCTTTCTAAGTTTTATCTGAACACTACTTATGATTGGATACAGTCCAAAAGTCTTAAATACACTTAAGAAATTCACAGTATCTTGTAGGGTATTCCACGAGGAATAGATATCTCAGTAAGGTTCATGATTCTTAGAGACGAATTCGAAATCGCACGAAAGGTGTCTTATCTCTCTTTTGGTTGGGGTTGAAAACAGTCTCCTGAAGGTAATGTCCCTGTAATAGGAATATTTGTGACCTCGAGTCGTCTTTCCTTTGTCGAATTACCCCTCTCTAGAAAACTATATAAGAATGTATGATTCCTTTCTGTCGTATCCAGGATAACTCCTGTGTTGTGCCCTAGAAGATCCTCTCTAGAAAGATTAAAGAAAACTTAGGTGTCTTTTAAAAACCACTTTGAAGGGGAAAAAAACCGTACGTACGATTTAACGAAGTCAGCACAGACAGGGAAACGCTGGGGTACCTGACATCGGGTGATCCGAGAAGGTAGGTACCCTAAGAGGTCCGTTCTTATGACCTCACCCAACGGTAAGGAAGAGGTCTTCTAGAAGGACTAGGTCCCTAGTTTGGGGTAGAGAATGTAGAGAACGCAACCGTCCGTCTAAGAAGTGGGGATCGTGGTGACCCTTCGGGAAAAAAACCGTATTGACCACCGATTTTGGTATTTCTCAGACGGACGTTACACCCTGTGGGTCCAAGTCAGGGGCCCAGCACTCTAGGGGACCTCTGCTTTTACCGACGGGTGAGGTCATAAGAGCGGACCTCTTAGGGTGCCTGTCAGGCACCTCTCAGGCCACCCGATGTCAGGTACCCCAGTGTTTCTCAGTCTGTACTGACTCACTGAGTGTGTGTGTGTGTGATATTTATTTCCTTTGACGACATACTCCTTAATAAAACTCTAAGAATAAATATTTAGAATTCTGGGATTCTCTTAACTTACGTTCTGACATATCCAAAATAACCTCCTCTCAACTTTTCTTTACCAAGTATATATGCCGCCGTTGAATATGTTGACAGTAATTCACCCGTTCGTGAGTCCGAGGAAATGACACCTTTCTTGATTCCTAGGTATACTATTTCTATTCACCAGTTATTCTTATATAGTGTTAAACATTGCCTGGACCGGACCTATATCACTGTTTCAATTGAGGAAAGGAGGGGTGGGAGGAGGGGGTACTATCCAGTGGTAGGTTCCATATATGAATGCAACCTAGAAGGACCGGGTCCGGTTCCCTCCCGAGTCGTGGTAGTCGTAGTGATAGTCTCGACGGTAGGCCCTCGGAGACCTCTTTTTGTCCGTGTGGTACGGCCTCTTGTCATGTTCTATCTCTGACTCTCCTCGTCCGTTCAGGGAGAGTTTACCCATGACACTGGGAGGAGGTGGGTGTAGGGTTTATTATGGTTGGTTCCTTGAGTAAACGAGGACCTAACCCACTCGGGTCAGATCCGTTGGTTAGTTGTAGTCTCTGTTTATCGTAGTAGTCAACGACCAGTCTCTAAGTTATACTTTCCAGGAGAAGACTTTGAATCTTGTGATTTTCCTAACAAAATTAAATCATGAAATTTCCAAACTGAGTCAACGTATACTTTATAAAATTGACCCGGGGATAACACTAGATCGAAACACGACCAGTCACTACCAGTGTGTAAACACAGAAATCCTCGTAAGTAAGGAGAGTGAACCTTTGTCTCGACAAAACTGTTTACGTACACTCACACAATCCTCTACTCCCTCACCTCTCTTTTAGTGACGTTAACTTCTGGAAATTAAACCAGGATGAACGTAGTATTGAATCACCACGTCTAAACCCTCTTAATGAATTTGAGAGTACTTACTCCCGAAAGGAACACCGAGTCGACCATTTCTTAGGTGGACGTTACACTCTCTGGACTCAAGCTAGGGACCCAAACCTTCTAGGGGACCTCTTCCCTTTCCGATGAATGAAGTCATAAGGCCGTACCTCTTAAGCTGATATATCAGGTACCCCAACGTTTCTCAGCTTGTGCTGACTCGCTGAAAGTGAAAGTGAAAAGTGAAAGAGTATTAACCTTTCTTCAGTGAAGTCAGAAAGTCCTTAAAGTTATGAATTTTCACGATACTAAGACACTGGTGGAGTTCTTTATCATAAGGACCAATGTCTACTGTAATGTCTTAATATTAACAACTAACCTCTGATATATCAGACATGGAGGACTGTTCATCCCTACAGAGACTATTCGTTTTCCTTTAAAATTTCAATCAGTTATTGTATTGTACTTACTTTTCTAGAAAGTTCACTACGACAGTGACTCAAATCTCCGTAGTAGTCTTATAAGTAGATTAACACGACACCGTTTGATAGTTGGAGAAATAATTCATGTTTATGACCAGATTAATAAAAAGTTTTAAAGTGAATCTAAAAGGTGACCGTTGACTGGTTCACTAAAGTCCACATATAAACATTACAACAGACAAAATAAGTTATATGTGTTATTTTATAAAGTCGTCAGTAAAGTGATCATCAGGTAGGAGTATTTGTTCAGAGATGGGAGTTTCTGATTCAAATAACATTACTAAAGCGGAGTCACCCTTTCCTGTAGAGAAGGATGCACCATATGGACAGGTTTTTTCTTAGTTAGAAAGTTATGACATCTCGTTAAAACTCTCGTGACTTCACTTACTAGGAGTTATTAATAACGATCGTAGGTAAAAATTCAGTGTACAAGTAAAGTATACAATGTGTTGGTTCGGTTTCCTCCTTTCTAACCACGATAAATTTTCGGTAGGTCTCTACGGTTTCCGCTCGGTCCACGAACGGTCAGAGACATCAAGTCTTAAACCTTGGACTAGAACTTTTCTTGAAAGTCTTCTCTCTCCTCAAGTCATTTAACAATCTTATTCTTACTCACCGGTCAATTAATTTTTTATATATATAGATTTGGTACTGATGTAATTATTGTTCTCTTTTCACGAAAAATTATTAGTGTCGTCTACTGTATTACTGATGAGTTTTATAAATCCTTACTGTTAATGAACAACGAAAAATGACTTATTTTTGAGATTCGATACCTTTTGCGTTTTTGTACTGTTCTTAGTCAGGATGGTCTAACGAAGACAGTAGATTCATTTTATGTATCGTCAACCAAATAAAAGGAAAGTCTTGTCCTTACTTTGTGATTCAAAAATCGACAGATGTAAAGGAAGCTACGATAACGAAAATAATTAATGTTATAGAGATCAGAACTGGTATAAGAAAAGTAGATAATATACTAAAATATCGGTACACTTAAGGGCGGTAGGTTTTGTTAAGGAACAATACAAGGACATACCTGTTAAGTGTCCTCACAAATGGATCTATCCGAAGATTCCCACAGAGACCAACGGGGAAAGATAATCAATTCTATCTCAGTGGTGTACTATTGTTAAGTTTGACAATTCACTTAACACTATAAGATGTATCAAATCTCTTCTGAGAACTCTCAGAGAACTTGACATTCCTCTAGTTTGGTCAGTTAGGATTTCCTTTAGTAACCTTATAACTAAACCTTCCTGGTTTATAAGTAACCTTATAACTTACGACTACGACTTCGACTTCCAGGTTAGAAACCGGTGGACTACGTTTCTTGACTGAGTAACCTTTTCTGGGACAACGACCCTTTCTAACTTCCGTCGTCTTCGCCTGCTGTCCCCTACTCTACCAACCTACCGTAGTGGCTGAGTTACCTGTACTCAAACTCGTTCGGGCCTCTCAACCACTACCAGTCCCTTCGGACCGCACGACGTCAGGTACCCCGACGTTTCTCAGTCTGTACTGACTCGTTGACTTGACTTGACTTGACTTTACTCTATCAAAGTTCTTACAAATTCCTCCGGAACTTTACAACCCTCATTGAGTGTCGTACATACTTAGAAGTCGTGTGGAGACCGTTTACTGACAGTATTATAGTTGACAGTTCGGATTTATATTTTACAGAACCCTTACACATGTCCCTAAGTTCGGGGGAACCGGTGGTCTCAGTTCTCTAGTTTTCCGTAGGGACTTACTGTCGGTGTTTTTTATTTATTCCTTCGTCTACTTTTTTGTCTAAGAATTCACGGGGAGACTCTCTGTGACCACGAGACCCCACCGAATTATTCTCGTGTTTCTGTCTGGGACGGAAGACCCCAGGGACCTTTTCAAATGTCAATCGGAAATCGACACACAAATTAGTCTTGGGACGAGAAGTCCGACGTTCATACTATTATTTAATCTCCAAAGGAAGTGTTCTTCTGACTCGAGGACCCAGACAACAGACAAAAACACGGGATTCCCACCCCCGATAAATTCTTTAGAAAGAGACAACCAATATCAGGACGTCCTGGACACTCGTATTTGGGACTGTCGGTGGTCTTGGTCAATTAGACCTCCACAGGGGACCAGTGTCAAGGTGTTTGGTCCCGTGGTCTGTATTTTCGTCCTCGTGGTCTGTGCACATTCTCGGGGGGAGACCCTCTGTGACCTAGACACTTCACACTCTCTACCTCTCGTACTTCAACCGTGGACGGCTTCCTCTTTTATTTTTCTACCACGGGAGGTCCAAATCAATCCGTCTGTTTCTCGTACCTCTGCTACGAACAGTCAATTTTTCACTTCATCGTCAGTGGTTCCCCTTTTTTAAACCTCATTTTAGATATTATTTTATTTTATCACGGACGGTCGAAGTCCTTCCGTCTCCCTCTCCAGTTGTACCACGGACGAGAATGGAGACAGGGTCTCTCCTAGGGTTGTCCAGGGACAGGGAGTACAGTTACGACATTCTAACTTATAGAAAACGTGTACCCGCGAAAAGTTACAGACGATTCCACAACCACGGACCTCGATTACTTAGACGGGAAATTCTCAGAGGAAAGTGAAGAGGTGACCATACTCTCTTATCTCTGTTCTCTAGTCAGAGTTCTGTGAGACTTTGTCTATTAAGATATTTTATAGTCTTAATACAAAACTGCTCTGAAAAAACCTATGTAACTCCTCACCCCCTTTCATCTTATTTCCTGTAGGTTTTCTGATTTGTGGGATTTAGGTCTTTTGCAAAACACTAATTATTCTTTAATACTTTACTCCTCGTAACCCACATTAGACCCTCTAATAGGACTCTGACCAATTGGGAACCAGTGATCAGTCGAATAGGAAAGTAAAAGATCCTTCTTTATTAATAGACAAAGATGTATCCTCTTTACCAACCGTAGTGTGTCTAACCGTCATCATTCGTCATTAAACCACTTTTCTGTTAAACCCCCAACAGGGAGGAAGTGTATAAAGGTTTAGAGTATAGGAATGTCAGTCTTTTTATAAGAACTACGGATAGGGAGTATAGAAAAGGGATGTTACTACGATTGGTAAGTGGTGGTAAATGTTTAAAATCGACTCTTGGGTGGTGTACACGTCCATGTAATGTATACGTTAGATCAATCCATCCATCTAAATCAGTGATTCAGTACAGGCTGACAACGTTGGGGAACCTGACATCGGGAGGTCCGAGGAGACAGGTACCCTAAAGAGTCCGTTCTTATAACCTCACACAACGGTAAAGGAAGAGGTCCCCTAGAAGGACTGGGTCCCAAACTTGGGCCCAGAGGACGTAGCGTCCGTCTGAGAAGGGATTGACTCGGTGGTCCCTTCGGGATCAACCCCCATAAGTTGAGTGTCATAAATAACTCACGAAGGATATACGTCTCTTAAGAAGATTACGATTCCGAATTTTATATGTGTACTGAATCTAAGATGAAAATTTTTCTGACTTTGGGTATCATTTCTATCTATATATTTTATAAAAAAAATTACACTGTTTTGGATGGTATCTGTGTAGACAATTTTTTGTTCGTTTTATGCTGACCACTGTGGTTAGAAGTTCTATTTTGTTTTATTACTTTTTATTCATTTTTGTATGAAATGTTGTTTTTCCTTCATAAACATCTCTACACTCAAGACCTCCTTCACTCTGAATCTTGTATCTCCTTCCCCAATACAAAGTCCAACAGATCTCTGTAGACCCCTAATCCTTGGTGTCAGTTTAGTACACATATCCCCCTCCCCACCAGTCCTCCACCATTTATCACTCTTCAGGAAAACTGTCTTAATTTTAAAGAAGGAATCATTGTAACCTGCTAGTCTCGGTTTCAAATTTGATACGATCCACTCCGTAACCTTTTTATATTTCTTCAGTGTAACAAATCTTTCCTTCCTTACTCTAATCTTTTTCATAATTGATCCTTTTGTGAATCGTCAGGTTCCAATCAATACTACTCAACCCGTTTCTCTAATCACACTACTGTCACCCTTATTCGTCATCCTTATAATACGTAAAACCCTGAAGGTCCGTACATAATGTTGACTATAGACTATTGTTTCCCTCCTTGGACTCCAGAAAGTATTCACGTAAAGAATAAAGGGAAATCTCTGTCGTGGGTTTCTAGTAAGAAGCATAATCAGACCTACAGTCAACAAAGTAAGACTTATTCTGTGAAACCTCTTTATATTTCTCTTTCTCTTTCTAAAAGACCTTTTTGGTGTAGGAAAGAGTCTATTGACCCAAATATATATATATATTGGTTACCTCTACCTCTTACTCCGTCGTAGTGAATAGAGGTCGTCTATGATTCTATGTGTGTTGGTGTTTTAGAATAAATTTCAGAACCCATCTTTAATCCTTTCCTACCCTACTGATTCAATCTACAACTATTATTTTCGGTTTTTATAGAACCTGTACCAATCCACAAACACTTCCTTTCTCTCAAACGTCTCATTTCGTTTGACACCTCACTCCTGACCTCCTCTTTCCGAAAATCTTACTATCTCTGTACTACGGACTGAAAAGTTTGATATACTCTTCAGGGACGGATGCTAAATTTTCGTGTTTATTTTTCGATACTACAACCACAGAGGGGTGACAAGGATCGGATCTTCTCTACCCCTGACACTCACTCCAGATGACAGGGTTGAGACCAAAGTGTCTGTTTACTTCCCTTTTAGTTTATTGTTTAACAGTTAATAAAAGATGTCCCGTGACTCAATACATGAAGGTCTTCGAAATCAAGTAAATCAAGAGTAGTATTGGAACTCTATCGACACAGCATAGTGTAATATAAAAGTCAATTCACGTTTAGATAGTGTCGAGAGCAATGTCACGTAATATTGTTCTCATCCATCCGAGACTTGAGGATCCATGTTCTAGACGTCCAGGGTAAGTACGACCGTTACGGTCGTGGAACTCCTTTCACACACACACGATTCACACACGATTCAACGGAGTCAGTACACGATGACAAACACGGGGGTACCTGACATCGGGTGGTCCGAGGAGACAGGTCCCCTAAGAGGTCCGTTCTCATGACCTCATCCAATGATACTGAAGGAGGTTCCCGAAAAGGACCGGGTCCATAGTTTGGACTCAGAGGAGGTAGGGACGTGACCGTCTGTCAAAGAAATGGCGATCGCGGTGTGTCCTTCGGAACTTCTTATGAAACGAGTTAAAAGTTGTGATTGTGTAAAAACGATTAAATATCGAAGGTCTCTCTCTTGGAAGAAAAGAAAAACTTTAGTACTATCTTTGAGAAATGGGGATGATAGTGAAGGTTTTATATCACATTTTACAATAAACGTCTACACAATATTTCTAATTGCCTCTTCCGTTACCGTGGGGTAAGGTCGTGAGAAAGGACCTTTTAGGGTACCTTCCTCCTCGGACCACCCGGCGTCAGGTACCCCAGCGATTACTCTATTAACTTTTTACGAATTAGTCCTGGACCTTGATGACTAAAGAGATAGTAACAGGGACGTGAAAGAGTACTATTGGTCGTCCACCTCTCTATCGGGAATTGTGGAGAGAGGGGAAAGACGGAAGAGGGGTGGTGTTTCTAATGTAAAAATGGTCGTTACTATATGATCATAGTATCGTTAAAGGAAAGGTAAATTAGGGCAGGTCCCCGAAAGGTCTCTACGAGTTTTTCCTTGTCTATAGGACTAATGTCGTGAGACGTACACACACACACACACACACACACACACACACACACACACACACACACACACACATGTGCGTGTACCATTCAGTGAAGTCAAACGGATTGAGAAACACTGGGGTACCTGTCATCGGGCGGTCCGAGGAGACAGGTGCCTTAAAAGAAAAAAAAAAAATTGAAATAAAATGAAATGTTATGACATGACCAAAACGGTATGTAGTTGTACTTAGGTGGTGCCCACATGTGCACAAGGGGTAGGACTTGGGGGGAGAGTGGAGGGAGGGACGTGGTAGGGAGACCCAGTAGGGTCACGTGGTAGGGGTTCGTAGGACATAGGACGTAGTTTGGATCTGACCGTTAAGCAAAGAATGTACTATCATATGTACAAAGTTACGATAAGAGGGTTTAGTAGGGTGGGAGAGGGAGAGGGTGTCTCAGGTTTTCAGACAAGAAATGACACAGAGAAAACGACAGAGCGTATGTCCCAATAGTAATGATAAAAAGATTTAAGGTATATATACACAATCATATGACATAACCACAAAAAGAAAGACCGAATGAAGTGAGACATCTTAGCCGAGGTCAAAGAAGGTGGAGTAATCTTGACTAAGTTTACATAAGAAAAATTACCGACTCATTATGACGTAACACATATACATGGTGTCGAAAAATAGGTAAGTAGACGACTACCTGTAGATCCAACGAAGGTACAGGACCGATAATATTTGTCACGACGCTACTTGTTGTAACCCCATGTGCACAGAGAAAGTTAAGACGAAAGGAGCCACACATACGGGTCGTCACCCTAACGACCCAGTATTCCGTCAAGATAAAGGTCAAAAAATTCCTTAGAGGTGTGACAAGAGGTGTCACCGACATGATCAAACGTAAGGGTGGTTGTCACATTCTCAGGTACCTTAAAAGGACCGTTCATGTGACCTCACCCAACGGTACGGGAGGAGGTCCCCTAGAAGGACTGGATCCCTAACTTGGGCACAGAGAATGCAGAGGGTTTGACCGTCCGCCCATCGTGGTGGACCTTTCGGGAATGTCGTGAGATGTGGATAGATTTAATATGAATTTTGGCTTTCCCCTCTCAAGAACCGTTAGGTGTATCAGTGTAGGACAAAGAAAAGTGTTTGAGGAAAATCGTGTATTGAGTATTGGACAGGGAAAGAGTGTCTTAGAACTTTGGTCTGATTATGGTCCTGATCACGTCATCGTAATAAGACAGATGAGAATGGGATGTGACAAGAAGTTACACCTGAAAGTGAGGTCAGTTAGTCCCGAAGAGGAATTTAATGTAATGGGGATTAAGGAGGTCATGAAGGTTGGGGCTCGGTCATGATAAAAACGAGTACACTAAGTACCAATAAATAAAAAGAAATGACAGGAAGACTTAGTATAGAAAAGTTTCCGTCGTAGATGTCCGAGTCGTGAGTTTGGGTCCTAGACGGAGTAGGTAAGTAAGTCCAGGTCCAATTAAGGAAAAATCCTTCTATAATCTCGAAAAGTGTAACTCCGTAAAATTCCTTCTTTTCGTAAAGGTCTTTAGGGGTAGGGAAGTTTGAAACAGAAATTGGTTATCCTTTTCTTTTACTTCGTCGTAGTGAGCAGAGATTCGTCTACTTAGAAAATTCTTCCGTTGTCGTCGTTGACGTCGTCGTCGTTAGACTAGGGTCCAGAACCCCTCTTCCACTTCCCTACCTTACTGAGTATATACCACTCTCCTCACCGACTGTTGGATCACAGTACCCCCTTTTTACGATAAGGTACAAATTCATGGTTCTTTGGTGTAAAACATCAAACTTCGTCTCATATACTACTCATAAATTCATGACCCGAAGGGTCCACCGAGTCACCATTTCTTAGACGGAGGGTTGTTCCCTCTACGTTCTCTACACCCAAGTTAGGGACCCAGTCCTTCTAGGGGACCTTTTCCCGTACCGTGAAATCACAAGAACGGACCTTTTGGGGTACCTGTCTCCTCCGACCGTCCGACATGAGGTACTCCAGTGTCTGACTCGTACGTGTGTGTGTAGACTCATGATCACAGCCCACCTTTTCTTCTCCCTTGGACTGAAAAAACACGTAGACACCCTTCAGGGACGAGTCCAAACTTTCTCCTCCTTTGTCAATACTGTGACTTGAAAGGGACGAAGACTACGTATGCATGGACACCACCTGCTCTACCTTTAGCACTTTTTCAAGTGTTCGGACGGACGACTAACAGTGTCCTGTTAAACTCCCTTTCATTGCAATGGTGGACGACTACTAAAACGAGATCTCTTCGTCGTGAAGGTCTACATAATAGAGTGAGATAGTTAGTAGTACTGTCAGAACGTAAAAAGAATTGACGACTTAGATATCGTGGGTCTTATCAAGAATCGTACGTTATTGATCGATCCGTTTATTAGTTATTTACTTATTCGCTGATGCTTACTCACTTAAATTCTTTGTATTCCAGTATTAATAATCCTAGGTTTGAATCAAGACACATTCAAGTTTTTAGGTCTTTTATAATCAAAAAGACTCGAGTCTTTTCATAGACCTTATTTTTAACTCACCTGGAAGTAAGATACTTAGAGTGTGTGGAGTCAAATTATAAAGGAGAAGATTTTCAGACGGTATGTCTCGTTGTAAAGTGAACTAGTCTCTTGGGACCTCGATTCAATCATTTATACATGGTGTGCCACCTTTTTCGTCAAACTAACAGTATTCCAACCTTAAGACCCCGGATTAGACATCGGAACAGGTTAATAAATGAGAAAACTCGAAGATTAAGAAGTAGTGATTGTAATTCTCTGAATTAATGTAGTAAAAGGTACAATTGTGGGTTGACTAAGGACTTTGTACTCTTTACAATTATTTGTGACTTGGAAATAAGGTGACAGTGACTAGTAAAGTGATTGACTTTTATTAATGTCTTTCCATGAGAGTCTCTCCATCATCGACGTCACTTTCTGTTGACCCTCAACAGAAAGTACCTAGATTACTTCTATATCGGATCTGATTTCCAACTGATCAAACGTTCATTTTTGGTCCCTTATTCTGTCACCTCTTCACGGGAGAAGCTCAGTCTTGTTTATAGTTTGTGACTGGAGTCTTTGACAGGGTGTCTTCTTCAGTGTTGAAATGACCTAAACAAATATCTCCTTAAATACGGGGTCCCTTGACAACTTTAGTTGCCAACAAGTCAAGTCAGCGAGTCATCACAGGCTGAGAAACGCTGGGGTACTCAGCGTCGTTCGGTCCGGAGGGACAGGTAGTGGTTGAGGGCCTCAAGTGAGTCTGAGTACAGGTATCTCAGCCACTACGGTAGGTCGGTAGTGTAGGAGACAGCAGGGGAAGAGGAGGACGGGAGTCAGGGAGGGTAATAGTCCCAGAAAAGGTCACTTAGTTGAGAAGTGTACTCCACAGGTTTCATGACCTCAAAGTCGAACTTCGTAGGGTTATACAAAGTAATTTTATGTTAATAATTACAGAGTCTTTCCTCTTTGTCTGTCGTTACATTGTTCTCATCCTCTGAAGTTATTGGGTGAAAGTTGTTGTTTATCTAGTAGTATAATTTTTTAGTTATGCTTTTTTTACCTGAACTTACTGTTAAATCTAGTTTACCGAGATTACCTGTATTTGTCTTGTAGGTTTTCGTGTGTGTCTTGTAAGAGACCCTATCTGGTATACAAATCCAGTGTATCGTTCAGAATTTAAAAATGAGACTGGTTTTACCATACTGTACTCATATTTATTCTCTCACTCTAACCAGGTCCCTGTCCGTTTATCTGTGTTGTTCCGGGTCTTGGTTGGGTAAGTATGACCTCAGTCGTAACCTTAAGTGAATCCTTTATCACGTCAAAAAGTATTTAGTAGGACACTCTAAACCGGTGTCTCCCTTGTGAGTTGTAACCTGGGTCTGGTTTATTGTTTTCAGTCACTATACGTCTTATTTATGAATTTACACTCTTCTTTTAAAAATTGAAGGTCATTTTTTTTTTTTATCAAACGAAAATACTCGAATCCACTTCTTCGTAAAGAGTTGTCCTTGTGTTACCGTTTTTGTAACATTTTATAACTATTTAACTGAAATAATGTACGAAGAATTTTAATATAGTTGAAATTCCATCAAAAACTTTATACATTGTTTAACCCTCTTTATTAAAATTATATATCTTGAATATATCTTTTTACTCTAACTTAACTTAACTTATTTGAGGTTTAGGATATTAGAATAAAGATAGATCTATACACAGATAAAAATATAAATATTTTTATTATTCTTTATTATAGTGACCTTCCCGATCTCAATCTAATATTTTTCCTTTATGTCGTCAGATTATGTGTACACTACTAAGTGTTGGAATGATCATTAGTCATTTTACGTAAGACTTTGGTCGTTCTCCGTGGTAAATTATGAGGTCTCCATCTGTTTTACTTTTTCAGACTTTTATGGTTGATGACCGTTCTTTCAGGTAATACCCTAATCAATATGTGATCATCACCTCCACATTTAAGAATGTCGATCGCCAATTTAAACCATTTCCATATTTATGTATATGTTACGTGTCTTCAAGATGGGAATGTGTACGACATGTGTTGAAATGTGTGTACCTGGTCCTCTGTGCGGACCTACGAGTCTCTCCGTTTCTACTATTGTCGTTCACTTTTTTTTAACTTTATTAGTCTTAAGACAATACCTTTTCCAAGAGTCTTTGTAAGAGTCTTAGAAAAATGGTAAATATCCCTAGGAGCCTCCGAACTATACTTCAGTAAGTCTAGTTTTGTGAGTCTCATCTCCTTGTGTGGTCACGAAAAGTGACTTGATGAACTGCGTCACGTCGACTAGAGGGTACTGACTGGGGTGTTTCGGTCAGTAAGGAGGTAAAAGGGGTTCCCTGTATCACTCCTGAGGGTATAATTCCTCTAGAGTTGTCACTTCTATTGATCGTCTCTTTGAATAACAACGGCACAACATAACCACTGGAGGTCTGAGTGGTCGAGTATCCTTCTGACCATTCATTTCCCTTCTCTCTCTACGACGGAAAGCCACAGGTTCCCAGTCTTTCCTAATGATCAGAATTTTAAATCTATATCCTTTAATGACCTTCTTTCTTCGATGTTTTAAATGTTCGAATCAACTCTTACGGAGTCGTCTTCATTCTTTCTATCTTGATGTTCTCTCTTTTGGGTTCTTTCGATTTTTAATCTCAAAACACCATGGTTAGAACAATGTCACTTTCACTTTTCCCTTTCATTGAGTCGGCACAGGTTGAGAAACACTAGGGTGCCTCTTAAGAGATCCAGTCGTATGACCTCACCCATCGACAAGGGAAGAGGTCCCCTAGAAGGGACGGGTCCCGAACTTGGGTCCAGAGAGAGTAACGTCCTCCTAAGAAATGGTCGACTCGGTGTTCCCTTTGGGTTCTTATGACCTCACCCATCGGATAGGGAACAGGTCTCCTATAAAGTCTGGGTCCTTAGTTTGGCCCCAGAGGACGTAATGTCCACCTAAGAAATGGTCGACTCGATGGTCTCTTCGGGTTCGTCATAGGGAGACAAATTTTAATACATATAGAAATAAGTTGTGAGCTTTTCTTGTCCACATTCACATCCGTCACTCTGTCTAATAAACAGTGACCATTTAAACATACACTTTCAACGAGTCAGTACAGGTTGAGAAGCGTTGGGGTACCTGATGACCCCGGGTCACGGATATCGTTATCCCTCTTCCTACCAATCCTCACCGACGATGGATTGGGACCCCCTTGAACGTTTACAGTGGGTTAGGTAGGACCGTTGTGGTGTAAATATTTCGTTCTTTGATGTTACCAGTAGAGAGGTCTCCAATACCACGTATTACTTTCAGCGAGTCAGCACAGACTGAGAAACGGTAGGTTACCTGATATGTCAGGTACCTTAAGAGGTCCGGTCTTATGACCTCACCCATCGGAAACGGAAGAGGTTTCCTAGAGGGGTTGGGTCCCTAGTTTGGGTCTAAAGGGCGTAACGTCCGTCTAAGAAATGGTCGACTCGGTGTTCCCTTCGGGTTCTTATGACCTCGTCCATCGGATAGGGAAGAGGTCTTCTAGAAAGGTTAGGTCCTTAACTTGATCCCGGACGACGTAACGTCCACCTAAGAAATGGTTGACTCGATAGTCCATTTAAAAATATAGTTACCTATTAAGATAAGAATATGAGTTCAATGGTGATATGTGACAAGAACTTAGTCATCGTTATCCATAAACTGAGTTTTATAGTCGGTAGTGTAAATCGTTCGGGACATTATGTTTCGTTTAACCCCAACGAAATGGTCTAAATGGTAACCCACCCCACTTCCCTCTCTCCCACAACCGATTAAATTACGTCTGGGACTTCCCAAGTGACAAGGTCTTTTATATGAACATGGGAATGATACCAGGTTGTAAACGTGTCTTAAACTCCAAACCGGAGGTCGTTCCTCGAAAAAGGTACCGGACCCGGGGTCTCGACCGTCAGTCGGAACGAGGTTAGAGACGAGTTGACACTTGACGCATTTAGGACGGAGGACCTATTACGTCAGGAGTGGCAAGTTTTGGACGGAGACAGTCTATGACTTTGTCCTCGGGATTAAGACAAGTTGGCTCTCGACCTGTGTCAAGAGTGATAGTACGGTTGACGTCTAGGAAGAATGACGTTACCCAAAGGATTTACGAAAAAAAAAAAAGAAAAACTCTACGAAGATGTTACAATAGTGACTATACAACCTAAGTATACGAGTCTTTCATGGGACATTTTATATCAGAATCACTTTTAACGGAAGTGTTAATCCTCGGAATTAGATGGAAGGAAACTAAGTGAAGGAATAATTATCAAAGAATATAAAAAATGTAGAATACACTTCTAACAACCTCCTAACTAGTTTCTGATATAGTGATAACTTTTGAATGTAACTTTTTGGAGCCTCTTTGATTATTAGATAGACTATGAACATCCTTCTCTCCTCTATAAACCCTTCACCTATAATCCGGTCCCGACACAAATTTCTCCTTCCTATAACTGTATTTAGAAACGTATTTGGTGTAAATGTACTTAGTACTACGTAACATTTTATACAAAGATCGATTATCCTACTTCTTTCCTTCCGTCGTAGTAAACAGAGACCGTCTGATTTCACAAGTTTTCCGTGTGAGTTTCAGAACCACCACCCCGTCCCTACTCCCCTTGCTTTAAGGTAAATGTAGAGTGAAATCACTTTAATAATATTCCTTATAAACTTATTCCTCGTAATACATCTTAAAGACACTTCGATAGATGGGTGTGGTAGGGGTGACACAGATAAGAGAAAGAAGAAGAGGGTGTCCGTAAGTACCAAGGGTACCCTAACACCGGGATTTATATATTTAAAGGTCAGAATCACTCGAGAGTTTGTGTGAAACATAGGAAAATGTATGAAAACCGGAAAAAAAATTTAACTTTATCTTAAGATCGACTCGATAAATTTTTAGGATTTTTTACTACGAAAAATTCACGAGGTGAGTTATACAGTCGTTTAAAGCTTTTGAGTCGTCACCGTGGTCCTGACCTTTTCCAGTCAAAAGTAAGGTTAGGGTTTCTTTCCGTCACGGTTTCTTACAGTAACAGTATAGTCACCCGGTTTAAGTGTCAACTAAAATAGTCGTATAAACAAACAAGTCAGCGAGTCATCACAGACTAAGAAACGTTCGGGTACCTGACGTCGTACTGTCCGAAGGGACAGGAAGTCGTAGAGGACCTCGAACGAGTTTGAGTACAGGTAACTTAGCTACTACGGTGGGTTTAGTAGAGCAGAGACAGTAGGGGACGAGGATAATGGAAGATGGAAAGGGTCGTAGTTCCAGAAAAGGTTTTGGAGCCGAGAAGCGAAGTCCACCGGTTTCGTTAGCCCCGAAGTCGAAGTCGTAGTTAGGAAGGTTACTTATAAGTCCCTACTAAAGGAAACCCCAACTGACCAAACTAGAGGAACGACGGGTTCCCTGAGAATTATCAGAAGAGGTTGTGGTGTCAGACACTTGATGTTTATGTCAATAAGCATATGAATTGACATATACAGACTCGTTTATGTCAAATCTTTTGTCTTTGGATGTGGTACTCTGGATTAAACGTATAGTACTTTGAGTGAATTTTGACTCACCTGTATTTCTTTACTTGGTAGGAATCGTAAAGGTCTTCATCTTTGTGAAATGCTATAAGTATAAATGTCAACAGTAAAGAGATGTCCACATACCCACTCTCGGGTAAGAACCAAATTTAAGGTCGTGAACTAGCACTGGATGTAATATGTCCATTATGTTATGCACAAGGGAGTCGACTGACGATTCGGGTAGAGAAGAGAAAAGTGGACCATGTGAAAAGATCTGTCTCTTCGTCTCGTGGGATCTTCCGTGTGGGTGTCACATTCACGATTCATGTAAAGGAGTGGGGGTCAGAGGGCGTCAGAGGTGTTACGGAGAGGAGAGATCGGTGCGAAACCACTGTTTGAAACGTCTTCAACCCAAATTCATTTTGGTTTTACTCTGCAACTTTATTTTAGTATACCCTCCGTCGTAGTAAACAGAGACCGTCTGATTTGGTACTTTCTGATATTCTTTTTCATCATTATCTTTTTCTTCCTGAAGGGACCACCAGGTTACCAATTCTTAGACGGACAGTTACGTTCCCTGTACCCAAACTTGGGACCAGGTTCTTCAAGGGTGTACGTTGATTCGGGTTACCGGTGATTCAGGTGTGAAATCTCGGGCTCACGGTGTTGACGACTCGGGGTACATTGTGTTGATAGATTCGGACATATGGATCTCGGACACGAGACGTTGTTCTCTTCGGTGGTGGCACTCTTCGGAGGTTCGTCGTTGCTTCTGGGTCGCGTCAGTTATTTAATTGACTAATTAATTAAAATTTTACAACACATTTTTCTTTTTTCATAGGTAATTACTCCCGTTTACGACGTCAAGTACCCCAGCCTTTCTCAGTCTGTGTTGACTCACTGACTTGTTGTTATTACCCCGGATTTCAGTATGTAAATTGTTCCTCAGCAATCACTTTTATAATGTTTTGAAAAGACTCTGGTGTTTTCTTCTACTTATTCGTCCCCTCTTTTACGAAAAGACTCTTTCCTCATATTGTGTATCTAAATTACTACAAAGGTAGTTTTCGATGTACCCTATAACGTGAAAGTTTTTAGTTATAATTTTTCATCGATAAATATGTTCCAACGATGAGATAACGCCTCTTCCGTTACCGTGGGGTGAGGTCATGAGAACGGACCTTTGGGGGTACCTACCTCCTCGGACCACCCGACGTCAGGTGCCCCAGCGATTCTCAGCCTATGCTGACTCGCTGAAGTGAAAGTGAAAAGTGAAAGTACGTAACCTCTTCCTTTACCGTTGGGTGAGGTCACAAGAACGGACCTCTTAAGATCCTTGCCCCCTCGGACCACCCGACGATAAATACCCCAGCGTGTCTCAGCCTGTGCTGACTTCGTTGAATCGTCGTCGTCGATGAGATAACTCGTTAAAAATTATTCTATCAATCGAAAGAAGAGATGATCTAACGAATTAAAAGTTTTGACGACGAAGAAAAAACATAATAAAACAAAAAGAATATGTCTCTACTGAATGAGGTAATAGAGACTAGTGGTATAATCATTAATATCAAACCCGGCTGTCTTTATTTAGGATCTCTGTCTAAGTTCAATGGTCTCCCTTTCTTTCTTGTGTAGGTCTCACCGGAATGTCGGAACAGAACGAGTCGAGTTTAGGGTGGGGTAATGGTGGGGAACGGGTGTTTCTCTCGTATTCGATTTCGACTGTTTATTGTAAACGTTTTTAACATAAATTCACCTTGTCGTTACACCGTAACTTGTACAAGAGAGGTCGGTTACTCCTAGTTCACATCCCGTTGTAGTGAACAGAGACCTTTTCCTTCAATAGGTCTCTTGAGTGTCATTATTTCGACCACATATGTCTTTTTCACAGGTAGAAGTGTTATTGTTGTGTTACATTATACATTCTTCGTTTCTTACATTGTCTTGAAATGATTACATAAATTACATTGTATTTCTCGACTTCTCTGTGTTATATTTAGTTTATAGTGTACTTTGACATTTTAATTGTTACACTAAGATTTTCAGTCATCCGTACTATTGATCCATTCTGGTTACTTATGAAATAATTGAAATGGTAAACCAAACATTAATGAGAGAAGAATTGATGTGATTAAAAGTTTTTACAAAGGAAATACTCGTACGTAAGAGAAAAGAATTCCTCTGTCATTAAATAGTTAATAAAGACATAAAACTCCCCTACTTTGAAAAAGATTTCAGTCATCAACCTTCCCTGTGTGCTCATACTTGATTGAGAGGTCGGGATGTGCTACTTTGTTTCCGTCTACCCTGAAGCACCACAGACGTAAATAGTACCTTCACTCGACCTGTGAACTTATCACTTAAAGTGGAAGTAAGATTGACATTTGACCGCTAGAAAACAGTGGAGTGTCGGTTGGTCATTACAGTTACCATATACGTTCCATAGACTCTTTATGTTCCGACCTTTTTTCGGAAGAGTTGTCAGATACGAACGCTGAAGGGACTACCGGGTCACCACCATTTCTGAGGTGGAACGTTAAGTCCTCTGTACCCAAGTTAGTGACCATCCCCTTAATTCTAGGGTGTACGGTGCTTCGTCGATTCGGGTACTTGGTGTTGATGACTCAGGTACGTGAGGTGTTGGGAACACGGTGTTGATCTCTCAGGTACGTAGTATTGTTTTATAGTGTGTACTTTGTCACTTCTGGGGTGCACGGTGTTGATTCTGGGGTGTCTCAGATTATGTATTTATGTAAAAAGATTCAGATACTGACGGAGTATACGAACGTCGGACCTCCTCCCTGGAAGTGTTTGTATAGATGGGAAAGGTATGGTCTACGAGTCCGACAGGGGAAGTTTTTGAACAGAGTAGTCAGAAAGTTTGAGGTAACGAACCCACAAAAAAAAAAAAATTAAAAAAAAAATTACACCTGGTCAAAACATTTTCAGGAATAACTTAAACAATGTTATAACGAAATACAAAACCAAAAAACCGGTACTCCGTATATCCTAGAATCGAGGGGCTGTTCCCTAGTTTGGGTATGGGGGACACAACCTTTCACTTCAGAATTGGTGACCTGGTAGGTCCTTTCAGGGTGGTCCCATAAAATTTCTTCATTTGAAAAGGTCCAAATACTTCGAACACAAGTCGAAAGACTTCCTGGCTCTTAGAGAGGAAAAGTCGGCGTTTCTAGACTTACCCAGATTCCTTTTGTTTACGAGAAAAATAAGTGATATCATTAGGTACCCCACCCCTCACTCTTTTGGTTAAATGTATAATATTTTCTCATCAACGTTGTAGTAAAAAAATTACACTAATATCGTGGTTCCTGTGACTGAGTAACGATTAAGCCGACAAGTGATGGTATAAGATTTTCGAGTACTGAATGTCCAGGGAACTCGAAGGTCTGAGTCTTCCTTCTTTTGGTTCAACCGTCCTCATCCTCTTCCTTTTGACACATGGACTATCTGTACCAATCAACTTAGACCCGAGGTCTGAACACGTACAGAGAACAGGTCTGAAACGGGTGAATTGTTTTTAATCTAGATGTCCATGATTTCGTGTCGGAGATACAAATTCATAGATCTACTGAGATGTTCATTTCACTAATGTCAAGTAAACCGTTTGGAGAGTTTTTATAGTCTCTGTAGTAAAAGTATCCGATGATCATAAAATAAAACTTAAAGTCGTCGAACTGTTTGTGGGAGGGGTGGGTGAGTGGGGTGAGTGTGTGGGGGTTGGGTGAGACCAACGGTAGTCAGAGGGTTATTTCTTAGTCTCAAGTGGACTTGAGGTCGATGTTGGATCCACAACACTTGCCGTTCCGTAGAGAATTGTCAGGTCGTACTGTGTAAGTATATATAACCTCTGTCTAAGGAGTTGAGAATCTGACTAGGTCCGGGTACATATAATAACTGGTCTCTGACATAAAACATGAATAAAGAACGTGATTAGTTGATTTGGTCTCTGATATACAATGAGTAATACTCCCCTTTGAACTTCATCATTTGTCAAAACTCCGTTAGTTCGCAACGGAGTTTTCATTTTCTTCGAATGATACGGAACTTATAGTTCAACAACAAGTCAGTGATTCTACACAGACTGAGAAGCACTGTGATACCTGACGTCGTACGGTCCGACATGAGGTGATAGAAGGTCTCAAACGAGTTTAAGTACAGGTAACTCAACCACTACGATAGGTTGGGAGAGTAGGAGACGGTGGAAGAGGAGGAAAACGGAAGCTAGGAAACCCAGAAAAAGTTACTCAGACGAGAAGCGTAGTCCACCGGTTTCATAACCTCGAAGTCCAAGTCAGAAAGGTTACTTATAAGTCCCAACTAAAAGAAATCCTGACTGACTAATAGTGATGCGTTTGATCTTGATAGTAGAGGACGTTCGGTGGTGGTCATATAGGGAGGTACTTAGGCGAGAAATTCTTTTACTTTATATTCTCGTAGGACCTCAAAGGTGACACGTTACCTCTAAGTCGGACACTACGGGTCTACTTGGGATCTAGTTAATTGAGTTTTAGATACTCTCTCCTAGACACTGGGTTTGTAGTCATACAAATTTACTACTACGGTCCTATGTCGGTTGAGCCCCCCGATCATGATATCTCGTCACTAAGAGTTCCGTTAGGGGAGGTGAGAGACGGTTCTCCTATAAACTGTTGTGTCCTCCGTAAAAACCAAAAGTTGTTGTAGATTTCTAGACCTTCCGAGATCCCCTACGACGATTTGAAAGATGTTTCGTGTTCTGTCAGAGGATTGTTGTTTCTTAATATGACGTGGATCACACTCATCAAAATTATTTTATTTACAAATTTTGATTTAATATTAATTTATTTTATCACGTCTCTAATCTTTAGGATAACGTCTCGGAACGGGGACTTTCTCCCTAGNAAAAAAAAAAAAAAAAACTACACCTGGTAAAAACATTTTCAGGAATAACTTAAACAATGTTATAACGAAATACGCAACCAGAAAACCGGTACTCCGTATATCCTAGAATCGAGGGGCTGTTCCCTAGCTTGTGTATGGGGGACACAACCTTTCACTTCAGAATTGGGGACCTGGTGGTCCCTTCAGGATGGTTCCATAAAATTTCTTCATTTGAAAAGGTCCAAATACTGTCAAACACAAGTCAAAAGACTTCCTGGTTCTTAGAGAGGAAAAGTCGGCGTTTCTAGACTTACCCAGATTCCTTTTGTCTACGAGAAATAAGTGGTATCATTAGGTACCCCACCCCTCACTCTTTTGGTTAAATGTATAATATTTTCTCATCAACGTTGTAGTAGAAAAATTACACTAATATCGTGGTTCCTGTGACTGAGTAACGATTAAGCCGACAAGTGATGGTATAAGATTTTCGAGTACTGAATGTCCAGGAAACTGGAAGATCTGAGTCTTTCTTCTTTTGGTTCAACCGTCCTCATCCTCTTCCTTTTGACACATGGACTATCTGTACCAATCAACTTAGACCTGAGGTCTGAACACGTACAGAGAACAGGTCTGAAACGGGTGAATTGTTTTTAATCTAGATGTCCATGATTTCGTGTCGGAGATACAAATCCATAGATCTACTGAGACGTTCATTTCACTAACGTCAAGTAAACCGTTTGGAGAGTTTTTATAGTCTCTGTAGTAAAAGTATCCGATGATCATAAAATAAAACTTAAAGTTGTCGAACTGTTTGTGGGAAGGGTGGGGGAGTGGGGTGAGTGCGTGGGGGTTGGGTGAGACCAACGGTAGTCAGAGGGTTATTTCTTAGTCTCAAGTGGACTTGAGGTCGGTGTGAGATCCACAACACTTACTGTTCCGTAGAGAATTGTCAGGTCGTACTGTGTAAGTATATATAACCTCTGTCTAAGGAGTTGAGAATCTGACTAGGTCCAGGTACATATAATAACTGGTCTCTGACATTAAAACATGAATAAAGAACGTGATTAGTTGATTTGGTCTCTTAGATACAATGAGTAATACTCCCCTTTGAACTTCATCGTTTGTCAAAACTCCGTTACTTCGCAACCTATTTTCTTCGAATGATACGAAACTTATAGTTCAACAACAAGTCAGTGATTCTGCACAGACTGAGAAACACTGTGGTACCTGACGTCGTACGGTCCGACATGAGGTGATAGAAGGTCTCAAACGAGTTTAAGTACAGGTAACTCAACCACTACGATAGGTTGGGAGAGTAGGAGACGGTGGAAGAGGAGGAAAACGGAAGCTAGGAAACCCAGAAAAAGTTACTCAGACGAGAATCGTAATCCACCGGTTTCATAACCTCGAAGTCCAAGTCAGAAAGGTTACTTATAAGTCCCAACTAAAAGAAATCCTGACTGACTAATAGTGATGCGTTTGATCTTGATAGTAGAGGACGTTCGGTGGTGGTCATATAGGGAGGTACTTAGGCGAGAAATTCTTTTACTTTATATTCTCGTAGGACCTCAAAGGTGACACGTTACCTCTAAGTCGGACACTACGGGTCTACTTGGGATCTAGTTAATTGAGTTTTAGATACTCTCTCCTAGACACTGGGTTTGTAGTCATACAAATTTACTACTACGGTCCTATGTCGGTTGAGCCCCCCGATCATGATATCTCGTCACTAAGAGTTCCGTTAGGGGAGGTGAGAGACGGTTCTCCTATAAACTGTTGTGTCCTCCGTAAAAACCAAAAGTTGTTGTAGATTTCTAGACCTTCCGAGATCCCCTACGACGATTTGAAAGATGTTTCGTGTTCTGTCAGAGGATTGTTGTTTCTTAATATGACGTGGATCACACTCATCAAAATTATTTTATTTACAAATTTTGATTTAATATTAATTTATTTTATCACGTCTCTAATCTTTAGGATAACGTCTCGGAACGGGGACTTTCTCCCTAGACATCTGAAACCCTCAAACAACCTTTTCGACTTAGAGTCCTGGGTAGGTCTGGATCATTTATTCTTAGACATGAACTTGTTATAGGGGTTTACTAAACCTTCATGGTATTTCAAGATCTTTGGGACGAAGTATCGTCACCAGAGTTTGTCTCGACGTGTATTTTTAGTAGACTACGAGTCGGAGGAAGGATCGTTCAATTTACTCTTATATACTCTCATCTCGAGTTCGTATAAAATTTTAGAGGGTCCATTAAGAATGTGGGTCCCGACTCTTGGAGCCGTGATTTCGAAATGTTAGTCAGATGAAATGTTAGTCAGTGTTACCCTCCTTTATGAGGACTCGATGTCTGAGACCTTAGGTTCACTCGTGTAATCCTTTGTGTTTCCCACTCCGTAGACCACAATCACGTCCACGTCTCAGTTTCTGCCTTGATGTCCTTTCTTTCTTCCTCTCTTGTGACTGGAGTCCGAGTCCACCGACTCTGTCTGTCGGACTAGTGTTTCAGATTAAGGTTTTATGATTTTTATTGTGGAGTCGTTTAGGAGAGGGATTAAGTAAACAAGGTCTTTGAGTCTCATTTATTAACAGACGTAATTAGACGTACATTCCGAAGGACTCACCAAGTCAACCATTTCTTAGACGGACATTAAGTCCTCTGTGACAAAGCTAGAAACCCAGTCCTCCTAGGGGACCTCCTCCTATACCGTTGGGTGAGACCATAAGAACAGACCTCTTAAGGTACCTGTCTCCTCGGACCACACGATGTCAGGTACCCCAACGTTTATCAGTCTGTACTTACTCGCTGATTATGAAAGTGAAAGTTCTTTCCTAGTATAACATACGATGAGACCCTTTCCCTCCTCCCTGTTATGGTTAACGAACAGAAACTACTGATTTCCACAACTTGCTAACAATAAGTAGATAACCGTTCCATGGATTTCAGAAAATACTTTATAAAGTGAAAAATAATAATAACTATAGAAACAGATAAATAATGACTTAATGACCTTAAGAACTTTATCAAACCTATGTCAAATAGTCTATATACTACGTTCATAAAAGGGGATAATACATCGAACGTAAAGTTACAAACGTTCACAAAGAATTCTTCAAAAGTTAAAGGTACTTTACGTTATTTAGTTAGAAAATACCAATCACTAAACCAAGATTCAGTGACGGTGGAGTCTAGGTTCCTATAACAGGACAAAAGAAGATATGTGAAGTTTCAAAATCGATTATTTAAACTCTGTTAAAACTTAATTAAAAACATATGTAATCCTCACTCCTAAGTAAAAAGACATGTCTATAATTGAATATATTATGGTATATAACTTTACTAGTCAGAAGACGATGATTTAATAGTCCATGGATATAACAGTGAGACGAATAAATTGAAGATACGTCTCATGTAGTACTCTTTGCGACCCGACCTTCTTCGTGTTCGACCTTAGTTCTAACGGCCCTCTTTATAGTTCTTGGAGTCTATACGTCTACTGTGGTGGGAATACCGTTTTTCACTTCTCCTTGTTTTCTCGGAGACCTACTTTCACTTTCTACTCTCACTTTTTCAACCGAATTTCGAGTTGTAAGTCTTTTGATTCTAGTACCGTAGACCAGGGCAGTGAAGTATCCTTTATCTACCCCTTTATCACCTTGGTCACAGTCTGAAATAAAACCCCCCGAAGGTTTAGTGACGTCTACCACTAACGTCGGTACTTTAATTTTCTACGAATGAGGAACCTTCCTTTCAATACTGGTTGGATCTGTCGTACAAGTTTTCGTCTCTGTAATGAAACCGTTGTTTCCAGGTAGATCAGTTCCGATACCAAAAAGGTCACCAGTACATACCTATACTCTCAACCTCTTCTTTCGACTCGTGGTTTCTTAACTACGAAAACTTGACACCACAACCTCTTTTACGAACTCTCAGGGAACCTGACGTTCCTCTAGGTTGATCAGGTAGGATTTCCTTTAGTCAGGACTTATAAGTAACCTTCCTGACTACGACTTCGACTTTAAGGTTAGGAAACCGGTGGACTACGCTTCTTGACTGAGTAAACTTTTCTGGGACAACGACCCATTCTAACTTCCGCCCTCCTCTTCCCCTGTTGTCTAATCTACCAACCTACTGTAGTGATTGAGTTACCTGTACTCAAACTCATTCGAGGTCCTCGACCAGTACCTGTTCTTTCGGACCTTACGTCGTCAGGTACCACAGTGTTTCTCAGTCTGTACTCACTCGTTGACTTGACTTGACTTAGAATACGATTATGATTCAACAGGAAAAATAACATTATTATATGAAATTAGGTTATATATGTTTTATGATAGTAAAGTTGTATGTTCCTCAACAACAAGTCGACGATTCAGGACAGGTCGAGAAACGATGGGGTACCTGATATCGTGTGGTCAGAAGGGACAGGAAGTGTTAGAAGACCTCGAACGAGTTTAAGTACAGGTAACTCAGCCATTACGATAGGTTGGTAGAGTAGGAGAGAATAGAGGAAGAGGAGGACGGAAGTTAGAAAGGGTCGTAGTCGTAGTAGAGGTTACTCAGTCGAGAAGTGCAGTTCACCGGTTTTATAACCTCGAAGTCGAAGTCGTAGTCAGGAAGGTCACTTTTAAGTCCTAACTAAAGGAAACCCTAACTGACCAAACTAGAGGAACGTCAGGTTCCCTAAGAGTTCTCAGAAGAGGTTGTGGTGTCAAGTCTTCGTAGTTAAGAAGTCGAGAGTCGGAAGAAATGCCAAGTAGAGAGTGTAGAAATTACTGGTCACCTTTTTGGTCGCGTGATTCGCGTCCGTCGACACTGGTCGTGTGATTTGTACCGGCTCTCCTCGATTGGGTGCAGGTTCCAGTCCCCGTCTTTGGCCCTCCTGGGGTAACAATACGGGCTTCAGGTTCAGGGGTTTTGACTCTCTTATTCTGTAGGTGTCGTTACGTTTTCGTATTTCCCCAAAATAACGATCGAGTTCGATTCCGAGTTCAGAGTAGGTCGCATCACCTCAGAACTGCTCTCGGGGCTCGAGACTTAGTGTCGACGAAAATATGTCCGTCAAGAAACAGAGACGTTGTCGAATCGACCGCCCATTACTAACCGATTCGACATGCGCGTGCACACTTAAAATTTAGGGTGTAGGGATAGACCTAACCGAGTTCAAACCGCGCTCACCCTGAAAGGACTAACCGAACCCACATCGAAGGACCTTAGTACTGAGTCCAGATGTTCTTGGACTTTGAATCCGGATCACATCGAACAATTCGGACAGTACCGAGTCCAGACCAGGGAATTGTGGGTACGGACTTCCCGTCACCGGTTCTCCTCATTGGGGTGCAGGCTCCAGTCCCCGTCGCCGGTTCTCACGGTCCGACGTTACCACACCCTTGTCGGTTCTCCTCGATGGGTTTAGACTCCGGTCCCCGTCTCCGGCCCTCTTCGTTGGGTTACAGGTTCCTCGTCACCGACGCGTCCGCGTCCTCCGGATCTCCTCGATAGGGTACAACTTCCAGTCCTTCCTGCCGTCACTTCTCTATGGGGAGCAGGTTCCATTCCTCGTCGCCGACGTGAAACGACTTCCTCGGCACTTCTCTATGGGGTGTCGGTTCCTTTCTCTTTGGGTTCATTCTACCATCCACAACGTTCTCCCGTAGTCTCCCGTCTGTGTGACTTTGGTATTAGTGTCTTTTGATCAGTTAGATTAGTGTGATCCTGGTGTCGGAATAGATTGAGTTACTTTGATTCGGTACGGGCACCCCGGTGGGTTCTACCCACCCAGTACCACCTCTCCAGACTGTCTTACACCAGGTAACCTCTTCCCTTATCGTTTGCTGAACTCATAAGAATGGAACTCTTGGGGTACTTGTCATGGTTTTTCGTTTTACTATCCTATGACTTTCTCCTTGAGGGGTCCAGTCATCCACGGGTTATACGATGACCTCTAGTCACCTCTTTATTGAGGTCTTTCTTACTTCCCTACCTCGGTTTCTTTTTTTGTTATGGGTCGACACCTACACTGACCACTATATTCGTTCCAGGCTGCGATATTTCTCGTTATAACGTATTTTTGGACCTTACAGTCCAGGTACTTAGTTCCGTTTAACCCTCACCAGTTTCTCTACCGTTCCCACTTCCAACTGTAAGATCCTTAGTCGTTTGATTTTACCTGACCTTACCCACTTAAATTGAGTCTACTGGTAATATAGATGATGACGCCCGTCCTTAGGGAGTCTTCTTTACCTCATCCGTAGTGCCAGTAGTTTTCTCAGGTTTTACGTCATGAACCTACGTTAGAGTTTTTGTTGTCTTACTAGAGACAAGTAAAGGTTCCGTTTGGTAAGTATAAGTGTCATTAGGTTCAGATATGGGGTTGATCATTGTGGCTTATTTGACTTCAACTTGCCAAGACACTTCTGGATGTTCTGGAAAATCTTAATTGTGGGTTTTTCCTACAGGAAAAGTAATATCCCCTGACCTTACGTTTTCATCCTTCAGTTCTTTGTGGACCTCATTGTACGTTTAAATCGGAACCTTACACCTTACTTCGTCCTGTTTCTGATTATCTCAAAACGGTTCTTTTAAGTGACCAGTATCGTTTGTGGGAGAAGGTTGTTATGTTCTCTTCTGAGATGTGTACCTGTAGTGGTCTACCAGTTGTGGTTTTAGTCTAACTAATATAAGAAACGTCGGTTTCTACCTCTTCGAGATATGTCAGTTGTTTTTGTTCCGGTCCTCGACTGACACCGAGCCTAGTACTTGAGGAATAATGGTTTAAGTTTGAATTTAATGTCTTTCATCCCTTTTGGTGATCTGGTAAGTCCATACTGGATTTAGATTAGGGAATACTAATATGTCACCTTCACTCTTTGTCTAAATTTCCGGATCTAGACTATCTACCTCACGAACTACTTGATACCTTACTCCAAGTACTGTAACATGTCCTCTGTCCCTAGTTCTGGTAGGGGTACCTTTTCTTTACGTTTTTCGTTTTCCAACAGACCTCTCCGGAATGTTTATCGACACTTTTCTTCTCTCCACTTTTCGTTTCCTCTTTTCCTTTCTATATTCGTAGACTTACGTCTCAAGGTCTCTTATCGTTCTTCTCTATTCTTTCGGAAAAAGTCACTAGTCACGTTTCTTTAGCTCCTTTTCTTGTCTTACCCTTTCTGATCTCTAGAGAAGTTCTTTTAATCTCTATGGTTCCCTTGTAAAATACGTTTCTACCCGAGCTATTTCCTGTCTTTACCAGACCTGGATTGTCTTCGTCTTCTATAATTCTTCTCCACCATTCTTATGTGTCTTCTTGACATGTTTTTTCCAGAAGTGCTGGGTCTATTAGTACTACCACACTAGTGAGTAGATCTCGGTCTGTAGGACCTTACACTTCAGATCACCCGGAATCTTTCGTAGTGATGCTTGTTTCGATCAACTCCACTACCTTAAGGTCAACTCGATAAAGTTTAGGATTTTCTACTACGACAGTTTCACGACGTGAGTTATACGGTCGTTTAAACCTTTAGAGTCGTCACCGGTGTCCTGACCTTTTCAAGTCAAAAGTAAGGTTAGCGTTTCTTTCCGTTACAGTTTCATACGAGTTTGATGACGTGTTAACATGAGTAGAGGGTACGATCATTTCATTATGAGTTTTAAGAGGTTCGGTCGGAAGTCGTCATGTACTTGGCACTTGAAGGTCTACAAGTTCGACCGAAATCTTTTCCGTCTCCTTGGTCTCTAGTTTAATGGTTGTAGGCGACCTAGTACCTTTTTCGTTCTCTCAAGGTCTTTTTTTGTAGATAAAGACGAAATAACTGATACGGTTTCAGAAACTGACACGCCTAGTGTTATTTGACACCTTTTAAGAAGTGCTCTACCCTTATGGTCTGGTGGACTGGACGGAGAACTCTTTAGACATACGTCCAGTCCTTCGTTGTCAATCTTGACCTGTACCTTGTTGTCTGACCAAGGTTTATGCTTTTCCTCATGCAGTTCCGACATATAACAGTGGGACGAATAAATTGAATATACGTTTCGTGTAGTACTCTTTGCGACCTGACCTTGTTTGTGTTCGACCTTAGGTCTAACGACCCTCTTTATAGTTCTTGGAGTCTATACGTCTACTGTGGTGAGAATACCGTCTTTCACTTCTCCTTGATGTTTCGGAGAACTACTTTCACTTTTTCCTCTAACTTTTTCAACCGAATTTCGAGTTGTAAGTCTTTTGATTCTAGTACCGTAGACCAGGGTAGTGAAGTACCCTTTATCTATCCCTTTGTCACCTTTGTCACAGTCTGAAATAAAAAGACCCGAGGTTTTAGTGACGTCTACCACTGAAGTCGGTACTTTAATTTTCTGTGAATGAGGAACCTTCTTTTCAATACTGGTTGGATCTATCGTATAAGTTTTCGTCTCTGTAATGAAACGGCTGATTCCAGGCAGATCAGTTCCGATACCAAAAAGGTCACCAGTACATACCCACACTCTCAGCCTGACACTTCTTCCGACTCGTGACTTCTTAACTACGAAAACTTGACACCACAACCTCTTCTGGGAACTCTCAGGGAACCTGACGTTCCTCTAGGTTGGTCAGGTAAGACTTCCTCTAGTCGGGACCCTAAAAAAACCTTCCTTACTACGAATTCGACTTTGAGGTCATGAAACCGGTGGAGTACGCTTCCCAACTGAGTAACCTTTTCTGAGACTACGACCCTCCCTAACCCCCGTCCTCCTCTTCCCCTACTGTCTCCTACTCTACCGACCTACCATAGTGACTCAGTCACCTGCACTTAGACTCACTTGAGGTCCTCAACCACTACCTGTCCCTCCGGACCGTACGACGCTAAGTACCCCAGTGTTTCACAACCTGTGCTGACTCGTTGACTTGACTTGACTTGACCTTTTTGATATCCAAACTGATAGGTCTGGAAACAGTCGTTTCACTACAGATATGAAAAATTATGTGATTCAAACAGTATCGAAAAGAAGGTTCTTCGTTCACAGAAGATTAAAGTACCGACGTCAGTGACACACGTCACTAAAACCTCGGGTTCTTTTATTTTAGACAGTATCGAAGACGCAAGAGGGGAAGGTAAACGGTACTTCACTACCCTGGCCTACGGTACTAGAATCAAAAAAATTATAACTCAAATTCGGTTGAAAAAGTGAGAGGAGAAATTGAGAGTAGTTCTCCAAGAAATCGAGGAGAAGTGAAAGACGATAATCTCACCATAGTAGACGTATAGACTCCAACAACTATAGAGAGGACCGTCAGGACTAAGGACGAACATTGAGGTGGTCGGGACGGGAAGTGTAATACAAAAGACGTATATCTAATTTATTCGTCCCTCTGTTATATGTTGAACGGTATCAGGAAAGGGTTAAAACTTAGTCAGTCAACAAGGTACAGACCAAGATTAATAACAAAGAACTGAATGTTTGTCCAAAGAGTTCTCTGTCCATCCCACCAGACCATAAGGGTAGAGAAATTCTTAAAAGGTGTCAAACAACACTAGGTGTGACAGTTTCCGAAACCGTATCAGTTACCTCGTTTACGAAAAGACCTTAAGGGAACGAAAAAGACACTAGGTTACCTACAACCGTTAAACTAGAGACCAAGGAGACGGAAAAGATTTGGGTCGAACATATAGACCTTCGAGAGTCAAGTGTATGACAACTTCAGACACGACACGACACACGATTCAGCGAAGTCAGTACAGGTTGAGATACACTGGGGTACCTGATATCGGTCCGAAGAGACAGGTACCCCTAAGAGGTTCGTTCTTATGACTTCACCTAACGGTAAAGGATGAGGTCCCCTAAAGAGCTGGGTCCCCAGTTTGACCACAGAAAACACAGAGAATACAACCGTCCGCCAAGAAAAGGTGATGGTTGTGGACCCTTTGTGAACAACTTCGGATCGACCTTCCTAAAACTCGTATTTGAACGAACGTACACTTTACTGACGTTGACATACAGTCAAACTTGTAAGAAACCGTAACGAAAGGAAATCCCAACTTTGCTTTTGACCGTAAAAGGTCAGGACACTGGTGACGACTCAAAAGGTTTAAACGACCGTATAACTCACGTCGTGAAATTGTCGTAGTTGAAAATCCTAAACTTTATCGAGTTGACCTTAAGGTAATGAAGTTGATCGAAAAAGTACCATAACGAAGGCTTCCGGGTGAAGTGTGAGTTCCTACAGACCGGGATCGACTTACTGGTGTGATAGTACCAATAGACTCAGTAATTCTGAAAAAAACATATCAAGACACATAAGAAAGGTGGAAGAATTAGAGAAGACGAAGACAATCCAAGAATGGTAAAGACAGGAAATAACACGGGTAGGACCGTACTTTTACAGGGAACTATGGAGGTTAAAAGAACTTCTTATAAACAGTAATATATCACCGAGAGTAAACTCGTATGAACGATACAAGGTCCGTGACCTGACATAAATTTGGAATAATAAACACACATAAATAAAATAAAATAAGTATAATTGATAGTACATTATAGAAAGTAGGGTAAAAATACTATTTTATGGGATTCCGATATAAGACTCACTGAACGGGTTCTACTGTCCATTGTTTTAGTTTTTGTAATAACTTATGAATAAGTAAACTAACGTTTCGGGTAGAAGAAAAAATGGAATGATGAGACTTGAAACAAAAATGACACTGTGTAGAAATGACGTTCTACCATCTCCAACTTTAAAAATCATTTTAAAGTGATTAGCATCATTGTTCCCAACCTAGTCCTGTTTTGTCAACTTTCATTCTTGACTTCTTAAACTTTTATGTGTCGAAGAATCTCTTACAATATTTACAATTAATCTTCATTGTACTGAAGATGGATTCATTAAAGAATCTCCCTCTAGTTTCTACATTCAATGTTACTGTGTAAGGTAAATGTAACGGTTAAAATCCATAGTTTAGATATCGTCCTTTAAAAATCCTTTTAATAATCTGTTTTAATTATAAAAGTTCACATTAAAATAAAGGCGGTAATTAAATACTTTTCTCAGAAAATAAAAGGAGAATCTGTTTCCACCGTTAACCAAAAACAGTTTCACCATATGGTAAGGAGATAGACTCAGATTAAGTGATTATTAAAATGAAATACAATTTTACTACTGGGATTCTGTCTTCGTTCATCTCGTTTTAAGTAACGCAGTATCGTCTCTTTCTTTTATGTCTCAGTTCAATTTACGTCTCTCGGGTAGAAGAGAATCACTCACTGTAACGGAACGAACCTGAAAGGGACGTAAGGTGTCTTACACTCTAGACTCTGACCAGAAGTTGAAGGGTGAGTTCTATGTTAAGACTAGAACTCCAAATTGTAGGATTGAAAGATTAAACTCAACATAAAAAATGGATATTATAATCAGGCACTTTAAGACTGTGTGGTAGTTCTTTTGAAGACTGAGAAACGATTTAGTATTCACTAAAGATATTTTATAATTCGTCCATTTAGACCTATGTCTTTTTTTTTTTCTCTCCCTCTCTTTATAAATAACATACCTTTCCTCCTACGACACACCATTTTTCTGGTATAGAGTTCATCTTGGCCTTTTAAAGAGGACTAGGTACGTATTTTATTATCTGATTTTTCATACTACTTTGGTGGATATCCCAGTTCATAGATAGGATTTATACAATCCTGTAACACAAGACTTCAGTATGTCCAGTGGGGAGGGATGAGTAACAAACGGGAACAGTGAAAAGTCGAGACGTGAGTAGTCAACACACCGGAATCCGTTTATGAAAGTGAAAAGACTTTACGTCACAGGAGGAACAGTTTACCTCTACTATAATTATAATTACATAATATTCATAAAAGGTGTCAATAACACTAGGTGTTTCAGTTTCCGAAACCGTATCAGTTATTTCGTCTTTATCTACAAAAAGACCTTGAGAGAACGAAAAAGCTACTAGGTCGTCTACAACCGTTAAACTAGAGAACAAGGAGACGGAAAACATTTTGGTCGAACTTGTAGACCTTCGAGTGCCAAGTGTATAACGACTTCGGACCGAATCTCTTAAAACTCGTAATGAAATGATCGTACACCTTTTAAGACTTTCTCTACCCTTATGGTCTGGTGGACTGGACGGAGAACTCTTTGGATGTAAGTCCAGTCCTTCGTTGTCAATCTTGACCTGTACCTTGTTGTATGACCAAAGTTTATCCTTTTCCTCATGTAGTTCCGACATATAACAGTGGGACGAATAAATTGAATATACGTCTAATGTAGTACTCTTTGGACCTAACCTTCTTTGTATTCGACCTTAGGTCTAACGACCCTCTTTATAGTTCTTGGAGTCTATACGTCTACTGTGGTGGGAATAACTGATACGGTTTCGGAAACTGACACACCTAGTGTTATTTGACACCTTTTAAGACTTTCTCTACCCTTATGGTCTGGTGGACTGGACGGAGAACTCTTTAGACATACGTCCAGTCCTTCGTTGTCAATCTTGACCTGTACCTTGTTGGTTGACCAAGGTTTGTCCTTTTCCTCACGTAGTTTCGACATATAACAGTGGGACGAATAAATTGAATATACGTCTAATGTAGTACTCTTTGGGTCTGACCTTCTTTGTGTTCGACCTTAGGTCTAACGACCCTCTTTATAGTTCTTGGAGTCTATACGTCTACTGTGGTGAGAATACCGTCTTTTACTTCTCCTTGATGTTTCGGAGAACTACTTTCACTTTCTACTCTCACTTTTTCCACCGAATTTCGAGTTGTAAGTCTTTTGATTCTAGTACCGTAGGTCAGGGTAGTGAAGTACCCTTTATCCCTTTGTCACCTTTGTCACAGTCTGAAATAAAAAAAAAACCCCCCACCCACGAGGTTTTCGTGACGTCTACCACTGAAGTCGGTACTTTAATTTTCTGTGAATGAGGAACCTTCTTTTCAATACTGGTTGGATCTATCGTATAAGTTTTCATCGCTGTAATGAAACGGCTGATTCCAGGCAGATCAGTTCCGATACCAAAAAGGTCACCAGTACATACCCACACTCTCAACCTGACACTTCTTCCGACTCGTGACTTCTTAACTACGAAAACTTGACACCACAACCTCTTCTGAGAACTCTCAGGGAACCTGACGTTCCTCTAGGTTGGTCAGGTAAGACTTCCTTTAGTTGGGACCCTAAAGAAACCTTCCTTACTACGATTTCGACTTTGAGGTTAAGAAACCGGTGGAGTACGCTTCTCAACTGAGTAACCTTTTCTGAGACGACGACCCTCCCTAACCCCCGTCCTCCTCTTCCCCTACTGTCTCCTACTCTACCGACCTACCGTAGTGACTCAGTTACCTGCACTTAGACACACTTGAGGTCCTCTACCACTACCCGTCCCTCCGGACCTCACGACGCTAAGTATCCCAGCGTTTCTCAGTCTGTGTTGACTCGTTGACTTGACTTGATACCGTCTTTCACTTCTCCTTGATTACTCGGAGAACTACTTTCACTTCCTCCTCTTACTTTTTCAACCGAATTTCGAGTGGTAAGTCTTTTGCTTCTAGTACCGTAGACCAGGGCAGTGCAGTACCGTTTATCTACCCCTTTGTCACCTTTGTCACAGTCTGAAACAAAAAAACCCGAGGTTTTAGTGACGTCTTAATTTTCTGAGAATGAGGAACCTTCTTTTCAATACTGGTTGGATCTATCGTATAAGTTTTCGTCTCTGTAATGGAACGGTTGTTTCCAGGCAGATCAGTTCCGATACCAAAAAGGTCATCAGTACATACCTACACTCTAAACCTGACACTTCTTTCGACTCGTGGCTTCTTAACTACGAAAACTTGACACCACAACCTCTTCTGAGAACTCTCAGGGAACCTGACGTTCCTCTAGGTTGGTCAGGTAAGACTTCCTCTAGTCGGGACCCTAAAGAAACCTTCCTTACTACGATTTCGACTTTGAGGTTAAGAAACCGGTGGAGTACGCTTCCCAACTGAGTAACCTTTTCTGAGACTACGACCCTCCCTAACCCCCGTCCTCCTCTTCCCCTACTGTCTCCTACTCTACCGACCTACCGTAGTGACTCAGTTACCTGCACTTAGACACACTTGAGGTCCTCTACCACTACCCGTCCCTCCGGACCTCACGACGCTAAGTATCCCAGCGTTTCTCAGTCTGTGTTGACTCGTTGACTTGACTTGATACCGTCTTTCACTTCTCCTTGATTACTCGGAGAACTACTTTCACTTCCTCCTCTTACTTTTTCAACCGAATTTCGAGTGGTAAGTCTTTTGCTTCTAGTACCGTAGACCAGGGCAGTGCAGTACCGTTTATCTACCCCTTTGTCACCTTTGCCACAGTCTGAAACAAAAAAACCCGAGGTTTTAGTGACGTCTTAATTTTCTGAGAATGAGGAACCTTCTTTTCAACACTGGTTGGATCTATCGTATAAGTTTTCGTCTCTGTAATGGAACGGTTGTTTCCAGGCAGATCAGTTCCGATACCAAAAAGGTCATCAGTACATACCTACACTCTAAACCTGACACTTCTTTCGACTCGTGGCTTCTTAACTACGAAAACTTGACACCACAACCTCTTCTGAGAATTCTCAGGCAACCTGACGTTACTCTAGGTTGGTCAGATAAGATTTTCTCTAGTCAGGACCCACAAGTAACCTTCCTGACTACGATTTCGACTTTGAGGTTATGAAACCGGTGGAGTACGTTTCTTAACTGAGTAACCTTTTCTGGGACTACGACCCTCCCTAACCCCCGTCCTCCTCTTCCTCTACTGTCTCCTACTCTACCGACCTACCGTAGTGACTGAGTTACCTACAATCAAACTCATTTGANACCTTCCTGACTACGATTTCGACTTTGAGGTTATGAAACCGGTGGAGTACGTTTCTTAACTGAGTAACCTTTTCTGGGACTACGACCCTCCCTAACCCCCGTCCTCCTCTTCCTCTACTGTCTCCTACTCTACCGACCTACCGTAGTGGCTGAGTTACCTACAATCAAACTCATTTGAGGTCCTCAACCAGTACCTGTCCCTCCGGACCCTACGACGTTAAGTACCCCAGTGTTTCTCAGTCTGTACTGACTCGCCGACTTGACTTGACTTGACTAATGTTCATATCATTTTCAGGACCCTTAAAAAGTAAGGTGCACGTTATATACATACAAGGAGTGTTGTTATATTACTTCACGACAATTACAGAAGTCAGTTTCAGGTAGTCTTTATGTAGGTGCCTACTTGTTCAACCAAAATAACGAGTATTTGAGTGGTACCTCTTAGTACCCCATAGAAACACACTATTACAACCTTGGTTTCTTTGTCTTAAACAACCTCTCTAGACAATTCTCTTAATAACGTACCTTAGTCAAATGTGTCACACTCTCACTGAGTACGCTTCTTGGTTGAGTAACCTTTTCTGGGACTAAGACCCTTTCTGACTTCCGTCCTCCTCTTCCCCTGGTGTCTCCTACTATACAAACCTACCGTAGGACTGGACTACCTGTACTCAAACTCGTTCGAAGACCTCCATCACTATCTGTCCCTTCGGACCGTTCGACGTCAGGCACTCCGACGTTTCTCAACCTGTACTGACTCGTTGACTTGACTTGACTCCCACTTGATCTCTTCACGTTCTGGTATTCCACCCGATAACAGTCCTTTCCGTCTGACCTTAAGAGTCGTTTCCGACCTTGAAAGTCGTGTCCGACTACGACATCGGGTGTCACCTTAGAGAAAAGGGAGTCCCTTTAGATCGAGACAAAAACTCTGAAAAGTTGAATAACCAGGTCCGAGTGGGTCCAATAGATCTTATTGGAGAGGATGGATTACAGTTGAATAATACCTGAAATTAGTGTACATGTCCTATGGAAGTCTTGTTGTGGATCTATGCATAGACTCACTTATTGACTCCTGGTATCGGAACCGTTGTGTACTTTGACTGGAAATTTGATGACATCCTAAACCCGAACACAACCGCTAAAGCTCCTACTAAATTCTTTGTCACTGAAACAAGAGTTGATCTAAGACAGTCCTTAATATTATCCACCACCTCACCCCATTAAGATATTAGTCCGTAGATTCATTGAGAATGGATCTTCCATTTCGATTTCGACATTAATCATTTCTTCGTCTCCAGTAAGTATAATAGATCCTGTCTTCATACGAACCAGTAAAAGTACTAAACCTGTGACAAGTACAAGTACAAAACAGACACGGTACTAAAGACTCCCAGGAACAAAAGACAAAACTAGGTAGGACCAGTGTCTTACCGACAGACTACGACAACATGTTGTGACGAATACAAGTTGTTCTTTTGTGGTTTTGGATCGACACTCATCGTCCGGTCGGGGACCGTTGTTGTTCCGGATTAATGTTCGTCGAGATCTGTGGTCCCGAAAAAGTCAGAGTGAGAAGGAATATCAGAAACAGTGACACTTTATTTTGTCACGACTCTTTGACTCCATGTAGATTGTCCCTGTCCCACTAACTAAGGTTTACCTTGGGGGTAATTGGACACCAAAGGTATTGTGTGTGTCTTTGTATTTAATAAAAGTTTTTTATACAAGAGGGGAGATTTTTAACGGAAACTGAAATCGAGTCAGTAAGTAGGGAGTGTTTATAGACCTCATAATTACATCATCCTATTTATTATGATTTTATATCTCATTTCCTTCTTTTGATTAAAAGACTCAGTCCTGTTAAGGGACGTAAGATGAGAGTTATAAACTCAACTGTATGAATTAATATGTCATTCAGTTGGTCTTACAGGAAACTACATTAGTCAAGTCAAGTCAAGCCAGTGAGTCAGTACAGGTTGAGAAACGTTGGGGTACTTGACGTCGTGTGGGTATCGTCGTCCGGAGGGACAGGTAGTGGTTGAGGACCTTAAGTGGGTTTGAGTACAGGTAGTTCACCCACTACGGTAGGTCGGTAGAGTAGGAGATAGTAGGGGAAGAGGAGGACGGGGGTTAGGGAGAGTCGTAGTCTCAGAAAAGGTTACTCAGTTGAGAAGTGTACTCCACCGGTTTCATGACCTCAAAGTCGAAGTCGTAGTCAGGAAGGTTTCTTGTGGGTCCTGACTAGAGGAAATCTTACCTGAGAGGAACGTTACTAGGGGTTTAGGGAAATTTACATCCATCCAAGTGGTCTTGTATCTTGTATTTCTTATGAATTCCGTCCCCTTTTTAAGTTTACTTTCTAGTACGTCAATGAAATCCGTCGTGTTATACTGGAATATTCAGAAAAATAAGGGGACTCATGTTTATGACCTCGAAAACTCTTGTACTCTTCTTATTAAATGAGTTGTTCTAAAGATGTCCATCTTTTCCGTTTCCATAAGGAACCGATGGTGAACCGTCTTTAGTGAACCTAGTTGAGTCATAAATCTCTTAAGGTGTACGTGATACCTTTGTTTCTCTTTCTGTCCATTGGATGTATGTCTCAGTTACCTTTCCCCTCCCTTACCTTGGACGGTCCCTCCCCCTGGTTGAGTCCCTTCTAAAAAACCTTCGATATCGGGTCTTATAGGACAACCTGTAGTTTAATCGACATAGAAGTAGATAGGTACTCCGACAAGTCTTTAGGGGTGGGGTGTAGTGGTTGTCCGTATGTGTGTATTTACTCTTCTGAGATGGGGAGCAAATTCCATTCCTCGTCGTCGACGAAACGACCTCGTCGGCACTTGTCTATGGGCTGTGGGTTCCATTCTCTTTGGGTTCATTCTACCATCCACAACGTTCTCCCGTAGTCTCCCGTGTGTGTGACTTTAGTATGCGTGTTTTTTACTCAGTTAAATTAGCGTAATCCTGGTGTCGGAACAGATTGAGTTACTTTGGTTCTGTGTGAGTATCCCGTTGGGTTCTACCCATCCAGTACCACCTCTTCAGACTGTCTTATACCAGGTGACCTCTTCCCTTACCGTTTGGTGAAGTCATAAGAACGGAACTTTTGGGGTACTTGTCATACTTTTCCGTTTTACTATCCTATGACTTTCTCCTTGAGGGGTCCAGTCATCCACGGGTTACACGATGACCTCTAGTTACCTCTTTATTGAGGTCTTTCTTACTTCCCTACCTCGGTTTCGTTTTTGTTATGGGTCGACACCTACACTGACCACTATCTTCGTGCCAGGTTACGACATTTCTCGTTATAACGTATCCTTGGACCTTACAGTCCAGGTACTTAGTTCCGTTTAACCTTCACCAGTTTGTTCTCTACCGTTCTCACTTACAGTTGTAAGATCCTTGGTCGCTTGATTTTACCTGAGCTTACCCACTTAAATTGGTCTACTGGTAATATAGATGATGACGCCCGTCCTTAGGGAGTCTTCTTTACCTCATCGGTAGTACCAGTAGTTTTCTCAGGTTTTACGTCATGAACCTACGTTAGAGTTTTTGCTGTCTTACTAGAGACAAGCAAAGGTTCCGTTTGGTAAGTAATAGTGTCATTAGGTTCAGATACGGGGTTGGTCATTGTGACTTCTTCGACTTCAACTTACCAAGACACTTCTGGATGTTCTGGAAAATCTTAATTGTGGGTTTTTCCTACAGGAAAAGTAATATCCCCTGACCTTACGTTTTCATCCTTCAGTTCTTTGTGGACCTCATTGTCCGTTTAAACCGGACCTTACACCTTACTTCGTCCTGTTTCTGATTATCTCAAAACGGTTCTTTTACGTGACCAGTATCGTTTGTGGGAGAAGGTTGTTGTGTTCTCTTCTGAGATGTGTACCTGTAGTGGTCTACCAGTTGTGGTTTTAGTCTAAGTAATATAAGAAACGTCGATTTCTACCTCTTCGAGATATGTCAGTTGTTTTTGTTCTGGTTATCGACTGACACCGAGTCTAGTACTTGAGGAATAATGGTTTAAGTCTGAGTTTAACTTCTTTCATCCCTTTTGTCGATCTGGTAAGTCCATATTGGATTTAGTTTAGGGAATACTAATATGTCACCTTCACTCTTTATCTATATTCCCGGATCTAGACTATCTGTCTCACGGACTACTTGATACCTTACTCCAAACACTGTAACATGTCCTCTGTCCCTAGTTCTGGTAGGGGTACNCTGGTAACGGTTCTTTTTCTTTACGTTTTTCCGTTTTACCGACAGACCCCTCCGGAATGTTTATCGACACTTTTCTTCTCTCCACTTTTCGTTTCCTCTTTTCCTTTCTATATTCGTAGACTTACGTCTCAAGGTCTCTTATCGTTCTTCTCTATTCTTTCGGAAAAAGTCACTAGTTACGTTTCTTTAGCTCCTTTTCTTGTCTTACCCTTTCTGATCTCTAGAGAAGTTCTTTTAATCTCTATGGTTCCCTTGTAAAGTACGTTTCTACCCGAGCTATTTCCTGTCTTTACCAGACCTGGATTGTCTTCGTCTTCTATAACTCTTCTCCACCGTTCTTATGTGTCTTCTTGACATGTTTTTTCCAGAAGTGCTGGGTTTATTAGTACTACCACACTAGTGAGTAGATCTCGGTCTGTAGGACCTTACACTTCAGTTCACCCGGTCCGTTTTGGTTATGTCATAACATTTCATTTTATTTCATTTTTATTTTAAAAATTTTTTATTTATTTAATTTTTTGGATACACTAGTTTTGTTTTCTTACTTTCTTTCTTTCGTAGTGATACTTGTTTCGATCACCTCCACTACCTTAAGGTCAACTCGACAAAGTTTAGGACTTTCTACTACGACACTTTCACCACGTGAGTTAGTTATACGGTCGTTTAAACCTTTTGACTCGTCACCGGTGTCCTGACCCTTTCCAGGTAAAAGTAAGGTTAGGGTTTCTTTCCGTTACGGTTTCTTACGAGTTTGATGACGTTTTAACGTGAGTAGAGTGTACGATCATTTCATTACGAGTTTTAAGAGGTTCGTTCCGAAGTCGTTATGCACTTGACACTTGAGGGACTACAAGTTCGACCAAAATCTTTTCCGTCTCCTTGGTCTCTAGTTTGACGGTTGTAGACGACTTAGAACCTTTTTCGTTCTCTCAAGGTCTTTTTGTAGATAAAGACGAAATAACTGATACGGTTTCGGAAACTGACACGCCTAGTGTTATTTAACACCCTTTAAGACTTTCTCTACCCTTATGGTCTTGTGGACTAGACGGAGAAGTCTTTAGACATACGTCCAGTCCTTCGGTGTCAATCTTGACCTGTACCTTGTTGTCTGACCAAGGTTTATCCTTTTCCTCATGCAGTTCCGACATATAACAGTGGGACGAATAAATTGAATATACGTCTCATGTAGTACTCTTTACGACCTGACCTTCTTTGTGTTCGACCTTAGGTCTAACGACCCTCTTTATAGTTATTGGAGTCTACACGTCTACTGTGGTGGGAATACCGTCTTTTACTTCTCCTTGATTTTTCGGAGAACTACTTTCACTTTCACCTCTCACTTTTTCGACCGAATTTCGAGTTGTAAGTCTTTTGTTTCTAGTACCGTAGACCAGGGTGAAGTACCCTTTATCTACCCTTTTGTCACCTTTGTCACAGTCTGAAATAAAACCCCCGAGGTTTTAGTGACGTCTACCACTGAAGTCGGTACTTTAATTTTCTGCGTATGAGGAACCTTCTTTTCAATACTGGTTCGATCTATCGTATAAGTTTTCATCTCTGTAATAAAACGGTTGATTCCAGGTAGATCAGTTCCGATACCAAAAAGGACACCAGTACATACCTACACTCTCAACTTGACACTTCTTTCGACTCGTGGTTTCTTAACTACGAAAGCTTGACACCACAACCTCTTCTGAGAACTCTCAGGGAACCTGACGTTCCTCTAGGTTGGTCAGGTAAGACTTCCTCTAGTTGGGACCTTAAAGAAACCTCCCTTACTACGACTTCGACTTTAAGGTCATGGAACTGGTGGAGTACGCTTCACTGAGTAACCTTTTCTGAGACTACGACCCTCCATGACCGCCGTCCTCCTCTTCCCCTCCGTCTCCTACTCTACCGCCTACCGTAATGACTGAGCTACCTCCACTCAGACTCACTTTTGAGATCCTCAACCAAAACCTGTCCCTCCGGACCGTACGACGTTAAGTACCCCAGCGTTTCTCAGCTTGTGCTGACTCGCTGACTCGACTTGACTTGAGGAAAGTATCTTTTTAGGGAGACCAGGTGAGACTCACTTCGGACGAGGTCTTGAACCCCTAAAGGGTCAGGGAAGGTCCGGAGAATCATGTTTCAGAAGTAGACCGTTGACTCCACAGTAGTGTCTCCTATAAAGACTAACCGATTTTCGATTGGACTGTCTCACACCGAACCGAGAATTCTTAAGGGAGAGTTGAGTCGGGTGTAGTAACGAGACGTTGAGTCTTGTCGTTGAAGACTCTGGTGAAACTCTTGTCCTACTAGGACTTGTCTCGGGAGTAAGACCCCCGGGAGCGGGACTGGCGGTACTACTCAGGGAGACCCTCACTTCTGTAACACCCACTCACGTACCAACTTCCTATGCCTCTGACTTCAATCCCTCGTCCCTTAACCTCCCCAGCCGCCCCCAACCCCCCCCCGCACCTTAACCGGATCTTTATCTCTGGGGCCTTCGTAAGAGTTATAATTCGTTTAGATTTTCAATGGCAGTAACGTGGAAGTCCTTTAGTCTCAGGTCTGGGCGGGAGAGACAATGGACACGACAACGTACGAGACAAAGACTATGACCTAGATCACTTATACAAGACCTCCCGAGGTCCCGTAAGTGAGTGTTAACAGAGTTTCTAATCGCTACAAAAGTGTTCATCTACAAAACAATGTTTTTCAAAGTACTCGGTAACGAGGGTTTAAAAGACTTATTGAAAACTTCGAAAAACACATAAAGAGGATTTCAAATATAACCCCATATATCAAAGTACTTAATACTTATGACAAACCTATACTTCTTTCCATTGGAAATGAACCAAAGTCTAGATGTATGTAAAGACACGACCGTAAGACCGTGTCGATCCACACGTTCGGGTCGACTTACAGAAATCTGTTTCGTAAAATAATGTACCAAGAGTGAATTAGAGTCAATGAAATAAACACAGTGGAGTGTTTATTAGTTTATTTTTCCGTACATCTTTACGAAAGGTTCATTACTTCTGTGTATTTATGGTTACTAATAAGAATAAAAATTTAATAATGATAGTGTTCATATTGAAGTATAAAAATATTTAGTTTCATCTCCTATATAAATTAAAATAAATTTTAATTCTTGAAAAACTTCTTTTTAAACTTCTTAATTTAATATAATAAGAGTTAAACAGTCGGGTTTAACGGACAGAAAGTCAAGTACATCACTTCTGGACATATCCCTCTGACCCGTTCGTGTTCAATTAATGTACCAGGGAATCCTGGGAGACGGAACGACAGGGGGAGAAAGGTGGGAGAGAAGTATGTAAAGAAGTAGAAGGAAAGGAAGGTCCTAGGTAGGGACCGAGTATAGAGACAACAAAGTATCTGTCCTTTTCACCCAAAGATTTTGGTTTCATCTTTTCGGTTTACCAAATTTCACCTCCACTTTCTTTCCAATGAGATTGGAAGTTGTTGAAATAATTGGTACCGTCGATGGTGAGATTAAAACATACCATCACGTTCAAAGTGGACGAAGAGGTCTCGTGAAGGTTAAAAGGAGAGAAGGAGTAGCGTGGTCTCGTAGGAACAGTCCGAACTAAATGTGTAATCCGTGTCACCCGTGTCACGACTCCCGGACGTAACGAACATCCCGGGTATTTTTAACAAAAAAAAAAATTTAATCTAAATTTTTTTTTGAAAATCTCATCCCCCTTTAAGAAATTTAAAATTAGGTTCGACTTAATACAAATGGAAACATAGTATACCGATATTTTATGTAAAACTTATAAAAATATTTTCCTCCGTGAGTGTTTTCGTTGTTACGAATTCCGAGTGTTCAGTATTACGTCGAGACCAGTGACGACTGAGACTGAAGGTATACCAAGCCGATGGATACAGACAGTCAGAAGGGGGTTTAGAGACATTAAGAGTTCTTATTGTTAACTACAAATTATGTGTAAAAACTCTTGTGTCGTTTGATTTAAACCCCCTAAGTTTCTGTTTTTCTGCACTAAAGACAGGGGATCTCCCATATGTCTAATCGTTACTTTTCTACGTCCTTTCGTCTTCCTGGTACTGACTCGTCTTGGCACCTAGGTCGACTCCGATTTTGACATTTTCACTTAATCAAGGTTGACTGTGTGACCTCACTACAAGAAGTCGTTGTCAACAATCGGGTCCTGTTCATGGTCTACTTTTCCTATAATATACATACGGACAGACCTTTTCCTCAGTTCTACGTAACGTTTCTATTCCTCCGAAACAACGTTCCGAAAAATGATTGACCTGTTAATGGTTGTGTCTCGCTTCTTCGTCGTCCATGACCCTTAAAACAGATCTTTGACCCGGTGTTTACTTCGGGTGTTACAAACTATCAGTTAAAGAAGAAAGTGAACGAATTACTCCTAGAAAAGAGATAAAAAGGGAAAGAACGAGGAGTGAGGCTGAGTCGACTGGTGTAACGGCGGATACCGTATTTGCAGATGGTTTGTATACCAGGGAGACCGATGATATGGGTACTTAAACTACCTCTACTTCTCAAGATGCACCTGGACCTTTTCTTCCTCTGACAGACCGTAGACGGACACAAATCAGTTAAATCTTCCAAACTGGGAGTCCCACGTGACTCTTTGTATCGACGTCGCTTTGTATTAAACCTCTAGTGCTAAGTTTCCAGGTTGAGATGACGACGATGGTTGTCATACACAAGTGGTAAGACGGAGAGAAATAATTAGAAGGGGAAGTATGGTCGAAGTGAGGGAAAAAGGGATCCCTATCTATGGGAAGTGGTGAGATATTTTGGGAGAGGAAAGGTTCCTCAGTGGTATAAAAGAGTACCATTATCGACTTGGGAGTAGGAGACGGAAGAAGGTTGAGTACATAAAGGTATACTATCTTTCTAGGGATGAGGGTATTACGTCAGAAACTTATAAAGTACCTCTCTAGGGTGTCTGGAGGGTGAACTGTCCGTCCAGTAGTTTTTGTCCCCCTGTCCCTATTTCGTCTTCGTTGTATACCACGGAGGGTTTGTCTTCACTTTGTTCTCGAGGAGGTGATAATCTGACCCTCTGTAAGGACCCTCCCAAGGAGGTCTCCGTTACCCGTCACTATAAGGGCAAAGTGTAGACACGACAAAGGAGTGGTGTCTCCAAGGACTCCACTGACACAAAAGGTTCAGAGGGTACTACAACCCAGTCGGGTTGTGGGAGTAGACAGTGCACCTGTTGTAGAAAGGAGGACACTAGTTGTAATGTACCGACTCCTTACCCGTGAGTCAGTATCTCCCACAAAGACTCTGGTCGAAGGAGAGGTTCCTACTAGTAAGGAAGAGGTTCTAGTCAATGGAGTGGAAGGAGGGAAGACTACTACTACAAATACTGACGTTTCACCTCGTGACCCCGGACCTATTCGGCGACGATTTTGTGACCCCATACATGCTCAAGGTGGGAAAACCTTGTAATAAAAGAGACAGTTCAGGTTGTGTGTGAATGACAATAGACGATTTAGAGTACCGGGATTTGAAGTGTAAGGTTCCCAAAGATTACTGTCTGGAGTGAGAGAAGGGATTCGAGGTATGGGGAAGGAACGGGGTAGGGTGGGTGTACGTGTCTTTGCAAGACATAAGACTCAAGGTGTTGAAGTGAAAGTGTCTCGGACTCTAAGGTCGGGGATACAGTCTCGACTGTCTCTGACACCAGACACGGGACCCCAACTGACACCCGGAGCACCCGTAGCACCACCCGTGGCAGGAGTAGTAGGCTCCAGACGCGAGACCACCGGGGAGGTCTGTGGTCCCCGGTAACACTTAGTGTGAGGTCTTCCTTCCATTCTTAAGTCTAGACAATCTAGACCCCTGTATCATGTCTACTCCCTTTCACCCTCCTCCGACACCTGTGTTTACACCGACTTTCAACGACCTGACCCTTTGTCGTATCGGCACCGTGTCCTCGGGGACTCGGGTGAGTAGAGCACAGAAAGGGTAACGTCCACGTGACAGGTAGAAGCTCTTGTCTTTTTGCCTGAACGATCTACTGGATCTCGATAAAAGACCGGTTCAGGTAGTACATGGAAGAGAGGAGGATGGGAGGAGGAGTATGAAGAGACACTGAAATTCACGACATATTAGAGTCTCGAGTGTATGTAAACCCTAAGAGGGGGACTAGAAGATTAAAAAAGAAAAGAGACAACAATGGATAATACCCTAGGGACTCTATAGGGTGGGTCGATGGATTAGGTGGTTACTGGAATTTGATTATATAGGTACCTTCTTTATTTACGGAAATAATCCAGAAATGAAAAAGGGTAGAAAGTAAAGTCCCGACTAATCTTGGTACCGGAGAAGACGAAGTCCGGGTAAATTGGAGTAAAGGGTCTAATACAAAGTACAGGTTATTGTGTCCTCGTCGAACATCTCTGACTATGATAAAACCATAGAATCGACCTCAATATAAAGACAGAAGGAAAAAAAGGTAGGAATTGGTGACGATGTGTGGGGTTTAAGTCTGTAGTTACTTCCATTATATATGAGAGACGGAAACCACGTCTAAACAATTTTGTTTTTATGTTTTTGGTTCTTCATTTCACTATGAATAAAATTATAGTGAAATTTTAAAAACTGTCTCTTTATTCAACCCTTTTTCCTTAAAATTTAGAGATTTCATGGTTCTCAGTTTTAATCAAAAGTCTTGAAAATCAAGAGTTTCTTAATCACCACTATTCTTTTTGATAGAAGAGAGGGAGAGTATGAACTTCTCTATTCTTAATAGATCCATCCTTTTCTTTATACAAACAATCCTTTTGTAATCTTATTCTGTTATTTCGTCCATAGACTCTTCCTGGTTTATGAAACAGGAATAAATACCAATCTTCGTTACCCTTTTACCTACCTACTTCTTTGGTGTCTGTATAAATTCTTGTGTCGACATTAAACGAAGTACAGGATACGTTTAGGGACGATCTTTTGGTACATCTGAAAAGGACTGTACCGTACACACCTTGTTGTCTCACTTATACCGAGGTCCTACGAGGATCCGTCTATTCGGATTCAGTCCGAGTGACTTAGAGTCACGTAGGGATAAACAGGACCTCTATTAGGTGGTCATAGGAGTCGAGGACGGGGAGTGGGGAGGACCGTTTCCCTTTGTATTCGAATGTTCTCTCTTTAGAGACCTCCTTGTCGTACCTTCTCTATTACACCGTCGTCGAAACCGACGGTATAGGAGGAGATCTGAGTGACAGAGCTTCAGGGACTTCACCCCTACCTAGTTGTCTACTCTAAGAGACCGACAGGAGTCACACAGGTTCCGGAGTGAGAACCCTTACATACACTGAATGAACCTCAGTAAAACGGGAACTTTTAATAAATCCAAGTAACGGAGTCAGAAAGGTGAGACGTTAATGATTCAGGTATGTAACGTAACGTCTAATAAAATACCTTGTTGACGCTTTACATACTTTGACAGGAACGGGTCCGGTAGACGTAGTGACTCGAATTTTACACTAACCTTGTGTTTAGGTAAGGAACTTTCTTACACAGAAGTAAGAAAGGGACGTTTATCCAAGTAGTATAGTAAAAAGAGCTAAGGTATACATACACAATTATATGACAAACAAAAAGAGAAAGACTGAATGGAACATTTCTAAAAAAAATTATATAAATTTAGTTTTTTTATAAAATTTTTTACACAGACCCTTTTTTTCTGTGTGATACTTGTGTCATTGACTATCTCATCTAAAATTACGTTTCGTTGGATTTAGGTTTATGTCCTGAGTCGTGAAATGTCGATCCTAAAATTTAATATTGTAATCCGTTTCATAGATTGTAAAGACTTAGAATAAAAGGGTAAGTATTTCATCCTCACCATTATGAAAGAAACGTCTCAATGACTGTCTTAAACTTATTAGAACAATATATCTTTCATGGAATATGTATCATATCTTTATGTCTTCTTTTGCAACAATCAATATAGGTATAAAATAAATTTTCTTACCTAATACAATATGTTTTTAACAAAAAGACTCGGGAAATTACTAAATCCTCTAAGTTTGAACCTCGATATCTACTTAAAGAAAAGTATACAATAACCTCTTAAAAAAAAAAGGAGAGGTTTTACTCGTCTCCACCCTGACCCAATCCGAATCTCTTGTGTCCCATGTCACCAATCACTGTGTAGTGACCACTTCCCCAACGATCCTCTTGAGTCCCGTTCAACATTATAAACTGAAACACAAAAATGAGAAATTATTTTCTATACAGAGGAGGGATACCGGATACTTAAAAATCGGTTCGATGCCATATACGTTGTCTAGAAATAGGTACGAATAAAACTCCTTTTCACCCTTCATCTTAATTTTCGATGGACACTCCATCTTCGTTGTCTTTTTAAATTTCAGGTCTGTTCCTTAATCATTTACGTCCCTTAGACTTGGTGTCGACCAGTACTTTTATATCCACTATCCCGTTACTTTGATGAGACATACTACGATGTTATCATGTATGTACAGTATGTTTCGGTATCTTACATGTAATTCTCACTTAGGATTACATTTGATAACTGAAACGTACGATTGCTACACAGTTACATCCAAGTAGTAAACATTCTTTACATGGCGACAATCCTCTCCAAATATTATCCCTTCAATGTCATACCCGTCCTCTATATACCTTTAGAGAAAGTCGAGTCAAGTCAAGTCAAGTCAGCGAGTCAGCACAGGCTGAGAAACGGAAGGTAAATTAAAACGATACTTTTATTTGGATGAGATTTTACTAACTAATTTATTTTAATCTAACCATTAATAGTAGAGTTTATATATTTTATTGTCAAAATTATACCTTTCTTTACATCCAGTAGATTTTTATGTATTTATCCGACTCTTAAAAAACCGTTATCTTAAAGTTCATTTACAATACATTTATATTACTAAGTAGTCGATTGTTGGGTCTTATAACCTCCATCACACACACAAATGTAATATACACAATAGTATTATATCCCAATATAACATATCGTAATGATAGTCACAGGACCTTTATCTGTATACGAAATGAGGAAGGGTTTCTCTATGATTTCTTTTGTTTAAAGTACCGTCAACGTAAAATAACTTCCCTGAGTAAGTAATTCAGAAACACATTCAATTTGTCTTTATTTTAATTAAGGTTTTTTATTCTCGTTTATAAATATAGTCGGTGATATACTGTAATGATACTTGTTTCTACCTTTAGTCAGGAGTACTAAAGTTTAATATACTAATAACTTGTTAATAAACTTAATAAAGTCTCATGTACGTATTTTATTCTGAAATTATAAGTTATGTGATAAAATTTAAATATTTAACTTTTAGTGTATTTTTATATAGTTCAAACATGAATGGTGTATGTCTGTTCCTAAAACTTCCTAAATTATATGTTTAGTCCGTGAAGTGTGTATCAACTGTGTATGATTCGTCAGTTGTCTACAATTGTTAAACACAATAACAATAAAAGACCTTGGGTTTGGTATTTAGAGTACCATTTAATACAGTCTTCCTACGTTGCTTCTAATTCGTGTACCCTTCAAGATGACCTGTTTATTAAGGTAAAGAAGTCGTTTATTAAACGATCCTTTTTATTTCTTGTCTATTTGATATGTAATTTTTTTTATATACCTGGTTTACGATGCGAAACAAACCTAAGTATATGTTTATTTTATTGAATTTTTTAAGAACACTCTGTTAGTCTTTTTGACCTTGTGATTTTTGTGATTCCTTAATACATAGATTAAAATGCATACGAGTACCGTAATAATAAAGATTTTTGAGTAATGTAAAATATAAAAACATCATTTTATAAATCCTTACTTTACTATAAGACTCTAATAAAAGGTTCAGACTTACATTTTAATTCATCTGCCCAAATGTTTTAAGGGATACTCGACTATTAACAATTTCGACCTAACGACTATGGACTATGATACGAGGGATGATACCATATATCAACTTTAAAAGGTATTATGTTTCAAAAATTTTTTTTTTTTTAAATCACTTTCGTTTTTTTCATCCGTCTCCCCGTAAGATAAATTTGAAAACAGTAAAAAATTTCAAAAGAAGTCAAAATAGTATAAATCCTTTGAACCTCATATGTTTACGATTAGGTCTGATGTCCTTGGAGAGTCTTTATATTGGGATTTCTATATATATATACGTTGTTTCTTATTATCATTTCCATTCGTTTCATTAAAAGGGAAATAATAACCGACTTAATTAGGGGTTTGAGACCATTGGACTAATTAAATTAATCATTACGTTTTTACCAATAACTCATGGTTACAATAGTGTGTATGTTAAGATACAAGAGTCATATAATTTTATTACACTTTTGTCTATACAAGTAACAGAAGTTTCTTAAATGTGAGGTCCGTTTCTTTATATGTGTGTACTTTATTAAGGTGTTTCTATATTAGTCTTCGAGACTTTTTAAATTGCTTTTTATTTTCCATTGTGTTTTCTCATAACGTGTCTGTGGTGCATTTTAAACCATCTCAAATCTTCTCTGAACTTCTTTACGTAAAACTCTACTTTATTCTACCACGTATCATACATTTCTTGTTTCAATTCCTCCCGTCTCGTTTACAAACTCTTTTAGAATGTTGTACTTTATTTTCTACTCTTATTTTTAGTAGTGTATGAACCATTTCTTTCAAGTTACATTCTTGTTTATTTGACTTTTTTTTTCTCGTTTGTTTTAACAAATTTATTTGAAATTTTGGAAAGATTAATCTTAATAGTCTTCCTTTTTTCTATGACGTAGATTATTTTCATTACGAACGAACGAACACACACGAGTCAGTACAGACAAACGCTGCGGGAAATGACATCAGGTGGTCCGAGGAGACAACTACTTTAAAAGGTCCGTTCTTATGACCTCAACGGTAAAGGATGAAGTCCCCTAGAAGGACTGTGTCCCTACTTTGGGTACAGAAAATACAGGGGACGTGACCGTCCACCCAAGAAATGGTTATATTTTAATTATTACCCCCGATTTTTACTTCTTAAATTGTATTTCGAACCTTTTAATTGGTTCTTTTAGAGAGACTTTAATTTTTTTATTCTTTTGTTTCTTTTCATTATATATCTTCTTTTCTATTCTGTATCTCTTATGTAAGTCCTTTCAGATAACAATGTAGTTCATTGTCTCGATCTCTCTCCTTGTTTTTTTATTCTATTTTATAATGGTTTTGTACCTCTTCCGTTACTGTGGGGTGAGGTCATGAGAACGGACCTCTTAGGGTCCCTGCTCCCTCGGACCACCTGACGATGGATATCCCAACGTGTCTTAGTCTATACTGACTTCGCTGAATCGTCGTCGTCGTCGTAATGGTTTTGTTTATCGTTACCCTTTAAAAGGTCTATACTTCTTGGATTGAGAGACGTACCTTCCCCTGATAGTGTATAAATCGTTTTAATCACTTTTTCTGTAAGGATTTATGTAGTAAATTTTAAAAAGTCCTGGAGTACCGTTGGGTGAGGTCATAAGAACGGATCTCTTAGGGGACCTGCCTCCTCGGACCATCCGATGTCAGGTGCCCCAGTGTTTCTCAGTCTGTGCTGACTCTCTGAAGCGGAAGTGGAAGTGGAAGTGGTTCCGAATTTTCTTCTGGTATTTCGTAGGACCGCCACCTTTTTTATTTGAATGTTGTCTGTTTTTAGTCTAACGGTCTATGATGGTATTAATTAATATGATATGATGATATTAATATATTAATTCTATTCATCTTTCCAGATCTTCAAGATTTGCTTGAACAATCAAAAGATAATTGTTTACACATGGAAAAGTTTTAGTACTAGTCCGTACTTATTTCTTATTTTTATCACAATCTTTACTTTCCTATATTTAAACGGATGGTGTGTATCAAAATGACTAACAACTAATTTTAGTACTGAACAAATAATTCTTATACTGAACCTTTTCACTCCGACAATAAGTCTTTTATCCTTTCGTTCCTTAGGTTCTTTGTCCTGTTCTAAGTTGGGTCCTGTTCTTTTCTTTAGTATGATGACTGCGAGGTTCTGTTCGGATTCTACTAATGTATTTCAACAAAAATTTCACTATTTCTTGAAGGGGGGTGGGTTGAAAATTTTAATTCGATACTCGTTTCTGGTTTCTGTTAATGATAATGTCTTCTTACGGTTATAAAAGTCGTAACTGTTATATAAAAAATTTTCTGGACTGTGGTGTTAAACCGTTCACCTTCGTATTTCTTCTCCACTTCCTTTCGTATCACTATGGTTATGGAAGTAGAAGCTTCTTCCCACTATTTTTGTGACCAGTATAACTTCTCTTCTTCTGTGTTTTTATTTATATAATTTTAATATTTTCTTTGATTTTGTTCTTAATGTATTCTACTGAGAACTAAAATCTTCGATCCGGTAATACGTCAGTTCTTTTACAGGAGTCGAATTGGGGTCCCTCAAGGTTTCGATACTCAGGAACTCTCAACTGGGTTCAATTCCGTTCTGAGTCCCGGAAATATCGGGACGTTACTCGACGGTAACCTCCACTTAAGGAAACCCTTCACCTTGTTTTGACCTATCTGTCGAGAGGAGTGGATTTCTTTAAGGTTTCCTCCTGTTTGTCGACTCTTCATAGTCAGTCCTTGTAAGAGTTGTTGACTCCCTTATTTGGGGAGTAAGGGTTTCCCACCTCTGATCCACCAAGTCCCGTCACGGTCGAATGTCACTTGACCACAGCCTAAGAACTAGAGACTTCTTCTAAATCGAAGCCCTGGTCCCCGGTCCGAACTAGTGAGTTCTCGAAAATATATCGTCTCAAAATAATTTCATACTTTTCCCTGTTTCAAAGACTATATCTGTAGCCTTCCCCCTGTCTCTCACGGGGGTCGGCGATCAGAAATCGGTCTACAAAGTCAAGTCAAGCCAACGAGTCAGTACAGACTGAGAAACTCTAGGGAACTTGACGTCGTGAGGTTCGGAGGGGCAGGTAGTGGTTGAGGCCCTCAAGTGAGTTTGAGTGCAGGTAGCTCAGTCACTACGGCAGGTCGGTAGAGTAGGAGACAGTAGGGGAAGAGGAGGACGGGGGTTAGGGAGGGTCGTAGTCTCAGAAAAGGTTACTCANAAGTCGAAATCGTAGTAAGGAAGGTTTCTTTAGGGTCCCGACTAGAGGAAGTCTTACTTGACCAACCTAGAGGAACGTCAGGTTCCCTGAGAGTTCTCAGAAGAGGTTGTGGTGTCAAGTTTTCGTAGTTAAGAAGTCGCGAGTCGAAAGAAGTGTCAGGTTGAGAGTGCAGATATGTACTGGTGACCTTTTTGGTATCGGAACTGATCTACCTGTAAACTACCGTTTTGTTACAGAGACGAAAGCTTATACGATAGATCCAACCAGTATTGAAAGGAAGGTTCCTCATTCACAGAAAATTAAAGTACCGACGTTAGTGGTAGACGTCACCAAAACCTCGTGTTTTTTTATCAAACGGTGGCAAAGGTGACAAAGGGGTAGATAAAGGGTACTTCACTACCCTGGTCTACGGTACTAGAAGCAAAAGACTTACAACTCGAAATTCAGTTGAAAAAGTGAGAGGTGAAAGTGAAAGTAGTTCTCCGAAAAATCAAGGAGAAGTGAAAGAGGGTATTCCCACCACAATAGACGTATAGACTCCAATAACTATAAAGAGGACCGTTAGCACTAAGGTCGAACACGAAGAAAGTCGGGTTACAAAGAGTACTACATTAGACGTATATACAATTTATTTGTCCCACTGTTATATGTCGGAACTGCATGAGGAAAAGGATAAACCTTGGTCAGACAACAAGGTACAGGTCAAGATGGACAACGAAGGACTGGACGTATATTCAAAGAGTTCTCCGGTCAGTCCACCAGACCATAAGGGTGGAGAAAGTCTTAAAAGGTGTCAAATAACACTTGGTGTGTCAGTTTCCGAAACCGTATCAGTTATTTCGTATTTATCTACAAAAAGACCTTGAGAGAACGAAAAAGGTACTAGGTCGTCTACAACCGTTAAACTAGAGACCAAGGAGACGGAAAAGATTTTGGTCGAACTTGTAGTCCTTCAAGTATCAAGTGTATAACGACTTCGGACCGAACCTCTTAAAACTCGTAATGAAATGATCACGGTCTATAAATCTTTCGATAATTAGTCTATTCTCTCTGTGGAGTTTCTATTGCCTCAAAGTGGTCCGGGGGAGGGTGTTATACGTAAAAACTCTATCCTACCGTACTCCACACAGTAGGGGGTCGGTATTTTGTTAACTATACTTATGACCAAACAACTCGACAATAGTCGGGTTTCAAACTCTTTTCAATTCAAGACCACCTTGGTCCACAGGAGTACCGTTGTGTCTTAAAATTCTCTGTGAACGTCGGATAAAGGAGGCAAACCTCTGGGAACCGAAAGGATGGACAATGGGAGAGTTGTCTTACGGGACGTCTTCGTGACAAGATCAGTGACCCTTATGAATATGACATTCCATCTTCTTTTGTTTGTTTGTTTACAAAAATTTTTAGGTAGTAGAGAATTGAGGGTAATTGAGGTGACCGAGTAAAAGATTGAATTCTTGAAATAAGAAGTCCATTCGTAAGGTAATATCAGTTCGTTTCAATACAATGTCATTCTACAATTTGACGTCATTTTTAAATTAGAGTCACCGAATCGAGTGATTTTCCCTTAGGCAAGGTGGCAGTAAGTTCCTTAAGTCCAATATACCAAAGGTTGTAGAACATGTGGTAGTGGAGTTGTTACCGAAGGTCCGAACGTTATTGTCCTTGTCGTTCGTCTTGAATGTGACTGAAAATTCAAAGTAACCGACCACGGTCAGTGTACTGACGTTGGATTGAAGTCTCCTCCAACCCTTTACATGTCTTCGAGTACCTTATAACAACTTGTGACGACAGGGACTTTCTGTATGACTGACTACATTGACTACTATTCCGGTTTACGAGTACTGTTTGTCCAACAAGAGATCATGTACGTGAAAAGAGGTTCGATGTACAAATGATTCTGAACTCTAAAAAACCGGTCGTTTGAACAAATATTTTCTATACGAACAAAGTTTCCGTCCTCGGACGACACCGGGGAAACGGACCGTTTCGTCATTTTGATAAAAAAGATGAAATGGAGGGGTCTTTGCATGAACAATGAAATTTAATTTACTAGTTATTTCCTAATGTAAAGGATTACTTTAGACCTACGTTTTTATATATATATATAAAGATACTTTGACAGTGTCCGTCCTTGATTTCTTTTATAACTGGAGAGTAATTCTTCTTTAGAAGGACGTACCCCGGACACACTGTTTCAACTTGACATTTTTACAGTGTCTTATGTGAGGAGAAAAGTGAGGACATTATCCAGAATGCAAAGTTGATCTTTTCAGTCTAGAGTTGCAGAGGGATTTGACACTTAGACCAAGTCAGAGGTCAGGACGGAGAACGAAAACGTCCTAGTTTTAGATTCTCGATGTATGACTCGGGTTCAAAGGGACCTGTGGGGTGTGTTCGGGAGGGTTAAAGGGGTACTATAGTCAGAGAGAAATGAGGATAATACTTACAGTTGCAGGTGGGATTCCTTCTACGTTTCAGTTGTGCTTTGGAGACTGAGGTGAGTCGTAGAACGAGACCCGTCTAAGTCTTATACTGGAGGGACCCTTCGTCTTAGACCTCAGAGGTGTGAGGTGGTACAGGGACCGACTACTGGACCTCACGTAGGACCCCATGTTATCTATTTCTAGAGTTCTTTCGGACCTGAAGGGTCCTCTCCCTTACTGGACGGTAACGGAGAAGCCCATGTCACTCACCTACTCCCTAGTCTCCTTTCCCCTACAGACCAGGAGTCTCCGTATCGATAGGTATTGGAGTTTCTATTCGTGAGTCGGTGGGTAGAATCACTAATTAGGGTCCCTGACTCTACCTCTGATCGAAAGTCCTGACCTAGTTGTAGAAGTCTCGGTGGTCCATGTCACTGGACTCTTCTTTCATAGTAGTGCTTAACTGTCCCCTCGAGATAGAAGACTCTTAAAGTGGAGTCGTCACGGTAGTCTACTGACACGTCCTGTGTGCCCAACCCTACTTACACTCAGTCATGGAGGTTACTCTCTGGGATCTCGACCTCCCTTGAGACGGTAAACATAAAGCCCCAGTTGTTCTTTGTTTGAGGGGAATTCGGTGAGGTGTGATTCCTCCGAGACATCTGACCTTATGAGGCAAACTGTCTACGTTTGTAGAGGTACAACCCTTCAGTAAAGGATTAGTCCCCCTACCCGTGTTACGGTCCTCAGACGTACGGTACATGTCCTACTACAAAGACTTTCCACACGTACAATGGTTCCGACCCGGTCTGTCTTAGAAAGGATCTTATTAATTTTGAGACCTTCTGTTAGGTCTTTGTATGTTGTCTCTATCCCAGTATGTGTGTTTGTCTTTGTCTCTACACTATACTCTACATTCTCTCTACGTCTATTTCTTACCGTTTCCACATCCGTCTCTTTTCAACTAAGAGAAAAAGAAGACAGGTGGGTGGGGATGTTCCGTGTGTCACCACGAAGACCAGAGGAAGACCAGGAATCAACCGACCAAGTGGAGTTTTATCAAAAGAAGTAAGACGTCACCAAGGATGGAGATGAGTAAATTCCTCCAAGTCTCATGTCTTTTGAGTATTAGTACAAATTAATACTAATTTCCTTTTTTTTTGAGATGTCGGGTCATTTACTAACTTTACACGAAGAAAACGTGTGAGACAACCCATTTTTACCCTTGTCTCCTTCGAGAACCCCAGACTCATCTACGTCGACTGCTACGTGTCCGTCTCCAAGGTCCCAGTCACCTCCTTCGTCGTAGTGTCGGTCTAGGAACCAACCCCCTAGCGGTGCCCTTTACAGGACCACTGGCTGAGACTAGAGTCTCACCCTGTCCGACTGTCCGTAGACCCTTAAGGCCCGTTCCTGTCTGTGCGTAATATCTTTTCGTTTGTGGTTAGAGTTTTATAGGAGTTCTCAGTCGCGTACTCGGGACATCTTCTCTCTCTCACTAGTCGTGTGTCCTGGGTATGAAGTTGGACTGTTCCTCCGTACCCTTCGTCCCCTCGTCGAGAACAGGAAGACCCCCTATACTTCTAAAGGTAAAAAGTCATTTAAATTACTATCGAGTGGAAGAAAAATGGTGTAAGTCAGTGAATATTTACGGGTGTCCGTCATCGGTGGTTGGACACCGTGTTTCATCCGTGGTAGGACCACAGGTAGAAAGTTTGGTCTCGAGACCGAGGTTCACAGTGTCTTTCTACGGTAGTTTCAATACCGGACCAATACCCCTTGTTGAAGTCCTCGAAAGATATCTTGAAGGATATCTTTGAAGAAGGGACTGAGAACTAAGGTATCGTCCCTTGTCCAGTACTTACTCTGTCACATGGGTCCATGTGAGTAGAGTGTGGGAAGGGAGGAAATAGATAAGGGGTATTAGGGGTGACTGTGTCTTGTGTTTATCTCGCGGACGACCATCCCCGGGTGTTACAGGTGTTTTTGAGAGTACTGTGTTTGTCGGTGACGGAATGAGTGGGGTTTCCCTTTACTCTATTCGTTGAGTTCCCCTTTGCATAAAGAAAGAATAGGTAGTTGATGTTCCGGAATTGACGGGATTCGATTCTAAGGGGGTTTACTTACTTTGACAGTGATCTTCCTTTTTTTTGGTCACAAGACTGGGAGAATTACCTCCTTCAAAAGTCTTTCCTTGGGTACTCTGTTACTACTTGAAATTCCTTCGGAATCTTATTTAAGGTGGACAGTAGAGGTACCGTCCCGATGGGAAAGTTGGTCATTTCAGTCTGATGTTACAGAAGGGTCCAACAAGTAAAGGAGGGTGGGGGTCGGGACGGAGGGGGAAAGTCCCAGTCCTTCTTTCTCGATGTAGGTCTCCGTCTCCGACGGGACTTGTCTCCCAACGTTAGTATCGGGTAGAAGGGTAAAGGGGTCTCAAGGAATGGGAAGACCGAGGACACTACCTACTACTCCGGGTCGGGTTCCTTCTAGTCGGGGTCGTGCTTCGGAGGTTGTGGTGAGTCGTAGAACGAGACCCGTCTAAGTCTGACACGGGGACCCCTCGTCTCGGACTCACAGTCGCAAACAGGGGTGTAGAGTGTCATAGGGAAAACCTTCGAACTCCAGATCAGACTCTATGTCCTCCACCTCCACAGTCCCCTTGGACCGAAAGGTAAGACTGGTGGGGGTCCCCTTCCTGAGTGGTTGTCTAGAAACCTGTGTCACCCGTCCACTCTCTTCCACTTTCACCTAGGGACGAGAGTCCCTGTGAAGATATTGAAATCTGGAATTCTAACACCAGTTGTCAGTCAAGATGCCTCGATGGTCCGACCCGAGACCCCGGTGCTACACATGTCACTCGAGGGACATACACTTTTCTGTTACACTAAACCGAGAAGACTAGGAACACGATCCCCTGTACTCGTGAGAACACAGGACACTAAAGGTCAAGTCATCACTACGACCCCTGTTCCCTACTCTCCCGTACCTGACCCCTACGAGACAGACGGGACTGGACATCCCGGGTGTCACTTTCCTTTGGTTCACGGGAATGAGGTGAGGTGGCACTACCCCGAGACCTCCGACCCCACGAGGTGCGCTGTCCACATCTGTAGAGGAGCGACCCCTCAATAAAGGTCGTAGTGCTCCTAGACCTTCCAGGTCAGGGGTAAGGATTATTCTCCACACCTGTGTTGCGGTCGACAGAGGAGGACCAGTAAGGCCTTGGTGGCTTGGAACTAGACCGGACCTATCTTTAGACAGTGGCTCGTCTGGTCGTCCAACACCACCAAATCTCGGAGTCAAGACCTGCCCCTTTACCAGTGACATCCAAGGTGACTCCCTCCTTGTCTGTCCTTTTCTTTGTCACTCTGTACTCTGGTGTGTCGTGTAGAGGGTGTCCGTCCCCAGGAGGGAACCATGGTCTCACCCTTCTAGGAACGTAAGGTTCGGAACCTAAATCTAAGTACGACCCGGTGAAGTAACTCAATCTGGACCCGGTGGATTTTACCTACCCAGTACCACCTTTCCAGACTGTCTTACACCAGGTGACCTCTTCCCTTACCGTTTGGTGAAGTCATAAGAACGAAACTCTTGGGGTACTTGTCATACTTTTCCGTTTTACTATCCTGTGACTTTCTCCTTGAGGGGTCCAGTCATCCACGGGTTATACGATGACCTCTAGTTACCTCTTTATTGAGGTCTTTCTTACTTCCCTACCTCGTTTTCGTTTTTGTTGTGGGTCAACACTTACCCTGACCACTATCTTCGTTCTAAGCTACGACATTTCTCGTTATGACGTATCCTTGGACCTTACAATCCAGGTACTTAGTTCCGTTTAACCTTCACCAGTTTGTCTTCTACTTTTCTCACTTGCAACTGTAAGATCCTTAGTCGCTTGATTCTACCTGACCTTTCCCACTTAAATTGAGTCTACTGGTAATATAGATGATGACACCCGTCCTTAGGGAATCTTCTTTACCTCATCGGTAGTACCAGTTGTTTTCTCAGGCTTTACGTCATGAACCTACGTTAGAGTTTTTGCTGTCTTACCAGAGACAAGCAAAGGTTCCGTTTGGTAAGTTATAGTGTCATTAAGTTCAGATACGAGACTGGTCATTGTGGTTTCTTCAACTTGTCAAGATACTTCTGGATGTTCTGGAAGATCTTGCTTGTGGGTTTTTTCTACAGGAAAAGTAATATCCCCTGACCTTACGTTTTCATCCTTCAGTCCTTTGTGGACCCCATCGTCCGTTTAAACCGGAACATTATGTCTTACTTCGTCACGTTTCCGATTATCTCAAGACGGTTCTCTTGTGTGTCCAGTATCGTTTGTGGGTGAAGGTTGTTGTGTTCTCTTCTGAGATGTGTACCTGTAGTGGTCTACCAGTTGTGGTTTTAGTCTAACTAAGGTAAGAAACGTCGGTTTCTACCTCTTCGAGATATGTCAGTCGTTTTTGTTGTGGCCCTCGACTGACACCGAGTCTAGTACTTGAGGAATAACGGTTTAAGTCTGACTTTAACTTTTTTCACCTCTTTTGGTGATCTGGTAAGTCCATACTGGATTTAGTTTAGGGAATACTGATGTGTCACCTTCACTCTTTATCTAAATTCCCTGATCTAGACTATCTGTCTCACGGACTACTTGATACCTATCTCCAAGTACTGTAACATGTCCTCTGTCCTTAGTTCTGGTAGGGGTTCTTTTTCTTTACGTTTTTTCGTTTTACCGACAGACTCCTCCGGAATGTTTATTGACACTTTTCTGCCCTTCGTTTTTCGTTTCCTCTTTTCCTTTCTATATGGGTAAATTTACGTCTCAAGGTTTCTTATCGTTCCTCTCTATTCTTTCAGAAGGAGTCATTAGTTACGTTTCTTTAGCTCCTTTTCTTGTCTTACCCTTTCTGATCTCTAGAGAAGTTCTTTTAATCTCTATGGTTCCCTTGTAAAATACGTTTCTACCCGAGTTTTTTCCTGTCTTTACCAGACCTGGATTGTCTTCGTCTTCTATAATTCTCCACCGTTCTTATGTGTCTTCTTGACATTTTTTTCCTAGAAGTGCTGGGCCTATTAGTGCTACCATACTAGTGAGTGGATCTCGGTCTGTAGGACCTTACACTTCAGTTCACCCGGAATCTTTCGTAGTGATACTTGTTTCGATCACCTCCACTACCTTAAGGTCGACTCGATAAAGTTTAGGACTTTCTACTACGACACTTTCACGACGTGAGTGATACGGTCGTTTAAACCTTTTGAGTCGTCACCAGTGTCCTGACCTTTTCCAGTCAAAAGTAAGGTTATGGTTTCTTTCCGTTACGGTTTCTTACGAGTTTGATGACGTGTTAACGTGAGTAGAGTGTACGATCATTTCATTACGAGTTTTAAGACGTTCGGTCCGAAGTCGTCATGCACTTGGTACTTGAAGGTCTACAAGTTCGACCAAAATCTATTCTGTCCCCTTGGTCTCTAGTTTAACGGTTGTAAACTACCTATTAGCTTTTTCGTCTCTCAAGGTCTTTTTGTAGATAAAGACGAAATAACACATGTGGTTTCGGAAACTGACACACCTAGTGTTATTTGACATCTTTTAAGACTTTCTCTACCCTTATGGTCTGGTGGACTGGACGGAGAACTCTTTGGATATACGTCCAGTCCTTCGTTGTCAATCTTGACCTGTACCTTGTTGTCTGACCAAGGTTTATCCTTTTCCTCATGCAGTTCCGACATATAACAGTGGGACGAATAAATTGAATATAGGTCCCATGTAGTACTCTTTACGACCCGACCTACTTCACGTTCGATTTTAGTTCTAATGGCCTTCTTTATAGTTATTGGAGTCTATAGGTCTACTCCATGGTGGGAATACCGTCTTTCACTTCTTCTTGATTTCTCGGAGAACTACTTTCACTTTCTCCTCTCAATTTTTCAACCACATTTCGAGTTGTAAGTCTTTCGATTCTAGTGCCGTAGGGCAGGGTCGTGAAGTGCCATCTATCTACCCCTTTCTCACCTTTGTCACAGTCTGAAATAAAACCCCCCGAGGTTTTAGTGACGACTACCACTGACGTCGGTACTTTAATTTTCTGCGAATGAGCAACCTTCTTTTCAATACTGGTTGGATCTATCGTATAATTTTTCGTCTCTGTAATGAAAAGGCTGTTTCCAGGTAGATCAGCACCGATACCAAAAAGGACACCAGTACATACCTACACTGTCAACCTGACATTTCTTTTGACTCGCGGCTTTTTAACTACGAAAACTTACACCACAACCTCTTCTGAGAACTCTCAGGGGACCTGACGTTCCTCTAGGTTAGTCAGGTAGGATTTCCTCTAATAAGGACCACAAGTGACCTTCCTGACTACAACTTCGACTTTGAGGTTAGGAAACCGGTGGTGTACGTTTCTTGACTGAGTACCTTTTCTGGGACTACGACCCTTTCTAACTCCCGTCCTCCTCTTCCCCTACAGTCTCTCACTCTACCGACCTACCGTAGTAGTTGAGATATCTGTACCCAAACCCACCTGAAGCCCTCAACCACTACCTGTCCCTCCGGACCGTACGACACCAAGTACCCCAACGTTTCTCTGCCTGTCCTGGCTCACTGACTTGACTTGACTTGACCCGGTGAAATAATAGAATTTATTTGTGTAACCAGTCAAATGAAAAGTCAGAGCTCTCTAGTAACATTAATGAGATACTCTAATTAAGACAGTTATGATTAATCTATTACCTCGTAAAATTCTAATATTTAATGATATAGTATGGTGATAGACACTTTAAAAAATTTTATTTTTTTATTCTGTGGATCTGGACAAAAGAGGGGGTGTATAATTTCCACTGGTAGTCCTAGTCGTGACCACTGGACACGACCCTGTCACTATGGCAAAAGACGATCAGGGACACGAGGGGCGTCATCTCTTTTAGGTCGTCGAAACTGAGGGTGGACGCCCGACTCTAAAAGTCGTAATCAGTATCGGAGTCCCTGTCGTTGTGCCTGACTCTTAATTTCATATCTGTAAAGATACAGGTCGTTTCGTCCTGTTGTTACTGATAAGGTAGGAAGGATTTTCATTACGAAGAGTTTGTTCAATATAAGATAGTAAGAATCGGACGTTATGATTGTTTTAAACTCTCGTTTTCGTGAAGAATGTACAACGGTCAGTTGTTTCGTAGAGAGAGTAGAAAATCGGATTGGAATCGAGTCTACGGTACGATGTCACTTGAAGGGTGGGTGTGTGTGTGTCTTAAATGTAGTTCTATGTATTTGAAAGTCCCTGAAGGGACCACCAGGTCACCTATTCTAAGTTGTGAGAGTCACGTTCCCGGTGTCCAAGGTAGACATCACCCCGTTGATTCTAGAGTGAAAGACGTTGATGACTTGGGCTCGTGACGTTACTTCTGGGTCCCATCGGTTTGTATTATTACTATTTATTTTACTCGATGTATATATTAAAATTTTCTATATACTCGAAGGTAGAGGTGTAGTATAAACGGTGGATATGAAATAAGTAAGGAACTAAATAAATAATTAGGTTAGTTTGTATTTGAACTGTCCGTCTTCCTTAGGTTTCTATATGTTCTTGTACGGGGGACTGAAGTGTCTTGAACGTTAGATCATTGTCTTTGTTTGTTTGTTACAACAAAATTTTCGAACTTTAAAAACTTCATTTCCTTTTCCCTGAAATTTTTGTTCATTGATATTATTTTGTGATACAAACTGATACTGAGTTATGGAAATAGAAGAGTCTAACGATGAGTAGTAGTTTACGTTGTAATGGAGGGTTGGAGAAATTGTGTAGAATAGAAAATAAAGAAAACCGTAACATGACTTACTTAGAGGGAGTAAGAGAATCAGACTTTGGTATCATTTATTAAGTTCAGACCAAATCAAAAAACTATTATACTATTCAAGAGAGTAAAGGAGAAAAAAAGGATAAAAAGAAAATTATAAGTTCACTCAAATTGACGACCGAGGGATAGGATGAGGTAAGGGGACGATAATTCTTATTGACAGAACAAGACTTTAGTCTGTACAGTATATAAGAGATATCTTTTATAAGACTCTAAGAACGTCGTCAGCCGGACTCAATTACTCTTACAATACATTTATACATTGACACTGAACGACTCCAGTCGTCCGTCAGAGTAGTGGGGTTAATGTATAGTGAGTACTTGGCAGTAGAGTTTCCTTCGTGCGAAAATCAAACCTGAAATTGAGAACTAGTCCGAGAAGAAAGACCCGAGACTGACTTCAGTATCAGTTGATACACCTGAATATTTTAGACGAGTAGAATTTATCTAACCCTCATTTTCATCTCCCGTGTTCAAGTTCTCTTTTTACAATCTTATTAAAAAATACTTTTTTCTTGACTTTATTGTTTTTATATTCAACGACAAGGGAACGATTCAGTACAGGTTGAGACGCTGGGGTACCTGACGTCGTGCGGTCCGAAGTCAATTAGGAAGTGATAGAGGGTCTTAAATGAGTTTGAGTACAGGTAACTCAGTCACTACGGTAGGTTGGTAAAGTGGGAGACGGGAGTTACATTCATGAGTCGCTGTAATCCTATTTCTTCTTCCGTTCTGACATTTCATTCGATTTTCAATATACTTGTACATATCTATTGTGACCCCAGTCACTCAAAAGTCGGGGAACTTATATAGTAAAGTACCGTGATCGTGACTTTGATCCGTCTTTGTCTGAGTATGACGACGAAGACCAGTATTGACCGAAATTACCTCCGAAACGAAGGCAATCTACGATATGTGTACCATTTCTCGTACCACTGACAAGACATAAACCCCCTGTGAGGTGTTGAATCGCTTATTGATACTACGTTAATGAATTCGACAAATAATACAGGGTTATAATCAGGTACCCCAGTGTTTCTTAGTCTATACTGACTCACTGACTTGTTGTTGCTAATCACATATATTTCACCACTACGATAAACGATTCCCTCAACACCTTACTTCATCTTATTATATCTACCACAAACCATTCTATTGACAGATCTTGATCGGGGACGAATAAATTGAATATACGTCTCATGTAGTACTCTTTACGACCTGACCTACTTCGTGTTCGACCTTAATTCTAACGGTCCTCTTTATAGTTATTGGAGTCTATACGTCTATTGTGGTGGGAATACCGTCTTTCATTTCTCCTTGATTTTTCGGAGAACTACTTTCACTTTCTCCTCTCACTTTTTCAACCGAATTTCAAGTTGTAAGTCTTTTGATTCTAGTACTGTAGGTCAGGGTAGTGAAGTACCCTTATCTACCCCTTTGTCACAGTCTGAAATCAAAAAACCGAGGTTTTAGTGACGTCTACCACTAACGTCGGTACTTTAATTTTCTACGAATGAGGAACCTTCCTTTCAATACTGGTTGGATCTATCGTATAAGCTTTCGTCTCTATAATGAAACGGTTGTTTCCAGGTAGCTCAGTTCCGATACCAAAAAGATCACCAGTACATACCTACACTCTCAATCTGACACTTCTTTCGACTCGTGACTTCTTGACTACGAAATTTTGACACCATAACCTCTTCTGAGAACTCTCAGGGAACCTGACGTTTCTCTAGGTTGGTCAGGTAAGATTTCCTCTAGTCAGGACCCACAAGAAACCTTCCTGACTACGATGTCGACTTTGAGGTCATGAAACCGGTGGAGTACGCTTCTCAACTGAGTAACCTTTTCTGAGACTACGACCCTCCCTAACCCCCGTCCTCCTCTTCCCCTGCTGTCTCCTACTCTACGGACCTACCGTAGTGACTGAGCTACCTGTACTCAAACTCACTTGAGGTCCTCAACCACTACCTGTCCCTCCGGACCGGACGACGTCAAGTACCCTAGCGTTTCTCAGTCTGTACTGACTCGCTGACTTGACTTGACTTGACTTGACTCGACGACTAATGCCTCTTCCGTTACCGTGGGGTGAGGTCATGAGAACGGACCTCTTAGGGTCCCTGCCCCCTCGGACCATCCGACGGTAGAGACCCCAGCGTGTCTCAGTTTGTACTGACTTCACTGAATCGTCGTCGTCGTCGACGAATAATTTACCCATATTAAGGACTTCACCTACCTTTATAACCCTCCCCCCTATCCTTCCCACGTTTCCGTCCCAAATCTGGTTTCCTTTGATTTTGATTAAAAAAAAGTCATTAAATTACTGTAATAAATAGGGTTTTCAAGTCAGAAAGATGATACGGTAAACAACTCGAAAAGATTCTTTAATTTTGAGAGAGAATGTTATGGTAAGTTCACGACCCCCGAAAAAATCGTTTGTGAAAAAGGGAGTCTGAAACGTAAGTGTTTAAGATTTAACGATTAAAACGTAAGTGTTTAAGATTTCGGTAAGTTCAGTTATTCTTAAATGAAATTTCGTAATTCGTATTATCATTTCGTATTAAATATTTCAGTCAAATTCCGGGATAAATGGAAATACAAAGAGAACGCGGATTCACCTACCCGTTGGTTCATGTAAATAAGTAATGAAATTCTTTCAAAATACCTCAAGTATGATGGGCGGTCACACAGTCGGATCCGTGTGTCTCTATTAATTCTGTCGGGGAACAGACTTTCTCCAGGGCCCGGTCACTTTATCACTACAGGTGAATTCTTTGGTCCTAATGCCACTTATTATTAAACTTTGTTTTTTCTATTTTACATAATAAAGTAATGACATTATGTAGTGGTGCTCAAGTTCCACGGGACTCTCATGGGCTTCATTGGGATTCCTGTGGTCCGACGCGACAGTCCGGAGGTCCTTCGTTTATGCGGTTTCCGTGGTCCGCCTCTCCGCGTCTTAGTCACCTTTGTTGTCGCGTCCCGCCCCGGAAGCTCTCCACTCGGTGTGGCCCGTCCGGGCCGGCGGAGACGTCCCTTCCGAGGTCCCGACGGTTTGAGCTACGGGTGGGGGTGGGAGTGCGACACGGCAGCCAGGGGACAGGGAGTCGCGGAGAGACAGGGTAGGCACCCAGACCCCTGGGGCGGGGCCTCCTGAGTCGGGGAGGACGCGCCTCAGGACCGCCCACTTCCCGCCGGGACGCCTCCCGCCGGCCGTGAGTGGAGCGGCGACGTTCCTACACTACTCGAGCAAGACCATCAACACAGACGTGTGGCACAGGTGGAGCCGGGCGCAGACGAGGTACTACAGGAAGACCGACAACTTCATGAGCCGCAGGCCGGCGGGGTCGCCGCAGTGGCGGGCCATGAGCAGGGTCAGCGACAGCTTCGCGTGCACGAGGAGGACCAACATCTACATAGACCAGTGCACGGCGTGGGCGAGGCAGGGCAACCACTTCATTGTGACCGGGAATTTGACCTTGTGCTTTAGGAGACGCCCCTCTGTCGGGGAGCCAGTCCGAGTCGGGGTGTCGGGGTGCGCCCCGGCGAGCCGGTCTACACCTGCACGGCCGGCGGCGGTCGCCCCAGGGCTTTGGCCTTTGGGCGGCGGCGAGTCGGGGACAAGGCGAGGTCGGGCCGGGACGCGGAGGGCGACGCTTGGGCCCAGGAGGTCGCCGAGGAGGCGTCCGGAGGGCGGGGGAGACTCCGAGGGTCCTGCACTCTTTCTGACAGCGACTCCCTCGGGATCCTGGACACTAGGGATCTTCGAGTCTTGGTTCATTTGCCCCGCCGTCCAACTAAAACGTAGGTAGAGACATGAATCTCTAAGAGTGTACTTTAGGGTAAAATGGGACTTGAGGACCCTTGGAGTTTCTGTTTCCTCTCGTCCTCTCAAGTCCACTACCGCTTCCTGGACATCTTAGTTCGAACAGGAGGAGGACTGTCCACATAAGAGAACCAGGGGTCGTTTCACAGGAACGTTGCGGAACCGAATGAGAACTCAAAGACGATGGACGTGGGCTGAGGACACACCAAACTTCCCTGGTCGTTGGGGGGTCAGGATTTTTCCTGTCCAATAAGTGTCTTTCTCATACCTGAAAGTTTAATCTAATCTCGATTACATATTAGTATATATACATATATATAAAGAGAAAAATACAAGAGGAAACAGGATTTAGGACAGGTAGGAGTTCAAAGACTTATAGTGAGTTCAGTGGTCAACTGATGTTTAGTCACTTTGAATTTAAGACAGACACCAGTGGGTCCGTCGAGGTGAGTTCTTTATTTTCAAACGAAGGTGTTTGGGAGGTGACTCTCAGTCCTTATATGTCAGAAGGGGAGTCTACGACTCGGACGTTCTCTGGTACCGACGGGATGTGTAGGGGTTGGGTGTCATCATTTAGGTCTGTTCTAGAACGACGACGACGACGACGACTCAGTGAAGTCAGCACAGGTTGAGACACGTTGGGGTATCTGTCGTCGGGTGGTCCGAGGGGACAGGGACCCTAAGAGGTCCGTTCCTGTGACATCACCCAACGGTAAGGGAAGAGGTTCTGTTCCAGAACCCCCTGGGACTTTACTGTCTAAGACGTCACGGAAGAAACCTCTTTCAGTGTAGAAAATTTTTTTTATGGGTACGAGTGAAACAGGACCGTGAACATCATCTATCGGGATACAGAGGAGGAGGGGTAATGTTGCAAGGGTCCCAATTTGGACACCCTCTCCTTAACAGGAGTGGAACAGGAATCTCCCACCTTTACTCTTACATTGTATCGGGAGTAAGGGTTTCCCTCCTTTACGCACTATTTTCTGTCATAGGACTCTAGTATGGGGTCGGGTTCACACGGAGTCTCGGACGAGGGGTCTCACCACCGAGGTCCCTCGTCGACGGGACGTGAATGCACCGCTTAGAGGTGAGAGTCGGGGACCCCACGAGTCGTGGTGGTCGTAGTGGTAGTGTTGACGGCAGGTTTTCGGAGACCCTTAGACGTTTCGGTGGTAGGGTCGGTATTATCTCTTGTTTCCTTCTTCATTACCATCAGTTGTGTCGAGTTTGGGTCACCTAGACCACTCGGGTGAAGTGTCTTATTTTCGGATACTCTCGAAGGTACATACCGTCCTAACCTCTTCGGGATCTTTTCCCTGGTTAGTCGTCACCTCGACTTTTTGAAGTAGACAGAGACCCATCTGTACAAAAAACTTCCAAGAATTAATTACGGACCGTGACACAGGATTAGTCAGTATGACCTAACTCTACTTTTACAAGAGAGTCAATATTTTATAGATTTACAACTTACGGAATCCTCAAATTTATTACTTTTATTTTACTAAGTTATCATCTATAAAGACACTATAAATAAATTTTGGATAACAAGAACCTTAAACCTCATTCCCTTTTATTTTTAATTTCACAATTAATTACTCAACACAAGGTGAGAAACGCTGGGGTACCTGACATCGGGAGGTCCTAGGAGACAGATACCTTAAGAGGTCCGTTCTTATGACTTCACCAAACGGTAAGGGAAGAGGTCTCCTAGGAGTACTGGGTCCTTAGTTTGGGTCCAGAGGACGTAACGTTCTCCTAATAAGAAACGACAAACTCGGTGTTCCCTTTTATTCACCCCTAGTATAAAGTCTCTCCCTTTTGATAACAGTGTCTCTACAAATGAAAATAACAGAATCTCTAGGATTCCTAGGAATTCAACACCTACCCTTCTTGTCTCAAGAACTTCCTTTACCAAAACTCGACGTCAAGATGGTAACTACACGAAATACTCTCAGTTGTTTTATGGGAAAAACGGATTCTGAAGAGATATTTTACACTTACTACAAAGTACGTAAAATATAGATCTGGAAGTATATATGTTTGAATTCCCATTATACTGAACAAATTATAATGTGTCACAAGGAGTCGACGGTACACATTGACAACCGTTATAGTCCAATTATACACCTTGTTCTTTTGTTCATTTTTTTCAACTGTTAGTCTTGGAGGGACCGTCAGGTCACTAATTTTGAGACGAGACACGACGTCTTTCACACCCGAGTTAGAGACCTTTGATCCTAAGACGTACGGTACCCCTTACCGGTTTTGAAATTTTTTAACTGTCGGTAGGGACGACCGTTCACTAAAAAGTAATGTATTCTTAGATTCCGAAGGAACCATCGAGCCTACTATTTTTTTAGGTGGACGTTACGTCCTCTAGACTCAAACTAGGGACCCGACCCTTCTAGGGGACCTCTTTCCTTACCGATGGGTGAGGTCATAAGAACGGACCTCTTAAGATACTTGTCTCCTCGGACTACCCGATGTCAGGTACCCCAGAGTTTCTCAGTCTGTGCTGACTCGTTGATTGTGTGAATATTTTTTCCTTTCTTAGATAACTAAATACGAAAAACTCAATTTCATAAACCTTTCAATTCAACTGAAAAGAGAATTTTATAGAAGTAGACGAGTTTAAGAAGGACTCGTCAGACTAACACGTTTCCGTATCAGGTGATTGTAATTTTCGTAATTCTATAACAGTTGAAGTCAAAACTCCTGTCTCTCGTTTTAACATTTCTTCGTAAAGGACCCCGAACTTAAGACAACCACAAATCTCTCGACACGGTTGGGATTCTTAGTTTAGAGTTACCGTCTTCATAGTTACACGAAATAATTTATTTACAAAGTAAATAGTCTGAAGAGAATGGGTACAGATCCCTGTCATATTTTACCAATATCTCGTTAATCTTGTCACAGACCGTATATAGTTACTTGTTCTTTTATTTACAGAGGGAGATTAAAGAGAGAGGAAGAGACAGAAAGGGCTTAAAATCCAAGAAGAAAGTCTTCTCTCCTCTACTAGATTTTCGTCTTATATTTCTCAAACGGTCCATTTTTCTTTATCCCTTCTCCGTTATTGTTCTTTAAAGGGAATCAACGTGTACTTCCGTTACTCAATCAAGTTATAAGACTTAATCCACGTATCGGGGTCCCGTGGACTCTGACCCTTTAGACAGTGACCCGAAGGTGGACGAGATCATATGAGTCCTGGTCCCATCGAGGTCTTATTCCTCCCAAGGTCCCATCCTACTTTCGTATTTTATCCTTGTAGTTCGAGTCTGGTCATTGACCCAACACCTCGTTGTTTCTTGTCAGTCGCTCCCTAAGGTTTCCACAGAGTCAAGGGAGTCCGGGTGGTGTCCCAGAGATCTTTATTTGTCTCCGAAGACCGGGAAGGGGAGGGAGGACAGGATTCCTCCTTCAAGGGAGGCGGGACAAGACCCCGACACGTCACTTCCGACGGAGTCTGGACCCCTAATAGGAGAAGAGTGTCCGGAGGAGAAGTGTCTCTGAAAAATTGACCGTTGTACACCAGTCAAATTTTAGGGAAAAGACTAACCGATGTTGAAATAGACGTTCCGACACCGAACCCGAAGACGGACGACGAAAGGGGTTCGGTCTATTGTAAGAGATGTAAAAGATCTCAAAAGACGTGACAGGAATAGACACGACTCAATGAGTCCCGTCAGTGACGACCGGACCGGACCAGACTAAGGTTCATAAATGGACTTAGTGGGACACCTCCGTCCCTCGAATCCTACTCCGTCACACATAGGGTGAACTCATCTACTTCCCTAGATCTTTGTCAGTAACTATACCCACTCCCAGTGACATCCCTTTGAGAGTACCATGTAGGAGACAAGGGAGCCTTACCTTCTATTTTCGACACTTGATGCAGGAACACTTTTAAGTCCCTCTTTAGTAGAAACCAGTCGTAAGTGACCTTAGACGTGAACCAGTCACCCCAATTGACACTTTCATTATTAGTAGTACAGGTCTTCCCGGTAGGTCCTGGGATAAAACATAAGTTAAGTCCTTAGTTATAAGTAACATATAATAGTTTCAAAGGTACTGGAGGAATTACAGTCATGATTATATTAATTAATATAATATATATAATATATATTTATTATATATATATAATATATATATAAGATTATATATTAATCTTAGTAAAGAGGAGTCTTATATTAAAGGGGAATTAAATTGAATTAAATTAAATTGACAGTTCGGTAATAGGAATTTAAAAAGGTTTAGAAACACTTCAATGAGTAGTCAAGTCAAGTCAAGTCAAGTCAAGTAAAGTCAAGTCAAGTCAACGAGTCAGCACAGACTGAGAAACTCTGGGGTACTTAACGTCGTGCGGTCTGGAGGGACAGGTAGTGGTTGAGGGCCTCAAGTGAGTCTGAGTGCAGGTAGCTGAGTCACTACGGTAGGTCGGTAGAGTAGGAGACAGCAGGGGAAGAGGAGGACGGGGGTTAGGGAGGGTCGTAGTTTCAGAAAAGGTTACTCAGTCGAGAAGTGTACTCCACCGGTTTCAAGACCTCAAAGTCGAAACCGTAGTAAGGAAGGTTTCTTTAGGGTCCCGACTAGAGGAAGTCTTACCTGATCAACCTAGAGGAACGTCAGGTTCCCTGAGAGTTCTCAGAAGAGGTTGTGGTGTTGTCTCAGAAGAGGTTGTAGTTAAGAAGCCGCGAGTCGGAAGAAGTGTCAGGGGATATACTTGTGAATCCATTAGGTAATATTTTTAAAAGGTACTGTATGTCTTTCAGGAAAGAGAAACGTGTTTCAAAAGAGAAATTTTAGTGTAAAATGTCTTAGACTTCCTTCTCAGTTTAATCATTGTCTCACTGGTACATATTCGGTAAAGTCAAGACTTTCTGAATCAAAACGGAGTAACCGTCTGTCTTATGTGTGTAGTGTCCTGGTGAAGTACTTTTGTCTACATTAATCATTGACGTGACGTCAGATACCACTCCACGTATGTGTGACTAAAATTATATTATCATCAGTCAAGTAGAAAGGACTCCAGTAATTGTTTCAGAACAATAAAGAGTAAAGACAAGTCTACCGCCTTAGTAACACCAAAGTCTAGGGATTGCGAATGGAGTAATACTTCTCTCTCCTCTTTCGAGTAATGGGTATAAACTAGTACTTAGGGGACGTAAAAGGGAGAGACTTGGGGTACTCATAGGGACGTCTCTTGACGGTAAAATTGATATTAAAGTCTAGAGTCTCGGACCAGAAGAGTCACCCGAGTATTTACACCTTTGTACTCACGTTTTGTCTTACATTATTTTAAACTACTTTCTTCTTTCACTTACGTTGAAACACTCGAAGTATCTAACAAGTACTGTCTCTCAGGTCCCAACATACAGTGTGTAGAACTAAACTATATCTCTTTCTCCCTGACCGGTGAGGAGTGACATCGAAGAAGGTTTACAGATTTGGGACAGGGCAAGGTGTACGGAGTCACGGGATGAAAGGATCGGGCGTAACAGTCCCCAGGAGGACACAGACTCGAGACCGCGAAGATACACCAAACCAGAGATCACCGAAAACAGAAGGAAGGGGTTTTAGGTCGTCTGGGATTACCACCAATGACACTCAATGGTTATAAAAATATGTAGAGGTCTCAATTCCAGGACCTAAGGTTTCTACTTTTATGTATCTAGGACGGAAGATCCTCAGGTGTACAACCTCCCCTCTTTGTATACCCTTTTTATTTTCTCTGTTTTCGACAACGAAAACGTTGTCGGTGATTCCTCTTACAGTCTATGATGACTGATTTCTGACGTCACAAGTTCCAAGTCCCCTGTAAATTTTGATGTTCGACTATTACTATGGGTAACCAAGTCAATAAAAGAGAAGAGAACCTTTCTCAACCGTTACGTCTGGATTCTCCACTACTAATAAACACTTAATTAAGTATGTATTATTAAAAAGTTCTACTACTCTACCCCTTAATTACCACATCTCCAGTACTGCACCAACTTTCTTTCCGAAAATTCTACGTCAAGAGTCTCCTTTACAACCGAATCTTCTATCCGACACTAGTAAGGTCCGTTTCTGGGTACGGACTCACGTCTGTATCTTCAAACCGTTCTGACGTCGACTCCTCAGTCCCTAGTAAGTCTTGGACACCAAACCATATTAATCTCCCACCCTAAGTTCATTGGATACGAGACACTTAAAACTAGTATCATGGTAACCTTCAAAGGACCTAAAAGTAGTCGAATTGTTCCTTTTGTCTACCTTAAGTTCTTCGTCTCACGGACCTCTTCCGTTACCGTGGGGTGAGGTCATGAGAACGGATCTTTTAGGGTACCTGCCTCCTCGGACCATCCGACGTCAGGTACCCCAACGATTCTCAGATGTGCTGACTCGCTGAAGTGAAGTGAAGTGAGAACGCTGGGTTGGTGTGGAAACCGGTTCCGGGAGGGGAACTCGGGGAGGGGAAACCGGATCTTGCGCGAGTCGTGGGAAGCTCGGGGGAGGGAAGGAGCCGGATCCGAGAAGGGCCACAGGTCACATAACAGAAGGCGCGTCAAACGTTATTTCGCTTCTGCCTCTTTTTTTTTTTATCTTCGTCTCACGGTACTGTACGAAAAGGTAAGTCCTTCGATGGAACCTTCGTCACACTTCCTCTGGAAAAGTCTCCCTGACATCTAATGAAAGACACTAGGTCTTTCCTAGGTCCAATTATACTACTTGTGTTAGGTGGTTGTCGATAGAATGTCTCCTTAGTTACGTGGTTACTGGTCAAACCATTTAAATGGATTTAATTACATGGGATTTGAGAAAAGTAAAAAAAAGACAAGGACTACAAACGTATTCAAGTATAAACCTTCATATAGTCTCCGGACTCTTAGTATCTGGAGGTTTACAGACCTCGGGAGGACGAGAGGGTATCCTCGGGATAAGAGTACGAGGGACCTTGAGGTGAGAAAAACGTTTGTTTCTCGAGGTCAAAGGTACTTCGACATATAGTTTACGTAAACATTTCTGTTTTACTTTTGTCCAGTGTCTATTGAAGTCTTTAACAAAATTTACAAAAATTATATTGACCGAAGGGACCACCGAGTCTACCATTTCTTAGACGGACGTTACTTCCTCTGAACCCAATCTAGGTGCCCAGTCCTTCTAGGGGACCTCTTTCCTTGGGTGAGACCATAAGAACGGACTTTTTAGGGTACCTATCTCCTCAGAGCTGTCAGGTACCCCCAGTGTTTTTCAGTTTGTACTGACTCGTTGATTGTGTAAGTTATATCTAACCTTATTTGTAATATTTATCAATATTTTGTAAAAAGAACTTAAAACATCTAAAATACTTAACTAGGAGGTTTCTTTAATCGTTTTATTGGGAATTTTTTGATTTTAGAACTGATTTGTTTTACGTTAAAATTTTCCTAAACTCTCGGTTATTTTTATATTTGTCTAAAAAGATACACTTCACTGCTGTATCGACATTACAAGTACAGAATACATTCCGGTTGTGAAGTTGTGACCTTCTCCACCGATAAAGTCGACTACGTATCTTTAGTTATCTCTTTCAGTTAGTTTTACTCCTTTATCTCCTTACACAAGGTTCACTTTCTTGTTCTTTTCTTTCAGTAAATTTTTTTTACTACGAGTAAATTTTTTTTTTAGAATGTTCTTTATACCTTCCTGTGACAGTGTAGATTTTTATGTAAATTTTCTTTTCTATGAGTGTTTGAACCCTCATTTCATCTACTTATATCATTCTTGAAGTTGTTTTTCCATTTTTATATACATATTCTTTTAATTTGTCTTGTGTGTCTAGACTTTATGTTATTGATTCGACTTTTTACGTATGTTCTCCAAGTCGTCGTCTTGTCCACTTTGTCTCCTTTCTTAGTCACTTGACCCTCTTTCCGGTCTCGTTGAGGGGATTAGTCTCTTCGTTTTCCTCTTTTTTTTTTTCTCCTTTTACCACTTCTGTCGAATTACTTGAATGCCCTGTTAGAGTCCGTGATTGTAAACGGAGATCCTGAGGACCTCCTCTTCTTTCTCTTTTACCCTGTCTTTAAAATAAACTTCTTTTTTATCGTTTTTTAAAGAAATTGGACCTCCTTTTTTACCTGCAGGTCTAGGTCCTTCGACCATCAAATTTATTTAGTTAAAATTCTCTAGACACCCGAATGGACCACCAAGTTGACCATTTCTTAGGTGGACGTTATGCTCTCTGGACCCAAGTTAGGGACCCAACCTTTCTCTAGGTAAAGTTTTGTGTATATTAATTTTACAATTTTCAATTTCTGGTCCTCTTTTAGGATCTTCGTCGTTCTTTTCCTTTAATGTATTTTCCATCGGGGGTATTCTGTTAGTCCAAAAAATCGTGATTGAAAGATCTTCCCTTTTTAATAAGTTTCATGACTTTCTTTCTTTTTTAAAGTTGGTTCTTATGAGATGGACCTGTGACATTAAGTCCTAACTTTCTCACTATTTCTCAAAAGGTCTGTTCCTTTCGATTTCCTAAGTAGTCTTGATTTGACCAGAATGGTTTTTTTTTATATATATATATATATAAATATGTAGATATATTCATATATATATATATACCGGAAGAAATTCGATTTTTATTACCTACGATTGATCATTGTTCTTTTGTTCACATTTGAATGTTCACATTCCGAGTTACCATTTCCGTTTATATGTCATTTTCATCAACTCAGTAGTGAGGATTTCGTTTTCTCTAGTTTTCTGTTTTCATCATTTTTTTTTTTTTTTTCCTTTTATGATTGACGTTATTAATCAACTCTTCGTTCTCTACTTTTCTACATTTTACAGTGTAGTTTTTGTATTTTGTACTCCCCCTATTTTTCCATCTCGAAGCCTTATATAAGTATAAATTCAAAAATAGTTTAGATTTGTCCGATAATGTTTACATTCAACAATATATATTCGAAGTATCATTGGTATTTCGTTCTTGAATATCATTCATGTGTTTTCTATTTCTCTTAATTAAATTCGTATGATGATTCTTTCAGTACTTAGTTTTAACGGTTTTTGTTCTCTTCTTTCTTTGTCTCTCTTTGATGTTTCGTCAATCTTTACTTAGTAAAAACGACCAGTGTTACCATATTTTGATCTTTAGTTAATGTTCTTCTTTTGACCTTTTTTTTTTGGTGTATATACACCTCTAATTTATTATACGATCATTTATCGGTTACTTAGTTACTCCTTTATTTTTTACTTTAAAAATTTTGAAAGTTTATTTACTTTGACCTTTATTTCATATAGTTTTACATATCCTATGTTATCTTCGTCAAAATTCTTCTTTCAATTGTCAGTAAAAATGACGTATGGAGTGTTTTGTTCTTTTGAGATTTATTTGTTGGATTGACATATGGAGTTCCTTGATCCTTTTCTTCTTATTTGTCTCGAATTTCAACGATCTTCCTTCCTTTATCGTTCCTGGTCTCGTCTTTATTACCTTTATCTTTGATTTTCTTTTATTTTTCTCGTTACTTTGATTTTCGATGAAGAAACTTTATTATTTCGACTGTTTGGAAATCGATCTGAGTATGTCTTTTTCTCTCTCCGGAGTTTATATATTTTAGTCTTTTCTTTCTCCTCTACAATACTGATTATGGTACTTGTATGTCCTACTATTCTCTTATGATGTCAAAATACGGATACTTAACCTGTTATATCTTTTTACCTATTTAAAGATCTTTACATGTCGGAAGGTTCAGACTTAGTACTTTCTTGACTTTTAGACTTTTTGATTAATCATTATTTATCTAATCAAGTCATTAAATTTTGGAGGGTTGTTGTTTTTTTTTTTTTTTTTTCTTTTCGTTATGGTTTCTTACCGTTACGGTTTCTTTCGATTAAGGGTTTCTTTCCGTTACGGTTTCTAACGAGTTTGATGGTGTGTTAACGTGAGTAGAGTGTACGATTATTTCATTACGAGTTTTGAGAGGTTCGGTTCGAAGTTGTTATACACTTGGTACTTGAAGGTCTACAAGTTCGACCAAAATCTTTTCCGTCTCTTTGGTCTCTAGTTTAACGGTTGTAGACGACCTAGTAGCTTTTTCGTTCTCTCAAGGTCTTTTTTTAGATGAAGACGAAACAACTGATACGGTTCCGGAACTGACACACCTAGTGTTCTTTGACCTTTTAAAAAGTTCTCTACCCTTATGGTCTGGTGGACTGGACGGAGAACTCTTTGGACATACGTCCAGTCCTTCGTTGTCAATCTTGACCTGTACCTTGTTGTCTGACCAAGGTTTATCCTTTTCCTTATGAAGTTCCGACATATAACAGCGGGACGAATAAATTGAAGATACGTCTCATGTAGTACTCTTTGCGACCCGACCTACTTCGTGTTCGATCTTAGTTCTAATGTCGTCTTTATAGTTATTGGAGTCTATATGTCTTTTGTGGTGGGAATACCGTCTTTCACTTCTTCTTGATTTCTCGGAGAGTTACTTTCACTTTCTCCTCTTACTTTGTCAAGTGAATTTCGAGTTGTAAGTCTTTTGCTTCTAGTACCGTAGACCAGGGTAGTGAAGTACCGTTTATCTACCCCTTTGTCACCGTCAGAAATAAAAAAATCCGAGGTTTTAGTGACGTCTACCACTGACGTCGGTACTTTAATTTTCTGTGCATGAGGAACCTTTTCAATACTGGTTGCATCTGTCGTATGATTTTTCGTCTCTACACGAAATGGTTGTTTCCAGACAGATCAGTTCCGACACCAAAAAGGTCATCAGTACATACCTACACTCTCAACCTGATATTTCTTTCGACTCGTGACTTCATAACTACGAAGACTTGACACCACAACCTCTTCTGAGAACTCTCAAGGAACCTGACGTTCCTCTAGGTTGGTCAGGTAGGATTTCCTTTAGTCAGGACTTTTAAGTAACCTTCCTGACTACAACTTCGACTTTGGGGTTATGAAACTTCTCGACTGAGTAAACTTTTCTGTGACTACAACCCTTTCTAACTTCCGCCCTCCTCTTGCCCTGCTGTGTCCTACTCTACCAACCTACCGTAGTGACTGAGTTACCCGTATTCAAACTTATTTAAGACCCTCGACAACTACCTGTCCCTCCGGACCGTACGACGTCAGGTACCCCAACGTTTCTCAGCCTGTACTGATTCTATGACTTGACTTGACTTGTCTTTTTTAGGTCCTGGCCCACAAAGGTGACTACTTAAAGTGATTTGTAAGTTCCTTCTTAGACATAGTTAAGATAAGTTTGAGAAGGTTTTTTATCTTCTCTCTTGTTAAGGTTTTGCAAAATACTCCGGCGATAACGTAATTACGGTTTTGGTCTGTTCCTGTTGTGTTCTTTTATTTTAATGTCCTGTTGTAGGGACCATTCGTATCTAGGTTTTGGAGAGTTTTCTTATAATCGTTTGGTTGAAGTTGTTACGAAATTTTCCTAGTATGTGGTACTATTCGTCATATATAAAGTCCTTACGTTAAAGTTGTAGACGTTTAGTTAGGTACACCATGTGGTACAATTGTTTCGTTTTATGTTTTCATACTAGTAAAATGATCTTCCGTCTTTTGTGTAAACTGTTTTAAGTTGTGGGTAAAAACTATTTTTACGATTTGTTTCAGCCACCTCTCCCTTACACAGAGTTGTATTATTTCTGACGAAGACTGTTCGGGTGTCAATTGAAGTATGAGTTACCGTTTTTCAAATCTCGAAAAGGAGATTTTAGCCCTTATCCGTTTCTAAACATGAGAGTGGTGGGAATAAATCGTATCATAACCTTCAGTATCGGTCTCATTAATCAGTTATTTTTATTTATTTTCGTAAGTTTAACTTTTCCCTCTTTATTTTGGTAACGATTAAACGTACAGTGTACTATAATATATATCTTTTAGGATTCCTTAGACGGTCTTTCGATAATCTTGATTATTTACTTAAGTCATTTCAACGTCCAACGTTTTGGTTATATGTCTTTAGATACGTAAAGATATATGATTACTGTTTAATCTTTCTATTTAATTCTTTAGTTAGAGTAAATATGAAGGTAGGTTTTCTTATTTTATTGGATCCTTAATTAAATTGGTTCCTCTACCAGCTGGGTATGTGACTTTTATTATTTTATAATTATTTTCTTTAACTTCTTCTGTGTTTATTTACCTTTCTATAAGATACAAGTACCTAACCTTCTTAATTATAACAATTTTCCAGGTATGATGGGTTTCGTTGGATAGACTCACATTAAGGGATAGTTTTAAAATTTACCGTGAAAAGTATGAATATCTTCTTCATTAAGATTTTATACATATCTTGGTGTTTTCTGGGGGTTTATCAGTTTCGTTAGAATTCTTTGTTTCGATGTCCGTAGTGTATAAGGATTGAAGTTTGACATAAAATTTTGATAACTATATAAACACCCCTAAAGGGACTACCAAGTCACCAATTCTTAGACCGAAAGTTAAGTCTCCTGAACCCAAGTTAGGGACCAGTCCCTTGATTCTAGGGTGTACAAAGTCTCGTTGATTTGGAAGTACGGTGTGACGACTAGGGTACCCAGTCTTGATCTCACAGGTATTCGACGTTGTTTATAGGACGTACTGTGTTGTCTCTGGGTTCCACCGGTTTCTTTATTTATCTATATAAAAAATTTTGACACAAACATCATATCAAAAGAACTGATTAAAATATCATTAGTCTTATCATACTATGACCCTATTTTTATCTGTGTGTCTAATTACTTTGTCTTGTCTCTTGGGTTTTAATTTGGGTCCGAAGATACCCAGTTAATTAAATGTTTCCTTCGGTTTGTATATATGATTTTTTTAGTGTCAGAGATGTTGTTTCACAACGTTTTTGACTTGTTGATATACTTTTTTGTTAATGTGACTTGGTGATAAAATGTAGTATGAGTTTTTAATTAAGTTTTGTCTAATTTCAAGACTTTGGTAATTTAAGGATCTTCTGTCGCATCCGTCATTCTAGGAACTATAACCCGAACCATTATTAAGTATCCCACTTTGATGTTCCAGATCTTTTCTCATTAGGTCATCGACATTAGACTTCTCAAGAATCTCCTGTGTGTGACTCACCTTATCTTCAAAATTAGTCTTTCTCGTATCTCAGGGAAACACCAATTACTTAAAGGTAAACTATAATTCGATATCTGAGTTTCCCTGTGATACATCTAAAGACCTCGAGAAGTCGAAAACGAAAAGAGACTATAGACGGAAAGTTTCAAATAGGAAGAATCGCAAGGGTTTGAGTTTAGTGAAAGAGAAGTTGAGTAGTTTAAGTAAGACAAGGCGGACTCTGAAGGAGAACACACGGTACGAACTTTTGTATGAAGTCCGTCTTTAGGTTTACTTAGTATCACAAGGAGAACGAATACAGGGAAAAAGTCTTTAGTGTTAGGCTATCCTAAACAACAGGTTATAAACTTTTGTCAGTGGAATATATAAAAAGGACAGAAGATCAACAATTGTAGTCGTCCACTACAGACAATGATTAATGAGATAATACCGGATTTCACTTTCAGGATCGAGTTTTAAAACTGGTAAAGATAGTGTGGTGTACAAGGTTTTATACTGGTGACCTTTTGAAGACAATGTCATCCAAACGTACTTGAGTATAGGAGATCTCTATTCTGGTTTACACGTAGAAGAAGGGAATTCGTGAATCTTATAATTTAGTAATACACTGAACTACGACCTACAATATTCTCAGTATCTCAGAATCCAAATCCGTATGTGTTGGTGTTAGGTAACATATTAATCTCACTATATATACCTTGGTCTAAACTTATCTAAGTTCCATGTAAACCTCTTCCGTTACCGTGGGGTGAGGTCATGAGAACGGACCTTTTAGGGTACCTGCCTCCTCGGACCATCCGACGTCAGGTACCCCAGTACTTTTCAGCCTGTGTTGACTCGTTGAAGTGAAGTGATTCCATGTAATTACTTACTTGTCAGATTTGAGGGTGTGCAATGGATGAAGATGACTCGATAGTAAAGAGGGACTTGGATGTAGTACTGTTAATACGAATTTGTTGATCACCTCCTTCTTTCTTAAGACTGAGTCAAGGGTTTTCCCAACCTAACGTGCCACTGCAATAAACTTTCATCTAACGACGATGAGTGAACTACTACCGAGAGGTCCTCAACTAATGGTGGAATCTTATAGCCCTCTACACCGGACTCCATATCTATGAGTGAGAACCCGTCACCCCTTATCAAGTAGACTCACTAGTTTGAAGATTTTCCTTACTCGGATCATCTAGATCCTGTCTCCTTACACTTTCTCCATATATTCACCTAGAGATACTTTCTATTGTTTACAATAAATAAAAAAAATAATACAATAAAAAAGACAATTCTGTTACACAAAGTATATTTCAGAATGGTCTTTAGTGGATGTAGTTTATAGTAAGAACTTTCACTGATCCTCTTGAATGGAATATCTGTAGGAGAACGAAGAGAGGAACCGGTGTCGTCACTAACACGTTACTCGGGTACTTATCGTACCGGTATTGTCGTCCCTTCTTTCTATATGTACGTAAGTGATTATCTGAAGCGTTGTTCCCACTAGATCAATTACCGTATCGACTCAGGTTTGTATGGTTTTTATCTCTTACCGTGACTTGAAAATTATATCGTAGTAAGCAACCCTTCTAGTTCAATTAACCGTCGTCTGATTGATATAGTTTTGGAAGGTGGAACCATCCATTCACTAAAAAGGAAGGATCTAAACCATACATAAAGCGTATACCCAAGTGATAAAAACGGGTGTCACGGAGGTTATAATAATGGTAGGTTCCTAAGTACTATGTAGTATAAATAACCGTATTATGAGTCGGTGTCATAACGGAGTCTAGTGTCTTGGGTAAATTCTTGTTTCCCCATTTTCGTAACCCGTTGTACCGGGTAATATTTCTACATAGATGGGTTATCTTACTAACTTGTCACAACTGACCTCCTGTGACAGGAGATTCTACACTATAGTCAGAGTTTGATTCCTACATTTGGTTCTGACTCACTGAGGAGAATGATACTTTGAATCAACACCTTAATTACGATTGACAAGGATATTTGAACCCAAGAGGGTTAAATCTACAGGACTAAGGACCTTCTCTTTACGAAGACGTTTTACTGTGTCATTCTAAAATTATTTTAAACTGATACTAACGGTAGCGAACGGTCACCTGGTTCTCCATTTGTTTCCTCAATTACATGTCTTACTTCTTTGATTAGAATTAACGCTATCTTCCGCCCAACGAGTGTGGGTTATTCCCGTCCCTCCTTATATAAACGTTGGGTACTTAAAATGACCTGTCAGAAAATCATGAAGACACATACCATTATTGACTGTTGTCTACGATTTTGTTAGTATTAGGTTGTTCACCTCTCATTTATTCTTACGTCTGTAAATACCCTACCATCGGAGATATTAGTTTAGTCTTTTTATTAGATCTGATTTAAGTATCTTACCCCCCTTAATTCTTACCGAACACTTCCTCTCTGTACTATTTCTAATGAATGTCAGTGTTCCAACTAACATCGTCACCTGTGAGAACGTTTAGAGTGATTGGAAGAAGTAAATCAGAAGGTCTAGTGTTAACAGGTGGAAAGGACTGCAGAGAAGAACTTTTTAACTCCACAAGCAAAAGTAAATTTCTACCTTCCTCTGTACAACTTTATACCCTCGGACTCAGGGACGTAGCGGTGGATCTCCTCAATGATTAGTAGTTGTAGTTGACGGACAACAATAGATCACTCTATGTTTGAAGACATAAACTTCGGTAGTATGTAAGTACTTAAACAATGTCGTCAACCTAGGTGAGATTAATTATATCCTCCTTTAAAACTCCGTTAGTTAAAATGGACATCTTATTCGTTTAGAGTTCTTCACAATTATTATTTGAGAGTATGTAACTACTACTCAACGTTTACCTCCTTTTAAACCGTGATTACTGGTCCTAAAGTTTATACTTCAGAAACTGGATCGTTAAGATGGAGATTGTTAAATAGGAAGTAGATAGACTTCCACATATTTAATTACTTAAATACTTCAATAAGTAACGTAGTAACAAATTTTCTTGTTTCTATCTTTTGTTGTACTGACAGAGAGTGATAGTCTGTTGATTCACCGATAAAATTTTTGCTTCGTCTATAAATCCAAGTCTATACTTTTGTGTAATTTCTATTTACTAATTAATCTTTTTAGTTTTATAGATATTGTATATTACGGTCCCTCCGGACCGCACGACGTCAGGTACCCCAGACGACGTTTCTCAGTCTGTGTTGACTCGCTGACTTGACCTGACTTGACTAATGCTAAATTACAATTAATATCTGTCTATAAGTCTATGATCTACCTTATCTACTAAAAAATGAACGCATATAAATCTTATAAAGACCTTCCTATTGGTCCTTCCCGATTATTACTGACGGAAGAGTCTCCCTGTGAACTATTGAGACACAAACCCAACCCCTTTATCTACTATTTAAAAGATGATATTACTAAGAAACAAGGTTTAAAAACGACACTTGCACATAGTCAATAAGTTTTATTCAATTTAAAATTTTGTTTGGTTCTTTTCGTACTTCTTTTTATTTCCTCTTATACTGGTGAATTACCAAAGACACCTGTCCAAAGTCACTTTACTGAGAGTTAAACCTAGAATCCTGACAGTCTCTACATTGTGTCCTACAGTGTTTTTGTAAGTTCGACTACTACGGTTTAATCGTCGATCCCATACACAGATCTTAAGTCTGGTACAGTTAGGAGGGACGAGTAAAGTATCGGATAGGAAATCCCGTTCCGGAAAAGGAGTAACTGGAGAGTAGAAGAGTACACGATTTAGTCTTGTATCACAAACGGAAAGTAACTGTATAATGGAGGATTCAGATGTACCTAGTTTAGTTACAAAATAATAAAACTTTCGTGGAATATCTTTCTGTTGAAACAACTTTTAATATAAACTTAGACCCGTCAGACAGGATACGAGAACATGACTATAATGAAGTTTTGATGTATATAGATATAAGGAGAGTGAACACCCTTTAATAATGTGACATCTAGTCGAACTTTATCAACACTTAGGTTTCAATGACATACTTCAACTCTTCTTTGCGAAATCAATCTTTATTTAAATAGTGTGATCGTCGGGTCTGTGAGTCCTGTTCTCCTTGCTATCGATTCACTGGTGTCTCCTAAGAAAAAATTAGTGTACGGATCGAGAACCTCGTCGTCTTCCACAGGAACCGTCGTATTTCACCAATGAAGTGGTGTCTCATTGGTTTATACCTTACCACGAAATTTTTTTTTAATGTCTTCAACATTAAGTTGTCACATCTAGTTTGGTAATTTATGAAAGGAAAGGTCGATTATTCCGTCGCAGTGAACAGAGACCGTCTGATTCAGTGATTCAGACCAGATCTTTTGTTGAATGAATCTTCTCGTTATTTACATGTTTTGTAGTTTCGTTATTTGAGATGGTCGGTAAACATATCAGATTTCCTTTCTTATCCTCAACCTGTCTTTCATCAAATTGTTTATTTATTTATTTCTATGGTACAAGACCTTGTCCTCTCGACAACAGTTAAAGGGTTTGTTCTATATCTAAACCTCAATGAAATTAGATTTATAGTTATTCTATCTAAAAATGATTTTACAAAAAAATCATTATTATTTACATGTTTTTATCAATAATTATTCTTTTAACCCTACTCAAAGAGACACGAGTCAACAAGTCAGGTCAGGATGAGAAACACTGGGGTACCTGACACCGGGTGGTCCGAGGAGACAGGTACCTTAAAAGGTCCGTTCCTATAATCTCACCTAACGTCAAAGGATGAGGTCCCCTGGAAGGACTGGGTCCCTAGTTTGGGTGTAGAGAACACAGAGTACGTAACCGTCCGTCTAAAGACTAGTGACACGGTAGACTCTTCGGGTTCAAAAAGACATCTACATATGTCCACTATTATTTCAATTTATTAATTTTATACAAACTTGTCGATGTTTTTTTTTCTGTTAACACTTTATTTTAACTGACGTGACTTAATATAATTCTAATTACTCTAACTTTTTAAATAAGTGTCATAAGACTCCTTCCCAAATCAGGACACTCTTTTAAAATTCTATCCTTTGTCTTCGAAAGTATAATATCCAACACAAGAGGTGAAACAGTACCGTGTCTTCCTCGGTGAAATGTGGGGACATCAGTTAGGACCAGACAGTCTATTTCCCGTCATCGAATACCCCTGTCCTTCAGGCACCCCATATTCTCCAGTCCTCTGTTCAGAAAACTCTCTGAAAACTCTATATGAACTAGTAGTACTGTGAATCTCCACCTTACCTTTATTTTCGTCGTACCACCACTCCTTTACGTCACTCACTCCTTTAAGATCACACTCTAAAATCCATTTCTACTATAAACTTTTCTTAAAATATAGTATGAAGAACCACAATCTTTATATTAAGTTTAAACTATAAGGAGTTTTCTAATTTTATTTCCAAACTTGACACAAAATTAATATACGTCCCTTTAAATGAATGTGAATAAATTTCTTAAGACGTAACCCCTGATGAAAGTTCCGTCTTGTTCAATAGGATGATACGTATTATTTTTCATTTAAAAAAATTAAATTACCTCACTCCTTTTACACGATTTTTACCGTAACAGTTAACGAAACGACATCCACTTGTTTGTGTACCTACCATAAGTCAATCCAAGTCAAGTCAACGAGTCAGTACAGGCTGAGAAACGCTGGGGTATTCAGAGTCGTACGGTCCGGAGGGACAGGTAGTGGTTGAGGATCTCAAATGGGTTTGAGTACAGGTAGCTCAGCCATTACGGTAGGTCGGTAGAGTAAGAGACAGTAGGGGAAGAGGAGGACGGGGGTTAGGAAGGGTTGGAGTCCCAGAAAAGGTTACTCAGTTGAGAAGCGTACTCCACCGGTTTCACAACCTCAAAGTCGAAGTTGTAGTCAGGAAGGTTACTTGTGGGTCCTGACTATAGGAAATCCTACCTGACCAACCTAGAGGAACGTCGGGTTCCCTGAGAGTTCTCAGAAGAGGTTTTGGTGTCAAGTTTTCGTAGTTAAGAAGTCACGAGTCGAAAGAAGTGTCAGGTTGAGAGTGTAGGTATACACTGGTGACCTTTTTGGTATCGAAACTGATCTACCTGGAAACAACCGTTTCATTACAGAGACGAAGAATTATACGATAGATCCAACCAGTATTAAAAGGAAGGTTCCTCATTCGTAGAAAATTAAAGTACCGACGTTAGTGGTAGACGTCACTAAAACCTCGGTTTTTTTTATTTCAGACTGTGACAAAGGTGACAAAGGGGCAGATAAACGGTACTTCACTACCCTGGTCTACGGTACTAGAAGCAAAAGACTTACAACTCGAAATTCGGTTGAAAAAGTGAGAGGAGAAAGTGAAAGTAGTTCTCCGAAAAATCAAGGAGAAGTGAAAGACGGTATTCCCACCACAGTAAACACATAGACTTCAATAACTATAAAGAGGGCCGTTAGAACTAAGATTGAACACGAAGAAGGTCGGGTCACAAGGAGTACTATATGAGACGTATATTGAATTTATTTGTCCCACTGTTATATGTCGGGACTGCATGAGGAAAAGGATAAACCTTGGTCAGACAACAAGGTACAGGTCAAGATTGACAACGAAGGACTGGACGTATGTTCAAAGAGTTCTCCGTCCAGTCCACCAGACCATAAGGGTAGAGAAAATCTTAAAAGGTGTCAAATAACACTAGGTGTGTCAGTTTCCGAAACCATATCAGTTGTTTCGTTTTTACCATAATTCTACCTAATTTTCAAGTTTACGTTTTATTATCCCTTGAGTTTTATAATTTTTTATACATATTTAATTATAAATAAAAGAAATTTCACCATCCTACGAAAATTTATTGTTTTTTCTTAGATATCTCTTTTATAACAAGTTGACATACAAATTTCGAAGAATAAAGATGTAAGTTTTCAACTTTAGATTTTTTCACTCATATACATATGTATACTGACTAAGTGAAACGATATGTCGTCCTTTGATTGTGTTGTGACATTTTATTGATGTCAGGTTATTTTAATTAATTTTTATCAAAGACTCTATTTCTTCAGTAGCATTTTTACTGGTGTTCAATGTACTTTTTAGTCTTTAACGATACACTTTGTGTATAGTTAGTAATTCAAATGATCAACAAAAAATTATTCATAAATTTGGTATTACCTTTTCTTATACTTTTTATTGTATACATACACACACACACACACACACACACACACACAGACACACATACATATTGACTTAGTGAGACGACGACGACGACGACGAATCAGCGAAGTCAGCACAGGCTGAGGCACACTGGGGTATCTGTCGTCGGGTGGTCCGAGGGGGCAGGGACCCTAAGAGGTCCGTTCTTGTGACCTCACCAACGGTAAAGGAAGAGGTTACGCACTTTCACTTCAGTGAGTCAGTAGAGATTGAGAATCGCTGAGGTACCTGACGTCGGATGGTCCGAGGAGGTAGGTACCCTAAAAGGTCCGTTCTCATGACCTCACCCAACGGTAAAGGAAGAGGTTTAGTGAGACGTCATGTCGTCTTTGTTGTGTTATAATATTTAATCGATATGAAGTTATTTTAGTAAGAAAAACTTCACGAATTCTACGTCATACATTTTCAATTTACTCGTTCGTTGCGACATAAATAAAAGTTGGTGACAGTATTTAATTAAGTTTGAGTCGTCAAATTTCTTATGGGTGAATAATAGGTCACAAGAACCAGTCTTCACGTAAGGTCAGAGAGACGAATTCAAGAGTGGTATGACTTCAGTGTTTGACTCTAACGTCAAGAGTAGATCTCTCATTCCAGGAGAGGGTTTGAACGACCTACAACCATATTAAGTAAGGATGGGTAAGTGAACAACGGAGACAAGACTTTAAGGTTTAAAAGAAGACAATAGTAAAAGAAAGACAAACCTTTTGAAGAGAATCGGTAACAAATTCCCATCTAAATGATGGTTTTTGTAAAAGAATCAAAAGAGAACAGATCTTTACAGAAACAAAGGGGAATTAAGGTCTTCCTGTCAGAACAGTCTATGTCTCATTAAGTGCTGACTGTCGAGAAATGAAAGTTGTGAACGTTTGGTAACACAGTGTAGACAGACCCGTGACACCGAAGTCCTCTGTTTAGGTACCAGTAGACAGTATACTAAACTACAAGGGAATAGTCTTACATAGTAAAAAGAGACTGTCTAAAATTCTGAAAAAAGGGAAATTAAAGTCCTCAAATTATTAGGTACAGAGAACCACACTTAAAGAAATCCATATTGGATAAACTCAAAACAAGTCTAAGAACTTAGACATCCTAAGAACAGAAATAATTCTACCTAATTTTTAACCCCCTAAGAAATCGGCAATAAAGAAACTGATGAAAAGTTGTTATGAGGGAAAAGGAAGAGGACCCGAGCTATTAATTTTACAATCTATAAGACAATAATTAGGCATTCAGAGTCTCAGAGAAATATAAAGACAAACAAAAGAGAGATAACGAGTTTAACTCATTTAAGATAATTAGACAGGAGTTCAAGTGACTAAAAGAAGAGACAACAGAGGTCAGAAGATAACTTAGAAAAACTGTTAATAAAATAAATAAAAAATCAAGACACTAAAGATGACCCGAGAAAAAAATATTGAAGATGAAGAAACGAATTTAAAAGATAATAAAAGTAAACAAAACTCTATTAAATATTAACGATTAGTTTCGTGAACACCACCTACCCAAAAAAAAGTCTAAAATAAAATAATAATAATAAAAAAATGAAATGTTATAACATAACGAAAACGGTATGAAGTTGTACTTAGGTGGTGCCCACATGTACACAAGGGGTAGACCTTGAGGGGAGGGTGGAGGGAGGGATATGGTAGAGAGACCCAGTAGGGTCGCGTGGTCGGGGTTCGTAGGACATAGGACGTAGCTTGGATCTGACCGCTAAGTAAAGAATGTACTATAATATGTACAAAGTTACGGTAAGAGGGTTTAGTAGGGTGGGAGAGGGAGAGGGTGTCTCAGGTTTTCTGACAAGATACGTAGACACGGAGAAAACGACAGAACGTATGTCCCAGTAGTAATGGTAGAAAGATTTAAGGTATATATACACGGTCATATGACATAACCACAAAAAGAAGGACCGAATGAAGTGAGACATACTAACCGAGGTCAAAGTAGGTGGAGTAATCTTGACTAAGTTTACATAAGAAAAATTACCGACTCATTATAAGGTAACACATATACATGGTGTCGAAAGAATGGGTAAATAGACGACTACCTGTAGATCCAACGAACACTACCTACAAAATTTAAAGAAGAGTCTGTGAAGGTTGCAGACTGGACAGAACCATAGTCAACTAACAATAAAGAGTAAGTCCCAAGAGAAGGACTAAGAACCATACTGTTCTCATTATAAAATAATATAGGACCTGTAAAACCTATAATACAATCCTTTGAGACCTAGGACAAGTCTATAAAATAAAATTGACCACCAGTGGGTTAAGATTTCCTTTAGTTGGGACTTATGAGTAACCTTCCTGACTACGACTTCGACTTCGAGGTTATGAAACCGGTGGACTACGTCTCTCAGTTGAGTAACTTTTTCTGGGAGTACGACCCTTTCTAACTTCCGTTTTCTTCTTCACCCCCCGTCTCCTACTCTACTAATCTACCGTAGTGGCTGAGTTACCCACACTTAAACTCGTTTGAGGCCCTCTATCACCTTCTGTCTCCTCGGACCGCATGACGTCAATTACCTCAACGTTTCTCAGTCTGTACTGAATCAGTGACTGTTGTTGTCGTTGAACTAGAAGTACCGTACCATTCGAAGAAAATAAGTCTCGAAGCGACAGAGTTTCGACAGATGATCAAGAGAGAGTGTTACTCATTATAACTAAGAGACCACAACTAAACACCTTCTTTATTTGTGTTCTATCTCAGAGACCATTTAATACAGGTGTCCAGACCTAGTGAGATTCTCAACTCCTTAGACAGAGGTTATCCATACCTACACAGTCAAACCTGATATAATTCTGATATAATTCTCTAGAGAACGTACAGTGTTGTGGATCTTAAACCGACATTAAGTCCACTTGAGACTAAAAAAAATAGTCCTCTGACTACCGTCGACCTCACACAACCCCACTTACTGACCCCACTCACCCAAGTTATCTGTACTTGAACCCGTTTGAAGCCCTCTACCACTCCCTGTCCTTCCTACACACACGACGTCAGACACCATAATGTTTCTCAGCCTGTGCTGAACCTCTGTCTTGTTGTCGTTGTGAGAAGAACTAGAACCGTGAACAAGGACCGGATTAAAAGTTCGACACCGAGATTTTTGTCAAAACAAAATCCTAGGGGAAATCACGATAAGACCAGACAAAGTAAATACAATATGGTGACCCCGAAGGTAAGTCTGGTTCGGACACAGTAGGTACCACCGTCTTTCGTGAAGGTCCTGGTTGGTCACGACGACCCACCTCCTACCCGTTGCCATAAAGAACCGACGGTGATTGTCTTAAGGGGACCTAATCCAGTTATAAATCTCTTAAGGCATACGTGATACCTTCGTTTCTCTTTCTGTCAATTAGATGTATACCTCCGTAACCCGAAGAGACCATCAAGTCGACCATTTCTTAGGCGGACATTACGTCCTCTGAGGCCAAGCTAAGGATCGAGCCCTTCTAGGGGACCTCTGCCGTATCCGACGGGTGAGGTCGTAAGGACCCGAAGGGATCACCGAGTCGACCATTTCTTAGACGGACGTTACACCCTCTGGACCCAAGCTAGGGACCCAACCCTTCTAAGGGACTTTCTCTCGTACTGTTAGTTGAGGTCATAAGAACAGACCTCTTAGGGGTACCTGTCTCCTCGGACCGCCCGATGTCAGGTATCTCAGTGTTTCTCAGTCTGTACTGACTCTCTAATTCGTGTCGTGTCGTACCTCCGTCCCCTTTCCCCTCTACCCTCCACCGTCCCGGAGGGTCCCTCCCCTGGTTGAGTTCCCTCTCAAGAACCCTCAACATTAGACCTTTTAGGACAACCCTGTGGGATAGTCACTACCGGAGTAGACAGGTACTTCAAAGAAACTTTAAGGGTGGGGAGAACAGTCCTCACCCGAATGTGTGTACACTTTTCTGACTAAATTATAACAGGGAAGAAAGTATCTGTCTAGGGAGACCAGGTGAGACTCACCTCCGACGTAGTCTTGGTCCCCTAAAGGGTCAAGGAAGGTCCGGAGAATCATGTTTCAGAAGTAGATCGTTGACTCCACAGTAGTTTCCCCTAAAAAGACTAACCGGTGTTGGACTGGACCGTCTCATACCAAACCCACAGAAGTTTCAAGGAAGAGTCGAGTCGGGAGTAGTAACGAGACGTTGAGTCTTGTCGGTGACGACTCAGGTGGCACTCTTCTCCTACCAGGACTTGTCTCGAGACTAGGACCCCCGGGAGCGGGACTGGTGGTACTACTCGGGGTCACCTCCACTTCTGTAGCATCCACTCACGTGTCAACTCCCTACATCTCTAATCTTAACCCCTTGTCCCTTAGTCTCCCTTTTAGTTCTTTCTAACCGGATCTTTATCATCTCTGGGAGTGTGGAAAGAGGTATAAGTCAGTCAGTCAAGTCAGCGAGTCAACAAAGGCTGAGAAACGCTAGGATACCTGACGTCGTGTGGTCCGAAGGGACAGGTAGTAGTTGAGGGTCTGGGATGAGTTTAAGTACAGGTAGTTCAGCCACTATGGTAGGTTGGTAGAGTAGGAGACAACTGGAGAAGAGGAGGACGGAAATTAGAACGGGACGTAATCTCAGAAAAGGTTACTCAGTCAAGAAGCGTAGTCCACCGGTTTCATAACCTCGAAGTCGAAGTCGTAGTCAGGAAGGTTACTTATAAGTCCTGACTAAAGGAAATCCTAACTGGCCAAACTAGAGGAACGTCAGGTTCCCTGAGAGTTCACAGAAGAGTTATAATCCGTTTAGATTTTTAATGTCAACAAAGAGGAGGTCCTTTGGCCTCAGGTCTGTGCGAAAGAAAGAATGTCCACGACACCGTCTCAAGTGGTTCCAGCACTGAGTCAAAGACTATGACCTCGGTCACTTACACAAGACCTCCGAGATCCCGTTACTCGAGGAAAAAATAACGGAGTTTCTAATCACTATAAAGGTGTTCATCTGCAGAACAATGGTTTTTAAGGTATTGGATAGCTAGGGTTTAATTAGACTTGTTGAAACCTTCGAAAAATATATAAAGAAGATTTCAAATAGAACCCCACTTATCAAGGTACTAAATACTTATGACACACCTATACTTCTTCCAACTGGAAAAGAATCAGAGTCTAGATGTACGTAAAGGTACGACCGTAGACCGTGTCCCCCATCTACTCGTTCGGGTCAGCTAATGAAAATATATTTCGTGAAACGGTGTACCAGTAGTGAACTAGAATCAATGAAGTATACAGTGGAGTGTTTATTTCAACATATCCTTACGAAAGATTCATTAATTCTATGTGTTTACAGTTTCTAATGAGATAAAAAATCATAATGGTGATATTCACATCGAAACTAAAAAAAGAAATTGTTTCATTTTTAGAAGGAATAAAAGTAAAATTTTAACTCTTGAAATAATAATTTTTTTGAACGACTTAATTTAACATAACAAAAGTTTAACAGTCAGGTTTAATGGACAAGGAGTGGGGTAGATATCTTCAGGAAGTTCCTCCTACCCGTTCGTGTCCAATAAAAAAACCAGGGAATCCGGTGAGACGGAAACGACAGGGGGAGAAAGATGGGAGACAAGTATGTTAGGAAGTAGAAGGAAAGGAAGGTTCTAGGTAGGGAACGGGTGTAGAGACAACAAATACCTGTTCTTCTCACTCAAAGATTTTGGTTTCATCTTACCGGTCCATCAAGTTTCCCCTTCTCTTTTCCTCCAATGAGATTAGAAGTCGTTGAAATAATCGGCACCGAGGAGGGTAAGATTAAAACACACTATCGTTCAAAGTGGACCAAGAGGTCTCGTGAAGGTGTAAAAGAAAGAAGTCGTAGTGTGGTCTCACAGGACCAGTTCGAGTTGAATGGGTAATCCGTGTCACCCGTGTCACGACTCCCGGACTTACGAATATTCCGGGGTACTTTTATGAAATAATAAAATTAATCTTTTTCACTTTTAAATACCATCTTCTTTTACAAAATTAAAATCAAATCGGACATAATAAAAACAGAAATACAGTTATACCAGTATTTTATACTAGAAATCATAAAAATACCCCCACCCGGGTGGACTCGTTGTCACGAATTCCGAGTGTTCAGTATTACGAAGGGACCAGTGACGACTAAGACTGGTAGTATATCGAGACGATGGAGACACAGAAATTCAGAAGGGGTTTCAAAGAAACTAGGAGTTCTTATCATTAACTGTAAAACATGTGTTAAAACTCGTGGATCGTTCGATTCAAAACCCCCTAAGTTTTTACTTTTCTGTACGATAGACGGAGTAACCCCCACGATTAATCAGTACGATTCTTTTACCACATCTTTTCGTCCTCATAACGACTCGTCCCGTTGCCTGGGTCGACTCCGACTTCGATATTCTCACTAACCAAGGTCCACCGTGTCGTCACACTACGTCAAGTGACACCCGTTGGGTCCTGTTCATGTTCTACTTTTCCTTATTAACGTATATAAGTACAGACTTTTACTCAGTTCTTATAAGTAATATTCCTATTTCTTTAAAACAATCTTCCAGAAATTAATATTGACTAGGTCTTTCCCCCATTCCTACTCGTTATCTGATTGAACTCTCGTCCTGTAACCTTACCCCTCTAACCTCTAATATTACGTTAAAAAATTTTTACACATTACTCTATTGAACCAATTTTATCAACATTGATTCATCTTTGAAGTCCTTACTCGATCTCCACAGGTTTTTTAAGAATTTTCCAGTAAAGTAAGGTCCCCACTTTTTGTCTGGGGACTTTTCTGGTTCCTTGTACCTTCCTTTTAGAGTAAACCAAACTGACTGTCCTCTCCAGTCTACTCCCGCATCCTATATGGGTAGTGTCTTGACTAGTCATGTGTCGTGAACCAGGAAAAGAGTGGACTGAGGGTAATGAGTTGTCTGAGGAACAACTGTCTCTGGTAGGGACTAACTACAAAATAAGAAACAGAGAGGGTTACAGACTTTGGGACAACTATAAGTACTTTACTCCTTCGACCCTTTCTCTTTTATAATTTTCTGATTATACACAGACCTGTTTTAACAGGTCTAAAACCGTCTCAGTTTGACTCAACCAACGGTAAGACGAGATCGTAGGAGTCTTTTCATGTAACAGGTAAACTTCTTTTCCCGAAATTGGGAAATTGTTCATACACAACTTAGTCTTTTTCTTCAAAGTAATGGAGGAATTTCTTTTTTTGTTTTTACCGGAAGGGACTACCGAGTCTTCCATTTCTTAAGTGGACGTTACACCCTCTGGACCCAAACTAGGGACTCAACCCTTCTAGGGGGCCTCTTCCTTTACCGATGGGTGATGTCATAAGAACGAACCTCTTAAGGTGACTGTCTCCTTGGGCCGTCCGATTTTAGTTACCCCAGCGTTTTTCAGTCTGTGCTGACTCACTGAAAGTGAAATTTCTTTTTTTTATCCCCTTCCTTTACAGTCTTTAGGTTTTATTTTGAAGGCAAAAAAATTAAAGTCTTCCTTAGTCCGTAAGAAGAAATTCTTAGTGATGTCAATTGTTCTACCTGTGGAATCTTCGTAACAAATAAGAAATATACGAAACAATACAACAGTGACAGGAACAGTATGACAAAGAATATGGAATATTTTCTCCTATAAGAAAATTTGATCATTTTAGTACACCCGAAAAGGAACCAATTTTTTTTTTTTTCTTTCTTCCTTAGAGACACGTCTTTTACAAGACGAGACTCAGTCGGGACTCCCCTCTTCTTAGTGTTACTTACATAATAATAGACTACTTTTTAATTCACTCTCTTTTTTGAAAACTTCTTCTCTCTTCTTTCGATTATGGTCCTATTAAGTAAGTAAGGGAAGAAAGAAGAAAGAAAGGTAATATAAGAAATAATGTCTGGATGTTACACGGTCCGTGACTCGACCCGTCCGTCCTTTATCGTCATTTGTTTCGAACACTTTAGGACGGAAACACTCGTATACTTTCACTTTCACTTTCATCGAGTCAGTACAGGTTGAGACGCTGGGGTACCTGATGCCCCCTTAAGAGGTCCGGTCGTATGACCTCACCCATCGGAAAGGGAAGAGGTCCCCTAGAAGGGTTGGGTCCCTGACTTGGGTCCAGAGGACGTAACGTCTGTCTAAGAAATGGGTGGTTCGGTGTTTCCTTCGGGTTCTTAGTGTGTACAATCTCACGTTTTTGTCGGACCTAAGATTGTCCTGACGATGGTCGTGACTCCCCTTTCCTTCGACTATGACCCTTAAAACGAATCTCTGAAACACGATTTCTACTTGGGGTGTCAGAAACTTTCAATCAGAGAAGACAATGAAACAAATTATACAAGAAAGGGAGAGAAAAGGTGGAAGGACGAGGAGTGGGAGTGAATAGTCGACTGGTGTAACCGAGGATGCCGTGTTGATAGATGGTTAGAGTACCAGGGAGATCGGTCATGTGGGTCCTTAAACTACCTCTGCTTGACAAAATACACCTGGACCTCTTCTTCCTCTGGCAGACCGCCGACGGATACAAATCGGTCAAACGTCCAAAATTGTAAGTTCTACGTGACTTATTGTATGGACGTCGCTTTGTGTTGAACCTATAGGACTGATTTGCGAGGTTGAAATGGGGTCAATAGTTGCCATTCACAGGTGGTAAGATGAAGAGAAATGACTTAGATAAGAAAGTATAGTCCGAAGTGAGGGAAGAAGAGATTCCTCCCTATAGGAAGTGGTGAGATACTTTGACAAGGTTCACAGGGGTCTAAAGTATCATTAATAACTTGTTAGCAGGAGAGGGTAGAGTTTCTAGTGTATAAGGTACATTATATTCCTGAGAATGAGGGTATTGTATAAGGAACTTAGGGAGTTCCTCCTCAGGGTGTCTGGAGGAGGAATTGTTCGTACGGGTGTCTGTCGTGCCCCTATTTCGTACCCGTTGCATAACGTAGAGGTCCGTCTTCCGTTTGTTCTCGAGGAGGAGACAGTCTGACCCTTTGCAACCACCCTCCCGAGGGGGTCCTCCGTCACGTCTTAGTCCCGGTTCGAAAAGGGCAAAGTGTAGACACGACAAAGGAGTGGTATCTCCAAGGACTCCACTGACACAAAAGGTTCAGAGGGCACTACGACCCAGTCGGGTTGTGGGAGTAGACAGTGCACCTGTTATAAAAGGGGGGACACTAGTTGTAGTGTACCGACTTCTTGCCCGTACGTCAGAGCCTCCCACAAATACTCTGGTCGAAGGAGGGATTCCTACTAGTAAGGAAGAAGTTCTAACCAATAGAGTGGAAGGAGGGAAGACTACTACTGCAAATACTGACGTTTCACCTCGTGACCCCAGACCTACTCGGTGACGAGTTTGTGACCCCATACATACTCGAGGTGGGGAAAGCCATGAGAGAGAAAAAGAGGGTTCATGTTTTGTGAGACTCAAAACCAGGGAGTTAGAGTGTCAGGTTTCGAACAAAAGGTGTGAAGTTCCAAAGATTTTAATATCTTTGGAAGTAAGAGAAGGGATTCGGACCACGGGACTCAAAAACATCGTACTTGTGGTGTGGAGGACGGGTGGGAATATGTGTCCGTGTACTTGGTTGTGAGACATAAGACTGAAAGTATTGAAGTGAAAAGGTCTCGGACTCTAAGGTCGGGGATACAGTCTCGACTGTCTCTGACACCAGACACGGGACCCCAACTGGCACCCAGAGCACCCGTAGCACCACCCGTGGTAGAAGTAGTAGGTTCCGGACGCGAGTCCACCCCGGAGGTCTGTAGTCCCAGGGAACACTCAAAGCGGGATCTTTCCTTCCATTCCTAAGTATAAACAGTCACGGTGTCTGTGTGAAGTCCTCTTTCACTTCACCCTTCTTTAACATCTGTGTTTGCACCAACTTTTCAACCTCTTAACCCTTGGTCGTACTGATGCCGTGTCTCCGAGGGATCCTGAGTAGTCAAAGTACGGAAAGGACAACTTCCACGAGACGGGTAGATACTCTCGTCTTCTCACCTACGCGATCTGCTGGATCTTGATAAAAGACCGGTTCAAGTAGTATATGAGAGAGAGGGGGATGTGAGACGGGGAGGAGAGAAGAGACCCTGAATTCTACGACATAGTAGAGTCTCGAGTGTATATGGAGTCTCAAGAGGGGATTGAAAGACTATAAAAAAAGACAAGAGTTATCAACGGATGGTACTCTAGTGACCCCATAAGGTGGGTCAACGGATGAGGGATCACTGGGGTTGGGGTATAGTGGTACCTTCGTTATTTGAGGGGAAATTAGTTTTAAAAAGGACAGAAAGTAGAGCCTCGACTGGTTCTAGTACAAGAGAATACGAAATCCGGGGAAGTAAAGTAAAGAGTCTAGTACAAAGTACGGTTTCCCGTTTTCTCGTTGAACATATTTAAGTATTATAAAGTCATACAAGTGATACCAATTATAAAGAGAGAAGGATGACAAAGGTGAGAACCGAGAACCGTGACGGTAGGTGGGGAACTAAGTCCGTAGTCACTTTCATTATGTATGGAAAAAAGGAGCCAAATATAAACAATATCTTCTTTATGTTTTTGGTTCTCTCTTCAGACATGAGTAGTCAAAAAACAAAAAAAAAAAAAAAACCGACGTGACAGGTCGAACACTCTAGAATTAAGAGGTTGGACCCTAGCTTGAGTCTTGGTGTCGTTTCTTTCGACCCACAATTGATGACCTTACGGTCCCTTAAGGGTTAAGACATGGGTAAAATTATGTCGAAAAATTTCGATACTGTCTTTTCATTCTCTTTTCTTAAAACTTGAGTTTTTATGGTTATCAGTTTAAAAACCATGGTTTACAGTTTTAAACAAAGGTTATGAAATTTAAACACTTCTTATGAAATATTGCCATTTTCGTAACAGAGGAGAGGAGTGGGAATTCCTCTATTCTTAAGAGATCTATATCTTTCTTGACTTTCAGTTAATCCTCTTCTAATCACATTCTATTATTACGTCTATAAACTCCTGGTTTTAGAACAGGAATGAATCCCAATCATTGGGATTACCCTTACCCCTACCTCATCTTTAGTGTCTGTATGAATCCAAGGATCTTGTGTTCACGTCCAACAGAGTGGACGATCTACTTAAGGACGATATATTCGTGTGTCAGAAAGGACCGTACCGGACACTCCTTGCCCTCTCACTTATACCGACGTCCCACAGAGGTCCGTCTATTCGGATTCGGTCCGTGTGACCTAAGGACACATAGGGACAAACGGGGCCTTTATCGTTTTGTAGGTTATAGGGGTCGGGAGACGGGTACTGGGAGGACCGATTCCTTTCGTACTTAGTTACTCTCTTTTTAGGGTCCTCCCTGTTGTAGTAACTCCACTGCATCGTCGTAGATGCTCACACTACAAGAGGAGATCTAAGTGACAGAGGACACCTTTAGGCACACCTCCTTCACTTAGTTGTCTACCTAGGAGACCGAAAGGACTCACACAGGTTCTGCAGTGAGAACTCTCTCACGCACTAAACCTCAGTAACACGGAAACTCTTACAAAATCCGTGTAACGGAGTCTGAAAGGTGAGACGTTAATAACTCAGATACGTAACGTAGAACCTACCATAATACCTTGTCGATACTTTACATACTCTGACAGGGACGGGTATGGACATAGTCCCTTGAGTTTTATATTAACCTTTTTTTCTGTGTTATAATTGTGTTATAGTATGTCGAAACCAAGTCAAGTCAGCGACTCAGTACAGGTTGAGGAACGTTGGAGTACTTAGTGTCGTGTGGTCCGGAGGGACAGGTAGTGGTTGAGGACCTTAAGTGAGTTTGAGTACAGGTAGCTCAACCACTACGGTAGGTCGGTAGAGTAAGTATAAGACAGCAGGAGAAGAGGAGGACGGGGGTTAGGGAGGGTAGTAGTGTCAGAAAAGGTTACTCAGTTGAGAAACGTACTCCACCAGTTTCATAACCTCAAAGTCGAAATCGTAGTCATGAAGGTTTCTTGTAGGTCCTGACTAGAGGAAATCCTACCTGGAGGAACGTCAGGTTTCCTGAGAATTCTCAGAAGAGGTTGTGGTGTCAAGTTTTCGTAGTTAAGAAGTCACGAGTCGAAATAAGTGTCAGGTTGAGAGTGTAGGTATGTGCTGGTGACCTTTTTGGTATCGGAAATGATCTACCTGGAAACAACCGTTCTATTACAGAAACGAAAAGTTATACGATAGATCCAACCAGTATTGAAAAGAAGGTTCCTCATTCGCAGAAAATTAAAGTACCGATGTTTAGTGGTAGACGTCACTAAAACCTCGGTTTTTTGTGTTTCAGACTGTGACAAAGGTGACAAAGGGGTAGATAAAGGGTACTTCACTACCCTGGTCTACGGTACTAGAAACAAAAGACTTACAACTCGAAAATCGGTTGAAAAAGTGAGAGGAGAAAGTGAAAGTAGTTCTCCGAGAAATCAAGGAGAAGTGAAAGATGGTATTCCCACCACAGTAGACGTATAGACTCCAATAACTATAAAGAGGGCCGTTAGAACTAAGGTCGAACACGAAGAAGGTCGGGTCACAAAGAGTACTACATGAGACGTATCTTCAATTTATTCGTCCCACTGTTATATGTCGGAACTACATGAGGAAAAGGATAAACCTTGGTCAGACAACATTTCATTACGAGTTTTAAGAGGTTCGGTCCGAAGTCGTTAAGCACTTGGTACTTGAAGGACTACAAGTTCTATCAAAATCTTTTCCGTCTCCTTGGTCTCTAGTTTAACGGTTGTAGGTGACCTAGTAGCTTTTTCGTTCTCTCAAGGTCTTTTTGTAGATAAAGGTGAAATAACTGATACGGTTTCGGAAACTGGCACACCTAGTGATATTTGACACCTTTTAAGACTTTCTTCACCCTTATGGTCTGGTGGACTGAACGGAGAACTCTTTGGATATACGTCCAGTCCTTCGTTGTCAATCTTGACCTGTACCTTGTTGTGTGACCAAGGTTTATCCTTTTCCTCACACAGTTCCGACATATATAGCATGTCGAATCAAACCACGTTTCTTTGGATTTAAGTCCAAGTCCTGAGTTGTGATATATGGAGTCAAGTCAAGTCATAAATATAAAATATTGGGACCGATTCATAGATTGTAAAGGTTCGACATCAAAAAAGTAGGTAATATACCTCACAAGTCTCTTCTTTTACCGTGGAGTGAGGTCATGAGAACGGACCTTTGAGGATACCTATCTCCTCGGACCACCCGACGTCAGGTACCCCAGCGACTCTCAACCTGTGTTGACAATGAAGTGAAAGTGAAAAGTGAAAGTACGTAACCTCTTCCTTTACCGTTGGGTGAGGTCACAACGGACCTCTTAGGGTCCCTGTCCCCTCGGACCACCCGACGGTAGATACCCCAGTGTGTCTCAGCCTGTGCTGACTTCACTAAATCGTCGTATACCCTACAACTATGTAAGGAACATTCGGATCACTGTCTTAAGCTTAGTAGAACAATGTATCCTTCACAGAATGTGTGTCATATGTTTATGTATTCTTTTTGTAACAATTAATATCAGTATTAATCAAATAAATTTTCTTATCTAGTTTAGTATACCTTTCGTGAAAAAGACCCGGAAAATTACTAAATTCTCTAAGGAAAATTACTAAATTCTCTGGGGTATGTACCTCATACCTACTTAAAATAATTAACCTGTTAATAAAAAAGGTCTTACTCTCTTCGACTCTAACTCAATCTGACTCTCTTATTTATCCCAGATTAACGGTTACTAGATAGTAACTACTTCCCCAACGATTCTCTTGAAAATTTCTTTCAACATTGTAAACTAAAACCTAAACAATGAGAGATTGTTTTTTATACAAGGGGAAAGGGTACCGGATATTAAAAATCAGTTCGATACAATGTACATTTACCTATAAATACGTACAAATGAACCTCTTCCTCATCCCTTCTAAGTTCCTCTTTTTCGATCGACACTCCCTCTTTATTCTCTTATTAACTTTTACGTCTCATCCTTAATTGATTTACGTCCTTTAGACTTGGTCTTCACTAGTTCTTTTACATCCATTGT